>VXAL01004239.1:112576-124693 GCA_013399475.1 Chauna torquata
AAAAATAAGCTTAAAATGCAGCAGTTTTGGATTGGCAGAAAGGAAAAAAAAAAAATCTACAAACCTGCTAAATCAGCAAGCAAACTAATATACCAGTTAAGACCCCAAATCTCAACTAACATTAAAAGTTGCTGTGAAATATATTGCTTTTGATTCTAAAGCATTTTTCACTTGGGAAAACCTGATCTGAACAGCATAATTTGGATCCAGAGGAGAAACAGTAATGCTGAGAACCAGTGAAGAACTGGTGTAGATACATTTCAGAAATGTATTCTGCAGATATGTGAGGACAGTTGTCCCCAATAACATTAGTGTGATTGCCTAAGGAAACTGAACTTACTAAATTTCACAGCTAAATGGCTGCATTTCCATAGTACAGAAGAGAAGAGATTAGAGGTAGCTGCACGTGAATTATCCTGGTTTCCTTGTGTACATCTTAGAAGAAGCTTTTTGTATATTTTTGAAGTCAAACTTGATGATGGACATCAATGACACTGTGGCTACGGATGAGGCTTTAATGCTAAGACAGGATGGTGATAAACATAGCCAAACAGGTTTGCAATTGTGTTTCTATAAAAACAAAAACATACTGTGTTTTTACATATTGTTTATACTTGTGATTTGTAGGTGATAATTTGCACTCCTTGAAGTATTCACAGAAAAAAATCCACTAAATAAAGCAGATTTTTTTTAAAGCCACAATGGATTCACCCGGGTCTAGTTATCCATATGTTTTGGTATAATGTGGGTGAGATTTTATAGTCTCTCACTTTTTCTGGACAGCCTCTCTAGATATTTATTTTAGCAATGTTATTTCTTCTCTAGGAAGAAAGAAATTAAGGGTTTAAGGATGCAATTTGCTTAAATTAAGTTACTCCAAAATAATTCCATCCCTCAAAATACTCTCGATTACTTATCTTTTCATTATAGAAATGGAGACCAAGTTTTTCTTCCAAAGATCCATATTCTTAGAAATATAAGAAAGCGGAAGTTACTAAATAATGTATATACAACTTGCTTAAGGCCAGCTAATGAACAGATCAATAGCCAGGTATTTTGTATGGCCTCATAGCATATTGAAAAATGAAATGCCACCAGGCAAATCTGATCAAGTTTTATCTTTTCCCTCATTTGCATTCATATTGTGTCTTGTTTTACTCCCAAGATTTTCACACTTTGTTCTCCCCCACCACAAAACTTCACATCACATATTGGTGTACACATGACCCCATCCTGCTGGTATGAAGAGAACTTAAAGCCTCTTTAAACAAATATTAGGTGAGGTGTATTTGTGTACTGTGCCCTGTATCATCCACCACTATAAAAAAGGGATGGACTTCTCTTCACTGCCTTCCATAAGAAAAAAAAAAACAGTAGCTGGAAGTAATTCGATGTCTCACAGACTACTAGAAAATATTTGGCATGCAATTACTTATGGTGAGGCTGAGCAGCATTTTTGAATCCAGTTTCCAATTGAAATTGTGTGCTTTTAAGACTTGACCTACAGATAAGCCTTCGTATCTAAACTCTAAATTAAGTCTTCAAAGAGAAGGTTTGTGAGTAAGAATTTTTGAACTGGCCCTGTATCAAGTTTTTTTTCTCTGAATGTTGGTCTGACACTTTGGTCAACTTGGAAATTAGAGATAAATGAAAAATAAATTCAACTTTCAGGTTGAATATGATTTTACAATTCCTGGAGAATGGTAGATTCATCTCTGGAGCTCCACCAGACAATTTCAGTCCAACAGGACATACAGTGTTGTTCCAAAATACGCTGAATACTAGAAATGTACCTTAAGAATCTGTATACACGAGCCAGCTCTTTAATGAGTATTGATTGGAAAGGGAAGAGAATGACATAGTATTCAACTAAGGATGTTTCATATGTATATATATATTTAATATGGTACAATATAAGGTCACGTGCTTATAGATTTTTTTTTTTTTGACACTGAATTATGCCACCTATAGTGTTGTTACTTTACAGACAACAAAAAGATAAATGATTAGATTAGTGGCTCTCTTCAGTCTTTTTAATAGAAGCAGTTAAAGAAAATGACTATTTTTAGAGAGCGCTTAAGGACAAGTATAGAGCTTGAATTCAAAATCAGTTCATCTTCCCTGTTGTACAAACCAGGTTTGGAATCTCAGATTGACCTATTAACAGCAGCCTGCCTCTAGAATGGTAGGTGGAGACAATGGAAGACAGTATGTGACAGAGAATTCAGCTAACAATACAAATGCCGACAAGTAATTATATCCATTTAGATATGTTCTCTTTATTGAATTTCTTTATTTCAAGTCCCAAACAGTAGCCTTCTCTATGCTTTTATCAAATAGATTTAAGAATCATGTTTGTGAAAATATTATAAGTATTTAATATGATGGATTCATTAAACATTTACTAAAAAGCTGCCTATACCAAACCAACTCATATTTTGCTTACTTCTTTAAAGCATTTCATCTCTTTGAAAGCTGTCCGATCTTACAGTTAAATAACTATTAATGATGACTAATCTTTTATACTTTACACAAAGTTCATTCTTAAGATGTCTCAGTGAGTCCAAATGATCACCATGCCTACCCCATTCTACCATCTTCAAACATTTTCTAATTGTCTTTTTCATTCCCTAAAGAACTAAACATGCCTCCAAAGGACATTTTCTTAATATAATCTCAGAGCAGGTCCATCAATTTTGTGCTTACATAACTCGTTTCATTTCCCATTCCTCTGCACTTTGCCAAAACCATTTTTAAAATGCATCATCCTGTTCACATAATTAAATTTCCACTGTATTTATTTCCTTCATCTCTTCCTAAAATAAAAAAGTCTATTGCATCTTTAACCTCTTCGTTAACAGCCTTACAAATTCACAATGCATCATACCAGTGAGTGATACCTACTTAAACAAGTATGATCACAGATGTTCTTCAATATATTCATGTTGTTTATTGGTTGCACCTCATTCAGTAATACTTGAGCATGAGCCTGTAAATGTTGTCTAAGAAATCCTTCCTTTTCCTTGTTATGTTTTCTTACAAGGGACTTGTACAGTATAGTACATGAAGGTGGGCTGGTACACTGAATTAAGCTGAGAGTGATCAGCAAAAGTCCATCAGCATGTTCACGTAACAAAGCATCAAGAATCGTTTTCTTTTATGCTCCCGCTGTCAAAAGAATTCAGTCTGGATATGTCTCTCAATCGTCAAGGAACATTTCATGTCAACATCTAAGATCAGTACACAGAGAAAACATTTTCACAAGAATGCAAATATAAAAACCTGACATTTATTCTGGGTTTTGAAAGTTTATGACAAAATTTGTCAATCCAGAGATTAAGCATTAAAGGTCTCAGAACTGCTAGCATCTTTGCACAGTGGTCTCCTCAGGAAAGAGTGAGCACAGTGCTGACATCGAGGAATGAAAAGATACCCTTTTCCTCTGACTTTTTTTCTGGTATCTACATAGGCTTTGGGCTGTCTGCTTCATGGACGCCTTTGTACNNNNGGATGCCTTTGTACCTTCCAATAACTAACAGATGACATATTGGTCATCTTTCAGAAGTTGCAAAGTGTTACAAAAGCACAGGGTTATACCCCTAGCACATTGCAGAGTTTCAGAAAGATGTAGTGTCAGTATGGCTTCTTATGCCATCTCTGTCTCTAATCTGTTTTTCCAACTGAAATCATCAATATTCTGATCTACAGTGTCACAGTTGGGGTCTGTTTGCTCTTCAAATAGAATCAGTTGCACATTACTCAAAATCTAATTACACTGGACTACAAATTATGCAAAACTAGGTAATTTGCTTGTAATGATAAAGTAAATTTATCAAAAATATTTTTTGCCACTCAAATAGAAATTTCCCTAAGAGGATTTCCTAGGCTTATGTTGGTCTTACTTTCATATGTAATGCTGTTTCACAAAAAAAAAAAAAAAAGATTGCTGATACATGTTCGGTAGTGCTCAGTACTCAGTACTGAGCATTTGTGGGGAAATGATTAAATGACTCCTCTCAGTTTCAATAAAATTTTGTCTAGAACATTACTGTTGTACAAGTTTACGAAAACTGAAATATTTTCAGTGTTTTTTGTTGATGTTATGATGGTCTAGATGATTTAGATGGCTGTAAAAGTCCTGGTCTGGATAATTTCCATAAGAGTATAAAATATGTGTAGTCTTTCTCTTTCAGTATTTTGGTATAAAAGGCTAATAAAATAAATAGTCATATAAAAATTGTGAATATTATCTTTCCCTTTAGCAGATAAAATCTGATTAAACTTGGTTGTTTTTCATTTTTATTACACACTTACAGGAACATTTTTATAGCAGGCAAACATGAACAATTTGATTTAGATAATAAGATTCAAATCTCACAAAACTTATATTTTTAAATTTTTGTCAAACTAAATTCTTTTGGGACAAAGCTTTAAAAATTACACACATGCACACAAAAACCCTTCATATTTTTCAGCACAAAGTGCTATGAATTTGTTTTAAACTACATTTTAGCAAAATTATGTACACTAATCACTAAACAAAAAAATTCCTTCAGTTATCGAAGAGATCCTGTAGGGTTACACCTGTGCTTATGATTGTCGTGTCAAGATGTGAAAGAGAAAATGTGAAAGAATTACAGGTACATTTAAAAAGTACTGAGAAGACATAAAATAATGTCTGAGTAGCACACGTAAGGAAGCACCCTGGCAGTGGAGCTGTGGATTAAGCCACAACAGAATTGGTTCACAATTGACTCGTGTCTTTCCAATGTTCAAAGTCATGAGAAGCACTATCACTCTTGCTCAGTACCACCTGTTTCTTCACTCAGTATTGACCCTTAATTAAAAGGTAGCATTAACTAGAAATAGCAATCTTTAAACTCCAGTCAGCTCAAAATGTTTCATTCTTCTCATCTGCAGTTTGACATGGGAGTGCCAGTCCTCAGAACACTGAGCGCTGCAACTACACAAATAAATGATAAAGGTAAAAGTAGAATGAATAAATCATTTTGGAAGTAAACTGGATGCCAAGAAGAACTTGTTCAAGTTTGCCATTAACAGAACTCTGCAATCCCAAATCTATGTCCCGTACTCCAGCCATTAGATTCATTATTGATGATTTAGATGACAGAATAGAAAGTACTTTTAATTTGAAGATGATAACAAGCTAGGATGGATGGTAGTCACTTTAGAGGACAGGAATGAAGTTTGAAGCGATGTGGAGAAATCAGCAAAATAGTAAGTAATTCAGTGGCATTAAATACGAAGTGACACACAGCTACAAGACAGAGAAGGACAATAATAGAAATGATGATAATTGGAGAGTTAATGAACCAAAAATGAAACTTGCATCCACAGTGACTTAAAGTACTGGGATGTATGCATAGGATTGCCTATAGACACCTGAAGACTCTGTTATATTGCTGTGGCTCAGCTGGAGCACTATGTCAGATTTGGCCACAACATTAAAGCTGGATCAACTGAAGAAAGTCCAGAAAAGTGCAAGAAACATTGAGACATTTCCAGCAAAACCTGTGATGAAAGCTGGAAAGTACTGGCTTTATTTAGCTGAGAAAAGACCACGGGGAGAAATGACTACAGACCTCAAATGACAGCTGATGCCAACAAAAGGTTGGCAAAGAGAGGAAAGCATTAATGTATTCTCCAGGACAATAAGTAATAGATTTAAGTTGCCACAATGGAGATTTAACACAGACATTAAGAACATGCTGAATGGCAAGACAGTTAAGTGCTAAAACACAACTATCAAGAGAAGATTCCTGATATTCTCCATCACCAGGCTATTTTCAAAACAGGTTAGACAAATGGCTGTCAAATATTATTTAAATAAAGCTGAATCTATCTGGTATTAGTAAAGGAAATCAGTGACCTCTAGAGGTCACATCATTCCTATTCTTATAGTTCTGTGTCCTTCAGGTTTTTCAGATTTTTTAACAACCCTAAAAAACAGACTACTTATTATGCATTGCATGTATTGAACTGAACACTGAGCCAAACTACACTGATTTCACCACAGCCTGATAGAATGTTATCATCAAACACCATTGAGTCAATAGTACAAACAAATTCTTGTTATAATGTTTGGGTTTTATTCTGAGAATAATTAAAAAAAAAATGTTGGTCAATAGACAGTTACCCTCATTTTTATTTTATTTAAGAAATGTACCCTGGCAACTGTTGAAATTTAGTACAGTAGCTTTAAATATAACAGATTTGTGGTCCTCTTTTGCCTTTCACTGCATTTAAGAGACAGTAAAAGACTGCTAAAAATAATGAGAGTTTGCCTCATAAAAGTTAGGCGTTAAAATAATAAGCTAGAGGCCATAAACACAAATGTCCCTTGGAGATTTTATCCATCTGGACTAGACAGAATATATAGCTACTGCAGTTATTTTGCAAACAATGTTAACAACATTATTGCAGAGTTTTCACATTGAATCTTAAAAACCACAACACACACTTCCTCTGTTCCAAAGGCTCCCAGACTTCAGATTTACATCTAAAACTCACAGATGGCCTTATATTGTAATGGACCAAATCAAATCACTGACTCAGGAAAATATTTAAGCAACAGTTAAATCCATCTTTATTCAGCAAACCATTATAATACGCTTAACTTTAGCACTATTCACACTTAAAATCCTTTTTGCTCTCATAGACTTTCACATATGCTCAGTAATACTTCTTTAAATTCTTACTGTGAATGTGAAAGTGGCCCCTAGAACAGATCAAGCTGTACATACTCTCAAATGTAGGATTACTTCAGAGCTGGAATGCAAAGCTAGAGGCACATGTCAAGGTCAGACTCTGATGTGAAACACTCTGCTACTTATAGCCATTGCAAGTGCTGGCTGGCTTTTATTCTCGAGTGTGGTGGTTATGTCTATAAAAATGTGAATGGAAGTGCATTATGTAGCTTTTCAAGAAAACAAAGCCTGGCTGATTCTATCAGCATAAAAACAGCTATTCTAGATTATTATATCTTTTTCAGTTCCTCAGCACACAATATTCAGAGTCTACTTTGAAATTACTTTGTCCTATTTTAACTAATGTGGCTGATCTAATTCCTAAAGCCTTAGTCCAAAGTAGTAATTGACAAGTGTCATATAACATTTACAGGAGAAAATTAAAAATCTATATACCATCCATGAGTGATGTAGCTTTCTCAATGAATGGAAAGTGTTTGAAATGAGTTGCTATTATGGTTAAAGAATAAATCGCTTAATTATGAAGAAAGAGCTATCAGTTCTGTCCACACAACTACCTTCTTAAACAATTTAGTATTCTGCAGTAGTCAGCAGAATATGTTCCCAGAGCAAGGGAAGCTGGGAGCATTATATACAGTACTTCCAGGGTAGCTAGGAAACATGTGAAATACCTCCAGAGATTGCAGTGGTTTTACCCAGCTAAACAGTGGAACTCCACCACAACTGCTCGCTCACTCCCTCTCCTCAGAGGAACAGGGGGAGAAAATACAAGGCACAAGGGCTTAAGGGTCGAGATAAGGACAAGCAGGTTGCTCACTAATTACCGTCACGGGCAAAACAGACTCAACATAGGGAGATTAATATAATTTATTACTATAACTACCGGACTAGAGCAGTGAGAAACTAAAAAGCAAACTAAAAACGCCTTCCCCCCACCCACCCTCTTCTATCTCCTCCCCCCGAGCAGCACAGGGGAACAGGGAATGGGGGCTGCGGTCAGCCCATATCACTTTGTCTCCGCCGCTCCTTCATGGTCGCTCTCTGTTCCCCTGCTCCAACGTGGAGTCCCTCCCACGGGATGCCGTCCTTCCCGAACAGATCCTACATGGGCTTCCCACAGGCTGCAGCTCTTCAAGAGCTGCTCCAATAAGGGTCGGTACCACAGGGTGCATCCTTCAGGAGCAAAGTGCTCCAGCACGGGTCCCCCACGGGTGGCAGCTCCCACCGGATCACCTGCTCCTGTGTGGGCTCCTCTCCACGGGCTACAGGTCCGGCCCAGAGACTGCTCCTGCGGGGGCTCTCCATGGGCTGCAGCCTCCTTCAGGCCACATCCACCTGCTCCACTATGGTCTCTTCCATGGGCTGCAGCATGGAGATCTGCACCATGTGGTACACCATGGGCTGCAGGGGGACAGCCTGCTCCACCATGGGCCTCACCACAGGCCGCAGGGGAACTTCTGCTCCGGCACCTGGAGCGCCTCCTCCCCCTCCTTCTTCACTGACCTTGGTGTCTGCAGGACTGTTCCTCACTCCTCTCACTCCCAGCTGCTGTTGCACAGCAGTTTTTTCCCTTTCTTAAATATGCTCTCACAGAGGCACAAACAACATCACTCATTGGCTCAGGTCTGGCCAGCGGTGGGTCCCTTTTGGAGCCAGCTGCAGCTGGCTCTTATCTAATATGGGGCAGCTTCTGGAATCTTCTCACAGAAGCCACCCCTGTGGTCCCCCTGCTACCAAACCTTTACCATATAAACCCAATACAGAGATGTTGCAAGGAATGTCACTGACTGTAGCTCTATGCCCATTAGTACATATACTTAGCCAAAAGTAAGGTTAAGTCTAGAGCTAAAACAGTAACAACACTTGTAGCAAATGCTATCAAATCGATTTTGATCAGAAATAAGCATGTGCAGGAATGCCCGACTGAGTTAGGGCCTGTTGGCACAGAACCAGGGTTAAATAGCATAAATAGAAACACAAAGGTTCAAGTGATTTGTGGCTTGTAGACTAGAGGAGAGACTCATGCGTTTGCCAGACTTTGGTGACATTTGGAAAATTCCTTAATGGTGGTACACAACATCAAACCTTGAATGATACTGATAAAGATTTAATATGGTCTTGGCACCATATACAGGCTGAAAGCAGACTGATCATTAATCACCTTATCTTCATCCTTTTTGGTTAAACATCCCATTACCCTCCCACCATCTTTTTTATTTGTTCTTATTTCCAGCCATGCCTGCTCATTTGTCCATATCTCCTAACCTCACATCCATACATCCTTCTAGACAACTCTCTCCTTGAACAAAACAAGTCTCCTCCATTTATAAGATCTGCTGATCCTTCTTAACCACCACGTCACTTCTTTTAAAGACACACCTCTGTTCTTTACAGAAAATCCCATTGACTTACATACAAATAGTTTTTAGATCCCAGCGTTTCCTTGATTGTTCTTAAATTCAAAGCAGGGCTCCTCTTTCTTGCAAAAGGTATAGCAGGTGCCACAGTAAACAAACATGGTAGCTATCAGACAAAACAAAAACTTCTAGATAATAATGCCAAATATGCAATGATACAATCATCTCAGTGACATCTCCAAAATGGTATATTATTAAAAAAATACACACACAATGGAGGGAATTTGTCGCTCTAGTCCTCTTTTCCAGTGTAGAGACCAATAAAATATAAGGAATTTCCTTTAATTCTTAAAAAGGTGCTAAAGAAGAGAGATGTCCAGGACAACAATTAGCCTACAAAAATTTTCTCTTTGCTTTGCTTGTAAGATCTTTGTTCCTCCTACTCTTCTCTATAAATCTTGTTTTCAATTTCTCAAATGTATGATTGACATGAATAATGACAGATTAAAATATATATATATTTATTTTATGCAAATAAAAGACTCCATGGAAGGACAACGTTATATAAATACTGTATTAATTAATCCTATAGTATTAAACTAGCCTATGCTATATAGTCCTGGATTAGAGAGCAAAGAATAGAAATAAATGGCAATATTCTGTTTTTTAGAGTGTTCTCAACTTAAAAGAATTAACATTTGATTCCTAGAAGAACTTAGCCATCTAGTTATCCTTTGGTCACCTGAAACCATCTCAATTTGAATATGTATTTTCCCCGTTCAGCTACTGCTTAGTGTAGTAAATCTCTTGGTACCTGTGGTTTAGTTTGTAAAATCCCATAGGGTCCACATTTCAGCAATTGAGAAAGCTTGGAATTTTTTAAACCCTAATGATGCTGAAAAGCTCTCATTCTACCTTACTTGTAAGCACCAGTGGGACTCACAGAAGAGTTACTTCCCCCTCTAGTGTTCTCTATAAGGCCTGAATCTCTGACTTGTTTCATGCTTAACTCCAGGTTCAAACAAGTAGAAGAGGCACGTGTTTTCCTTGTAAGTCCATTGGTCCAGCAGTTTGAGCATCTATATGCCTAGTGTGGGCCAGGGCAATGTTGTATCCTTTTCCTTCCCTCAGCTATCAAAACAATGCCCTAAATCTTCAGCTAGTGAATTTCCTGGGGTGGATATTTCTCAATATCTCTCCTATTGAAATTGGTCTTTCAGCATAGTATATTCTTTGGTTTAGGACTTAGAATGTTAGTCTACCAAGTCAGCAGGCCAAAGAATTATTCTTACTCATTCTCATCTAATGAATATTTATGCATGGTATTCAAAGCAGAACAGCAGTTTTTAGAGGAAAGGCTGAGATAACTCCATCCCTTAAAATTGTATAATGCCATATTCAGACATTGCCTGAAAGCTGGGAATCCTAGACTTAAACCCTTGCTCTTTATCAGCTGAACAACCATCTAATCAACATTTTCTACATCTCAGATGAGTAATTTAACCTGTAAACTCTTGGGCATAAGTGGAGAAAAAACTTCAAATGGAGTCTTCTTTTCTTCTCAACATGACTGGAGAATTAATGGAAGCAGAGTGAGAGATTTACTTCACTCAGAGTTGACATAGCATATCCAGAGGTTGCACAGCCTAGAACGGTCATCTATGAATACTGCTGTGCTGATGTGTAGAGGATCTCATTTGCCAATCTTCTCGATATGCTTTACAATAACCACTAAATTCACTTTAAAGACAGGGTAAGTCTCTCCTGATACATATACCCAAGACAGCTACTGGTGTCATTCTAACCTAATGTCCCCCTGCTTCAGTGATCATTAATGCAGAATATGAAAGGCTGAAATTTTTAATGTACTTCTCAGAGTATGAAGGCGAGTGTGGCAGTGTGAATGGATGTTTCTCCTCTAGAAGGCTAAAACTTTGTGTTTTGGGGACTGTATATGTGAAGTTTTAAATAAGATAATGCTGTCATAGACTGTTAGTCTTTTATTCTGCTATTGAAGGAGGTTATAAATATGTTAATTTAAAGTAAAACATAAACCAAACTTTAGTCAACTAAGTTCTAACTGAATTTAAATTCAATTACATTTTTATACACCTTTAATTCTTCTGGATCTGATTAGGACCAGGTCAGAAATGACAAAGTACCTGCTCAAAACATAACTGTGAATATTTCTAAAGACAAAGGGAAGAGAAGAAATTCCCATTCCTCAGCATCTTGCCTCAGTGCTCAGATAATAAATCCACAATTAGGTCAAGGTGATTCAGATAAATATGATTCTCTGAATTTAGTGATTACTACTTTAAACCATAGAGCCTCAGTTAAGTGTTTAATCTAAGAATATCACACATTGTATTTTCAAGGTTTTCAAATTATTTGCTGCTGATCCCATTTGCTGGAAAATCTATCACCATTCTGTTGATGAATCATTCATGAGCCATTCCTAAGTTCCACAAATGCATTTGCTATCAATAAGTGTTTGCCGGATAGTCTGGGTATATAATTTTCATTCTGCTCTTTCCTTTTCTTTGACCATTTACTATAGGAGTAGTCATTTTTCATGATTTCTGACATGGTCACTTAAATCACACAGTTATTTCTACTTCTTGACAGTGTGACTGAGGCTTAAAAAAAAAAAGATAAAAAATATATGAGAATTGTAAATGAGGAAAAACCTCTAGGATCATAGAATCTGCCATCCTGGAATAAACAATCTTGCATATAGTTCAATATTTTGCATCTGACAGTTGTCAGTTCTTGATCCTTCAAAAGACAGAAGAAATCTGTAACAGCAGAGGGAAAATAATCAGACAACTGACATATAGTTCTTTGCCTGAACTCTCTGCCAGTTAGAGATAGGTTAACATCTTCAAGCAGAAGTCAAAATGTTTTCTAATGCTATCATCATTATTAATTCTGTCTGTGGATATACCTGACATTTTTATATGCATCAATGTTTTGAATTTGATTTTTTTGTTGTTTCAAAATAGCAAAAGAAAAAAACAGCTTTTTTTTTT
>VXAL01004240.1:12121-26327 GCA_013399475.1 Chauna torquata
AGCAAATATCATGAGAAATTGGTAATAGAAGACATCTTTGGCTTGATAAGCTAGGGAACACCTAACTTATTCCAGTTATTATTATTAATTATAATATTATTATTCCAACTGATTCCAGTTGGCATCATGCAGTTTTGACCAGCAGATAATATTCATACCTTATTTATGGTTTTATGGCAAGTTCTGTCTAATAAAATTTAACTATATATATTGTGCCTGCAAACATGCAAAGAGAATATTAAGTATCAGTTTGAATAGCAGCATCTACCGTTCTGCTTGGATGCCCTGTTAGTTAGTATGAAGTCTTTCTGTCCCCAGAGAGAAATGATCCCTGGGATGGGAACTCCTCAGTGACTTGGAGCTCAGATATAAATCTGAGAAGCAATACAGTCTGTGAGACAGCCCAGGTTAGCCAAATTATGCAGGTGTACCTGGATCTTTTTGAATGAGTTACTGGCCATAGCACTGCCATAGCTAGACCTGGGTAAGGCTAAGGTGCTAGTTATTGTACTCACACTCCTGTCTGAACAGTGGCAGCCAAAGGAGGTAGATTCTCCTTATCTTTTGCATGGTACAACACGTGTATTGAAGGAGTATGTACAAACTTAATGTGTACTCTGAAACTACTTCTTACTTCAGGCTGATACTCAAAGGTATGTAAGGTTAATAGTGGAACTGTTGGTTCTCAGTATTTAGATTGCTGTGATACCTCTTGGAAGTGTTTTCTTCTGGTTAATGCATTTGCAGCTTTGCCCCTGCTCTGGCACAGATGTACTTACTCTCTTTCCCATCTTGCCTATGTTTTTGTGAGTTTATTTTCAGTAGCTCCTGGCACCACCTGCATGTCCCACAGTTGAAAGATCTTTTTTTCATGGAAGCCTTATTAATGCCAAGGATCTGACTGCTTGCCTTACTTCCACATCCATCTCCCTAACTTCTAAACAGGTTATGCAATAGTATAAGTTTTCATTAGAGGGAAATGATGTGTTCCAAAGACCAATAGCTTTGGTATTTCCCCGTCTTTATCAGTACAGGAAGGAAAAGGAAAATTTTCCATCCATTTCTGTGGACTTGAACCAAGTTCTTAATTCTGTGTCTTTATAATGTTGTATGTAAATGGGATTGGACCATTCAGTTGTATAGGTTCGCTGTGTTCTTAGGTGAATTAATCTGGGTAGTTCTTCCACGTGCCAGAGCTATCAAGAGCCAGACTGGGCCTCATGGGTCACCTTTTTATCACAGTGTGATTAAGAGGGATAGGAGCACTTTTGTAAATGTTTCATAAGCAAGCTTTGTGAGCTTTATAACTATTAAACAACACTTATATGTAAGTACTATAAACAGCCTTGAGATCTAAAGATTCTTGTTGCTTAATTGCAGTTCTCAAAAAATGGAGCTTTTCCTACCTTTAATATATCCCTGTGCAAAACCAATGAATACGGCTCTCTTTAACTCCATCCTCTGTACTGTCCTATTACTTTCTGCTTTTTAAAATTTTTTTTTAATTATTTTTTATTTTTTATTTCTTTTATCTGAGCTGACAATTTTCTTCAGCTTAAAATTCTTCTTTTGCCTTTATGGTATCATTGTCTGGAACTGCCAAAAAACCTGCAGTGCAAGGTGGTTTTCTCACTAATGTATTTCCTTTCGGTGAAATTTCAGTCTCCAAAACAACAAATATGTTTTCCAGAGGGAAAAAAAAATGTTAACTAGTACCTTGGTGATATATTCATTGTATCCTGTTTTCAACTTCAACTTGGTTAGAATGGAACACTCTAACTTCTAAATGGGTTTGTTTTTACAAAATTTTGGGCTAATGTTCCTATGTATATGTATATTTTAGGAAGAAATGGACTGAACACACACCACCACACACACTGAGGGGCTGTTGTATAGGATGTTTACTTCAGAGTGCTGCAATTAATCACACAGAAATAAAAAATTAACCTATCAAGTACGTGCTAATAATGAATGCTTTTCAGAGCTGGACAGAAAAAAAATGTCATTAGCAAGTAGCTTTATTGTGAGGCTTTACAGGTGCTGTGAACAAAATCAGTCATAAATGCCACAGTTTAATACCCATCAAATCCCTTCAAACTCAGCAGGAAACCACTCTGAGGTGTTTTTTTTTTTTTTTTTTCTGGACACTGGCCTTGAACTGTAACTTGAAAAAAAGGCAATAGCCATGGGCTTTTTGTGGGGGAAGCCAGCCCCATATAAAATCATGAGGAGCTTAGATGGGAGCCATTGCTCCTTTGAGGATCCTAGAGTAGACTAACTCAGGAGATGATGCTTGCAAAACAGCTCCTGTTTACCATCTGGGGGGATTTTTTTAATCTGTAAATGACGAGGATCCTGGACTCACAGCCCTTTTTATGTTCAGGGCTTGGCTGGCAGACTCATTGGAGAAGTGCTTCTCTCTCACTTTTGGCAAAAATTACTCATTCAATTCAAAGACAGAAAGGCGGAGAATGCCTTGCACACATGGGGAAGATTTCCCATGGACTCTTAGTACCTGCTGAGCACATCAACAGTTCATAGTTGAGTGGCACCTTGTACTGCAGGGATAATACACAACATCTTGGCTGCTACAAAGATTGGAGCACTTGTCCACCTTTTTCGGGCCATGGTAGTGTTGCTGAGGAGTATATGCAGCAGAATGTCCTGACACATAGGACATAAAATTGCACTCCCTGTTGCATATTTTGTTTTCCTTTACATGCATGACCAGTTGGTTGATCTCAATATGGATGTGGGGGAGTCCTGTGCAAGGCTTAATTGAGTGTAAGCATCCACAGCTGTGTAATCATGGAGGTGGCTGCAGAACTGACTAAGCTCCACAGATACAGAGCTTTTTATTTCTTCTGGTTTGGCAGCTTTTTCTATCTCTAAAATCAGAAATCTGGAAATGGAGCAACTGGCATGCGTTTCTGCTTTTCTGCCAAAAAAACACTGTTGGTATCATGCGGAGTTCAGCTCACCAGGCTTCAGTGAAATCTGGCACTGGTTTGCTGCCCCAAAAAAATCACTGTTAGTTTTACTTGCATTTAGCCAGCTTTAGCAACCTTGTCCAAACTCTGCCTTTTGAGATTTGCCCTGAGTGTTGTACAAAGACTCTAGTGCTGCTGAGCAAACACTTTTGCTGAGTTATCTTTGAGCTTGCTTACAGCATTCAGGACCAGAAATTTCAAAGTGGCAAAGCTGCTTGTGCTTGGGTAACAATACTTAAATTCACACAGCCAAGTTTTGAGGTCCTTTCCCCAGATAGTAGGTTTCTTCTCAAGAAGTCTACCTGGAGTAAAATAAGCTCCTTAAGTAATATGGTTCTAAAACTTGAAATCTGGTGTAAGCCACTCTGAGGGTTTTCTCTGATGATGTTACTTAAAAATAGATTTTGTACTGAAACAGTGAAAAGCTAACCTTTGAACATCTGTTATTGCTAAACAAATATTATTAATGAATAAGTAGTTTCTCAAAGACTTGTCAGTGCTTATGCTTTGTACTTTTATCAATCTTCTGTATATTTGTTTTTCTTTCCTTCCTCTTGTAAAAAGGAAATGGTTTCCTTCCCTGAACTGTGGATAACAGAAGAGCTCTAAAGTCACATTAGTAAACTTGCACACTGCATTGAATGGACAAGAACTCTGTGGTCCACAGTTTTCCCCAGATTATTTTTATTTTATTTTATTATTTTATTTTATTTTATATTTTCCAACTGTCTTTGTCTATCAGGAAGTGATACTGATGAAAAATTTCCAACTAGCTTATATGTGTCCTAAGTAAAATAGTGTACTAGTTTTGGCTGGGNATAAAGGTAACTGTTCCCCACTTCCTATCCCTCACAGCTCACTGTAGGTGACCAGTCAGCCTGTTGGTGCCAGATTAATGACAGAAAACAGATTTTATTGTCCATGTTAGCTGTGAGTGATGGGACTTTCTGCTAATTCCCACGGAATTTAGCTAGTCTGCCAATGGAAATAGTACATTTACAATCCAGACTGCCCACCGGGAACAGATTTTTTTTTTTTAAAAGAAAGAAATAAACCACACACAAAATGTTTTTATTGACTGGGGGAAAAAAAAATCCATTTTGCTAAATTCTATACAATTAAGAAAACTTCTCTTTAATTCTATTGGAAATGTGGAAACTCTTGATTAGCCTTTTTTCTCATGGGCACACAGCAGTCTTTGCTTTCTCCTTGCCATCTCCAGCAAAAGCAAATTTAAAATATAGGGAGAGATTTTTGTCAGTGGCTGTGCAAGAGATACTCAGATGCTGGTTTTAAAGAATTTGGAACTAAGTGATATGTTCTTGACAAAAATATTACAAAATAGAGTATAAAAATGACCAAACTATTAACTTCAATGAAGCTACTATTATTTATCTTGATATTATTTATTACTCATCTCTAACCAAATTATAGATACCTACGTATTTACAAGGATACCTTTAAGAATATTATCCTCTTTCAAGTGTGAATGTTTAAATGGAAAAAATAAATACAGGCCCACTCCTAATGCAATTCAAAATTAAGGGAAACATTTTTTTATATATATCCTTTTTATTCCATACCATTCTATATGTTCTTTGAGGGTTTTGGCTTAACTTCAGGCAAATCAAAAATCTTTTCTATTGTCCCCAACAGGTATTGGAGAGGATCCCAGGGAAACTGTGTGGCAGAATTCTATTTATTTATTTATTTATCTATTTATTTTGCCCTGAAACTTGCTGGGAAGCAAAAATCTTGCACAACCTGTAATACAAAAATACAAAGATTACTGATAGTGGAGTTTATTTCTCTTTCACAGGAGTGGTTCCAACCACTAAGCTACAGTAGATTCAAGCTTTAACCAAACCTGTCCTTTCTCCCTCTCATGTGCAGAGAAATAGGTATTATATTTGAAGGAGCAGCTTTTGCATGCATGCGCCCACATAAATTTATAAGCAGCAGACTATTCAGGCATACCTTTTATAGACAGCTTTGTACAAAGAGACAGTTCTGTCAAAGCACAAAAGAATTATGTTGTGTGGAAATCTGTTTCATAAGGAAAAAAAATTGCTGAAGAAGTCCTTGTGGTTGTTAAGAACTGGCTGTATATTTGTGACATGTCACGTAACCCATCAACTTGCAGTGAGAACGAGGACCCTAGTGCAGTAGCCTTGCAGAGCCAAAATATAATTTGGATTGGAAAGGCAGCACACCTATTTTGTTTTATCAGCAAACTGAGGAGTTGGCCAGTAGGTCCTCAGGAGTGACATTACTACCACACTACGCCTGGCAGATACTCCAGCCATGGCCTGGACAGCGCTACTCATTATTTTTTTTTGTGCTGCTAATACCTAAGCAGCCATGGGAGAATCAGAGGTACATGCTGTTTAATCTCTTTGGTACTGATTTTTTTTTCTGCCCTGCAGGCTGGTGAAATCTTCGTCTAACAAAGTCATTTGACATGAGTGCTGCGAGTTTTGTCTCCTGACCAACTCCAGCTCTCTGTGCCTTATTCAATGACTAATTGACCCTGTGTAGTGGTCTTAAAGGCAACATGCAACAAAACCAAACAGAAGCAAATATCTTTGTCTCTTGGGAGGGGTATCAATGCTGCCTGCTTTATCTGTGACAGAAAACAGAGTTTAAGCTGTCCAAACAGCCCTTTCTGGCCACCCTCCTGTGCAGACCTCTGCTTCCAGGGCTGAGGAAGGGCCTAGCACTTCTGGTTAAAGGACGATATGCTACTGGGAGGGTGGCAGCATTTGCAGTTGCTCTATTGCCCAGCTTTCCCTTACATAGGTTAGGAGCAGGCCCTGTTCTCATGGCTGTTTTCCGTGCATCCATCAGCAGTACAGGAAGGTCAAGAAGGTGAATGAGGATTACCTGGAAGGGGAAGGTAAACAGTAGAGTGAAGGAGGGTTGCTTGCAGTGGAAAAGCAGGTAAGTGCTGAGTGCTGAGCAGAGGCAGGAGTCTGTGGCTCCTGGAAAGGGCAGAGGTTAAGTTCAGCAGAAGGCTGAAGTACTTAAAAAGTCACCAGCAGAATTAAAAGGCTTCTTTTAACAAGCCAAACCAGTTCATCGGGTTAATATACGCAATAAATATATTTTCTATGTAATTAACTCAAAGTACATTATTGTTAAATTTTTAATTACTCTACTAATGGCCAAAGCTTTTGTAGAATGCTTATGTATTTAACAAGCTAAAGATAATTAGCTTATAGAGATATACATGTACAGATAATTAGATATTAATCTTTTAAAGCATGAACTATAATTTAGGAAGCCTGTTAATTGTTATGCAACTTTGTAAGCTATCATTTTAACTGCCAATGGCATTCATTTATATTTCTCAGCACTTCATTGCATCTTTTTCTATTAAAATAACTATAGGAGAAATAGTTCATAAGCAAATGCAAGACAATGATTCTTTTATCTTTAAGTTATGGCTTACTGATCCAAACCCAACTCAGTAGTGGCTAAAATTTGTTGCTGCAGAACAATACTGGCAGAAGAAAAAATGGATCCCATGAATAAATTTAGGCTAGTAATTAGAAGACATTTTCTAACCATCTGGAATAGTGATCAGACTATAGAAGGTTGTGGAACAGTCTTCAGAAGAACAGTGGAATGGGATGGTTGTAATTTTTTTGAAGATGAAGCTTGATGAATTTCTGCATGGGATTGTTCAGGATGATTGTCTGCAACAACAGGGGGCTGAAGTAAAAATGTTCATGCTGTTATATGCAGTTCTTTGTGCAATTTAAGGGAATGTGATGTCAGTCCATAAGGATGAACATCTGTGTTATGAAATGAGGATGATGAATATAGAGGCCAAGAACAGGATGGATGTGGATCACTTCTCCTTACTAGGTAGAAGTGAGTTGTTGCCCACCACAGGCCTGCTCTATTGTACATAACAGGAAACTTCCATTGACATAAGTGCAAACAGGAAGCAATTCTTAGCTGAGAATTGGCTTCTAATAATACCTTTAGAGACTGTTTTGCGAGTGCTTTCTAATGCTTGGAGTGTTGTCTCCTAGATGCAAATGACAACTTGATTAACATTAATAGAGCAAGCAGAAGTCTGTGTTGTCACGTTAGCTAATATTGGAAAAAAAGATGTATTTCCCAAGGTCATGGCACCTAGCTCTTTTTCCCAAAGTCAGTACTTTTGTGTCAATGAAAGTTGTCAAAGGCAGTCTCGATACAGAAGTGCTAGTGACAGGACAGGGATGCCTCATCTGTGCCTTCTGCTCTAAAGACATCTGAAAGTAAAAAAAGATGTCATGTGCTGGATTGGTGACAGACTATACTGAATTCAGTGGAGTTGTGATAATTGGCGTTTGCTGGTGGTCCGTCCCAAGGTGAATACTATTTGCTTATTGGTTTTGCTGCATGAATCCTTCCTCAAAATGGATTAAAAAAGGGGATGGACAAAATCATTGAGACTCGATCCACTAGCAGCTGCTGCCCCTTGTCCTGATTTCAACTTCTGGCTCAGGACCTCTTAACGTGCTGATTAGTGAAATTTAGAGTACAGGCTGGCAATAAGATGCTTAGCAGTCATGCCTGTTGTAAAGCTGAATCTTTTATTTATTTAACAAGTTTGATATTTGATTCAGATAATTGTTATATCATTAAATGTGCTTAAAACATTGTAGTGTTTTTGGTGATATTAAAAATGTCATAGAAATTAAAGTTGCAAAATGCTACTGAATAATGTACTTTCCTGACCTCTTGCTTATCACAGTCCATTACTTTTAATTGAGAACTTCAGAGGCTTATAGTAGGTCAAAATGTTTTGGTTCTTTCTCCCCTTCTCTGCTGCTTGAAGCCCCTTAGGTGGTAGAAAATGGATTACGTAATAGTTGCTCAAGCCCTACGCTATTTACTTATGTTGCTTATTATTTGCTTATGTTTTCTTCTGGTTTCTAGAACCCTAAATCTATATTGCCTTTCCAAGTTAAGTGGAATATTTAAAACTATCTGTTAATTTGAAGGGGCTGCTTTTTTG
The DNA here is from genome assembly GCA_013399475.1 of Chauna torquata. Classification (NCBI taxonomy): domain Eukaryota; kingdom Metazoa; phylum Chordata; class Aves; order Anseriformes; family Anhimidae; genus Chauna; species Chauna torquata. Next base: position 20,126 of record VXAL01004240.1, read on the forward strand.
TAAAGAAAAGTCTTCATGTGAAGGGGAACCACAGTGGGGGTTGGGTGCTTTTCCTTACAGGCAGCATAAACTTGGAAGGGCAGAGCCTGAGAGCAATCATTTGTTTTCTCTGGGTTAATGGCTTTCAGCTGGATGTCTGTCTGCTGAATAATGACGGAGCTGCTACATCAGCCAGTCTCTTCGACTGTAAAATATGCTCATTTAATGGCATTGACACATTGGAAGTTGGAATGAGCCTCCCCACTTGAGTTATTCAGACATGATACATCCAACTAGAGCGAAATTAAATAAGATGTGACAACAAATGAGATTTCAAGGAAGATGATAGTGTGTTCTGAATGTACATGATCAAAGGGACTTTGTTTTTGACATCACTTGTGCTGCTCATTGTTTAATCATTCCCATCCCAAGTATTTATTTTCTAAAGGGAAAAAGTGCTTTTCAGATTTTGAATCCTATGGTTTTGATCTTTAGTATACTTGTACTACTGAGTTATGTGGAAAAATAATAACTAGTAGAAAGACTGGAGCACTTTCTTTAAAATTATTGGGAGCAAAATTGGAAAAGTACTTTAGCGACATGTAAAATTTGCAGGTCCCTCTCTCACTCATGGGTTTAAGTTACCTAAGTCACAGAGACAGTTCTAGAAAATGTTCTGGAGTTTCTGCAGCAGATATCAGCATCTGGACACATGGATAAAAAATGATTTTTTTTCACTGTACCACAAGTTATACAGTTTTGTTAATTTTTTAATTTTTTTGGTGAAAATACTTGGAAAAATGCATTCTTAACAACTGGCAGTAACAAGCAAGCAAATAGCCTGTAACAATACAAGGATTAATTTGAAGACTTATAGGTTCACTTTGGTTTTGACTTTTGACATTATTACCATAACATGAAGTCCTCTGCCTCCGTGTGCCTTGCCCATAATTGTTTCTAACTTGTGCGGTGGAGGCTGATTGTATGGTGAAGCCTGAAACTTGTTATTACATGTGATGGTTTTCCATTTACTTGGGCTAGCTTTTGCTAGACCCCTTTTGTTTTGCACTCAAAGGCTTCTGTCCCCACCTGTCAGTCCCCAAGGTAGGCAGAGGTATTCCAGATAATGTGTGCGATGATATTAAGCATGCAAAAGTGGGAGTGGGAATTCAAGAGGCCCCATGTGAAAGTTCATCAACAGCATTCCAGAAACAACAAAAGCTATTGGTCTTCTGGATGCAGACTCTATTGATTTGGTGACAGTAATAATTCCACCCCTAACTCTTTGGCAATGCATTAGCATTAACTGTAATTTTTGCCTTTAGACAAGCTCTGCAGTACAGCATGATGGTTCCTACCCTGTAATTGTAGGCTCCTCATTAATCAAAAAGAATATTATGACATTGTGAGCTCACAAGAAAGACAATTCATGACTGACACAATAAAGGCCTAAATTATGCTGCTTTGATGATTAGAGGTGCAAAATTGCTTTTTTTTTTTTTTTTTTCTCCTTGTGAAAATAGGATTTAGCAGCTGTAAGAAAAAGCTCTGTATAATGAAAGCAGGGAATGTTCAGAGGCAAGCAACAACAGCTCTATCTAGAAGAGACCTTAATTTCAAAAAGAAATTAAAATTTCAAAGCTGCTGTGGTAGTGCTTTTTATTGATAAACTTGAATTTAAATCAGGATCTTGAAAAAAAAATTATACGTGAGAAATACATTGCTGTAGCACTGTGTTTAGTAGTTTGCTGTTGTTATCCTTTAAAAGTACAGAAATAAGAAATGTATATATGGCTTTGGCCAGCTTCCAAAATGTATTTTGACATATATAAAATGATTAATACTCAAATACGTCTCATAAATTGAATGTAGTTATATATATTCTCCTTTGTTCATAAGGAGCCAGAGATTCTGGATGATAAATGAAGGTGAGAGGAAAAAATGTTCGAACAATGTTTTTTCCACCAAAGGTTTGTAGGCAAAACCATTGAGTTGCTAGAACAAACCTGAAGGCTGTTTCAATAAGCACTGGTTTAAGTGAAGCCAGTCCAGTGCTGTTTATGCATAAGCACTGCGAGTGATGAACTGGGAACTCTCTGGAAAACCCAACATCCCAAAGGACAGAGGACCGAAGGGGTGCTGAGTAGGCTGTGTGTTCCCAGAGGAGGGCCTGTGTGACGGGCCCCATGCATTTTGATGCACTGTGACTAACAGGGAAATTAATCAAAACAGTGTTTTCTCTCTGGGGATTCCTTTGTCCAGAGCAGACTGTTTGCAGCACTTACAGTCCAGGTAACCAATAACTTCAATGAGTGTTTATGTCTGTGGGAGAGTCACCAGAAATGCCTCCTGAGCTGGGCTCCTGTGCAGGAGTTAAACGAATTCTTCCAGGCACTCTTTTTCTATCTGTAGGTATTCAAATATGTTTTTAAGTTTAGCTGTGATTGCTAAAACAATCGCATTTCTTCTAAGTATGTTAGAAATTACTCCACTCTATTCTCTAGAAAAAAGCTAGTTGAGGAAATGAGGAAAAAAATTTCTCTCTGATTGTTACCTGTATCTCCACCCTTTCTCAAGATAAAACTTTTTGTATACAGTCCCCAGGTCCATTGCTTTTGTTTGCTTGAGACTGCGATGTGTAGGATGATCAAAATCAATTAAGTGTAATTGTTGAGGAAAATAAGAATCTATGTTACAAAATATGTAATTTTGTAATTTATTATGTAATAATAAATAAAGTACATTCCTGCCTTTTGTTTTGCTTTGTATCTGTAATTTAAAACAAATGTTTATACAGGTTCTTTCAGGACTGACTGCATGGTAATAGATGAAATCATTGTTTTCTTCATGTTTCATGCCATTACATATGTAATATATGTGTACTCTGGACTTAACCAGAAAGTGATATGAGAGTATACCTAAAATTTTACTTTTTCTTTGAATTCAGAAAGGACAGACCGAGATTCAATGTTGGATTCCCAAAGGCATTCATCTGCCTATGGTCACAGAGGGATGTTCAGCAAAAGCTACTGAAGTGCCAAAGTGAGTTATGAGTTTCTATGTTAGCAGTTGATTGCTTTGCCCTGAATGTGCTTCTGAAGTGAATCTCCCAATTGCCCATGTTACCATGCCTAGCTTTGCACTGAGGAGCAGCCCCAGATGGTGCAGACTGAACCTTTCCATGAGCTTCACCCAGAAGTTGAGCTTCAGTTGGTATTCAGTCCACACGGTCAGACTGGTGTTAACTTGATACAATCTCCCCCTTAAATGCATGTAGTATGCATGTCAGGTCTTCAGCACCAAATGTTTTGTCCTGTAAATCTATTCCTATGGGGATGTGCTACTTGTTAACAAAGATGTTGCCTTGTATGTCCCTCTCCAACCGAAATTCAGTGACTCTTAGAAGTATTTCAAATCCTGCCAGGTGTCTTTGTAGCTACCATTAAGAAATATCCTCAATATCTGAATATGTTTTATATCTGCTTAGCATTTATTTATATCTCAGATTCTTGTTGTTTCTGGTGTTGCTGTCTTCAGGACTGGACCATGGGTAGTGATCTCAAGCCTCATCTATTTTTCTAGTTTAAACATTAGTTCCTTCTTTCGAGAGGACTCGAAAGTCCCATAGCATTTGGGCTGTGGGACTGCTGTGCTTATTTCAATGATCACATACAGAAGGTATTTAAACCAGATGGTTCTCACAGTATAAAGACAAAAGAACATGGAATGGAGAATTCATTCTGAGAGGTTAAGAAGTGAAAATGTTTCTGCTCAAATCTTAGTCCCTTTTTTTTTGTTATATTGGACCTATCCTAGCAATATCTGAGTGAGAATTTTGTGACAGTTTGTCAGTGTTGCTTTCTCCAGTCTTCTCTTTAGAGGCAACTGCCACATACCATTGCACTTATCTAGGTGCCAGAGAAACATATGATACAAGGATGGTCATCCTGGTCCTCTTCACCTTGAAGAATCCCATGGCAAAGGCCTTTTATTCAAACTTTTACTCATAATGATGGATCCATGGTAAAATAACAGGATTTATCAGAATATACAGATTGATCCCTGCCAATGGGCTACTGTTTTCAAACTCTAATAGAAATTAAAGACCAAAGAGTCTGAAGAAAAACAAAAACTCTCTGGAGAGTCTTACAGTGGGAGAAAGTGACTGTTGATGTGGCCAGATATTTCCTCTAGTGAAGAAGGTTATCTGCTTCAAACTGAGGACACATATGAGAGAATTTTTTTCCCCTTCATCTCTGATTCGCTCCTCCCTCAGTTTGCAATACCTGTGTTGTGTTTCCAGAATAGAGAGAGAAAAAAAAAAAAAGATAGAAATAGCTCTTCTTTCTGTGTAGAGAATTGTATGGAATTGTTCAACTCCAATGACTAACACATGGAAAATAATGTTTAAAAAAATGGTAAAACTACCTCAAGAAGTGATAACATAGGTCCTTTTACTGAAGTAAAATAGACACAGTGAAATCTAATCAGAAGATACCTGTAAGAACAAGACTGGGGTAAGGCTACATAGAAAACTTACTGTATAATACAGAAGTTTGCTAGTTTAAAAATTATTTGGAGTTAAATATGCATGGAGATTTAAAAAAAATAATAATAATCTCCAAAATGGAAAATGATTTCTGTTATTGGAAATGATGAATTTTTGCTATTGACCAAATCTGCAGACTTGGAAATGTCAGTAACATAGCCCAAATGAAGACTTACAAAGATTGATGCAGCAGTGTTGTTTTTTTTTTTTTCCTCCTCTGTTAGTGGATATTGGTATTCCCTGATCTTTTTAACTGGATTGTGTGCTGCCTAATAAGCAGTGTTACTGATGTCAGAGAGAGATTCACACAAGTGTTGAAACCACAGAAACGATGTAAGAATTTGAACAGGAATGAGTCATATTGGGTGGTGGTAATTGCAGCTGTACAGATGTCTGTTCTTCCCATTTGCTGTTCCAAACATTGAAATTCAAACTATATCAATAGTTTGATTTTATTTTTTTTAGGGATTGTGTCAGTTCCTAACAATGTTTTAATAATATGGTTATTTAATTCTACACAAATATTGCGACATATAATATTAATTTATTGAATGATATTGTGTAATAATAAGCATAATAATAACCATATGATTAAAATAATAACAATAAAAACAAAAGATACAGAAAGACAGCCCAGCCCAACTGTTTTTGTTATCAGCCAGACAAGTTTTTGTCTTCTAGGTCTTATCAGCTGCAAAAAGAAGCTAATGAAAACCTTTTGAGATTTACTGGTTGTAGGGGAGAAATTAATTCCATTGTACACTGCAGAATGAAATCCATTTAATCAGTTTTAACTTCTGGCTGCTCAACAACTTGGATGGGTTGATGATTTCAATCTACATATGCAGTACAGGTAATATTCTTGGCTTTATTAAATGTGTCTGCTTTTCAGTAGACTCTATCTCCCATGTCCAAATTTTAGAAGTGGCTTTACGAAAACCACTACCTTTGTAGCTATGTATCTGATAGGAAAGAGCATAATTTCACAATGATTGTCAATGATGCAAATACAGAAATACTAATGGAGGTAATTACTTGCCAATAACCATTATTAAAGCATTAGTATATTAGTGTCCATAATTAGTCACCCTGTTTGAGGACAGCATCTGGCTCTTCAAATCTCTTCCAAGGAAAGGCACTGACTTAGAAGCCAAGGTTTGTACAGACTGAATGAAATTCTCATGGTGTATATACACTTTTTTGAAACCCCACAAGGACATGTTTTTTCCTTATTGTTACTTTGATGTTCAGGTTTATGTGGATCTCCAAATCTTTTCATTTAACCATAACATATTGGCCATCCCAGCTCATTCTCACTTTTGCCTTTCTGTCCAAGTTCTTTCTAGTTCCCTCTCACAGCAGGCTCAGGTCTAATTCTGTTTTATGACATGAATCCCAATTACAGATAATCCTATTAAAAGCTCAAGTTATTTGAAAACATGTTCACTGGCAAGGACCTTAAAATGTAGAAATTCCTGTGAGGAATTTGTGAAGCTTTTGCAAAGATTTTTACTATACTCATTGGTATATCATTAAAAAAAGACCTAAACAAGTAGTCTTTCAGATTATTCAGAAAAAAAAAAAAAAGGAAGTTAAAGAAGAAGTTAAGTTTTATCACAGTTCTTGGAAATATTTTTTTTCCCCATGCTCATTTTTCCTTTTTTTTTTTTTTTT
>VXAL01004242.1:1520-18475 GCA_013399475.1 Chauna torquata
CTTGCACCTCTTCTACAGTCCATGTTCTGTTGCTAAAGGACAATGTATGAGGAACACAACTTAAGTTTAGAAGCTAATGTGTGGATGGTGTTTAATGAACTTAAATTCTACATGCTTAAAGCTTTTTTGAAAGAAGAACATTTCTAAAATTTGCCACTTGAAACTCTTTAAGTTTTTTTTTTTTTTTCTGATTTAAATAAAAGGCTTATTTGGCAAACAGGATATTTGCTTTACATAAGAAGAAAATTACACCTCAGAACATTTTAGGTAGATATTTTCAAAGACGTCTTACGGGATTTGGGTACTTAAACCACATTTTTAGGATTGTGTAAGAACAGACTGATGTATTTCTGTAGGCACCTGTGAAAGCCCCAAACAAAAGTCCAGATTTCTGACTTAAATTGAGTATAATGCTAATGGCATAAGTAGAATTGTGTGTCATCATTCAATGCAGAATTTGGGTTTTGGTGAGGGACAAATTGGGAAATGTTTTGCTGAAACTTCAAATATTTCTCATAATAGGCATTCACAGAATAGCATAAGAGACGTAATATAACAAGTCTTGTTTTCTGAAAGTGTTTTTGTTTCAAGACCATAGAGTTTAAACTTCTGGTTTTTTTATTTTTAATTTGGTGCACCAAAGGGCACGTGAAGACGCAAGAATCCATAAATAATGTTAAGGTCCTAGGCAGCCTGCCATTTTGACAGCATATTTTATAAACAACCATAAATAACACTCACTGCAGCATATCTGAGACAATTATACCATGCCATCAGCACCATTGTTGTGATTTACTGAGGTCTTTGAAGAAAAGAAATACTAACCTGCCATGCCAAACTGCAAAGCTCTAATATGGTTGATATTTTTTTTTTCTCAGGGTTCATTACATTTGGCTCTTGTTATCTGTTATTTTCTACTTGTTCTGTGTTTCAAAATACAGTCAAGAGCAAACCTCAGGTTTTTTTGTTTTTGTTTTGAATCAAAATGCCTGAATGTCTGGAATAGAGTATATGAGCAAATTCTGTAGTACTGCTAAATACAAATGCTCTGAGAAGAATCTAATTGTTTTTAATCTGGTTCTTCTGAGGCAAAAGCATTTTGTTTTGGAAGTACGTCAAGGTGCAGCAGCAAAATGACACAGGATTAGAAAGACAATGAGAAACTGGCGAGGCCTGAAGACAGAAGGATTCCCAAGAAAAGGGTGCACTATAATGAGGCCCAGGTGTCTTTTCACAGGGAAATGGCATGGTAGACTGAATAGCACAGTACATTGGCTGGTAGGTTCTACAGCAACAGCTTCCAAATAGCTTCTTTAGCAAAGGGGTGGCCCACAGAAAGTTCTCTAATAAAAGCTGGATTATACAGCACACAAATTCCTATTGGAAGTTAGTAGAAATTAGAGCAAACAACAGTCTTGAACCTTAACATTTTTCAACCATAAGTTGAAATGTCTAGCCCTGCTAATAACACTTTGAGACACAGATTCTATCTCCTATATTTATCCTATATTTAGAGAAAAAGCAGGTGGAAATTCTGGGTAGAGGTTCAAACAAAAGTTTAGAAATTCCGTATGATATAGTGATTCATCAGGTGATGTTCGTGCTGTCATTTTTCCTATTGCTATGGATGTTTGGCTCTTTACTGGGGTACGTCTGCTTTGCCATCTTTGTGAAGCTTGTGCAGGTATAACTCAACTACTTTGCAGCAAGGTAGTGCAGATAGCCTAGGCCTACCAAGGGCTTTGGCTGAGTGTGTGCTGAAGATCTTTAGGCCACTCAGTCTGTGGGGTTGTTCTTGTTTTGTTTTTATTAAAATTACCCCTCATGCCTAGATGAACTACTAATACAGAGTAGGCATAGCATTGGAAATTTATTTAAGAGGTCAGAATTCTTAACCCACTTGCTTATTAACCATCCAACAGCACGTAACAAGAGAAAGCCTGACCTGATAGCCTGACCAGAACGTAAGTTAAACAATTTGGTCTACTTCCAGTTCCACAGGCTGACGTAGTCCTTGACTAATGTTTTGGAAAGCTCTTTGATGTCATCACTCGTTCAAAATGCTGTATTTCTCAGATGAAGTTAACTGTATTCTATAGTTCACAAAGCTTTTGAAGAAGGATTTTGGGGAGATTAAGAGTTTATTATCTAATGCCACTGTATTTTAAAGCTGTTCTGGAATAACAAAAGAAACAGTATTATTTAGCAACTCTGCACATGCAAAACTTAGCAGAATTTCATGATTTTTATGGTCTGTTTGACTATGTTACTTATAGACACTTTTGACAAAACAAGATGATCTTCTGCCTTGCAGGAAGTATGTGTCTGTAAGAATAATTCAGCAAATTAATTCAAATAGTTATTAGATGGTAGCCATCTGGAGTAGAAGCAATAATGCAAGTAAAGTTTCATAAAACAAATGCTGTGTGCAATGTGTAGAGGGTTACTTTAAGCTAGTTTGTACAAAAGTGCCTGTTTTCTGAAGTCCGAGCGTTCTTGTAAATGCAAAGCAATTATTTCACTTTGTAAACTAATAATCATAAAAATTTTCCTTGCAAATATTCAGTTTACTTGAACATTTGCTGAACATGTTGGTTCCTTCATGATGATTTATTTTACATACATTTCAGATTTCCCCAGTTCGAATACAATATTGTGAGCATGGGCTGATTAGAATAAGGAGCTGACAAAATACTATTTGAGGAATGATGGGGCTGGAAATTAATTTGGCCAATGAAATGGGACAGATTTACATGCCTTGATAAAGAGGAATCCTAGATAATTACTAAGGTGCACTTTGGGCTTACAGTTCTGGATTCTTCTATGATTACAAAACAAACCAATCAGTTCTTCTGGTAAGTAAAAGTATTGGTTGTTTCTTACCTTCACAGGCTCTGTTTACAAAACAGACCAATACAAATTGACAAATGCAAGATTTTTTTTTTGAAAACTGAAAGGATTTACAAGAGATTGTACCTCGCTTTTTTCATTTTCCATGCTGCTGTGTGCACTTGAATGTAAGCTTCCAATTGTGCAAGATATTCCCATAGGATTTTTTCCTGTATACACAGTTTTTTAATCTTTTATGAGACTCTCCCAGCAGATGGCTTCTGCACTGTGTATATTCATTGTAATTTCTATGAACACAAACATTTAATCACTTATTTCTGAAACAAATCCAGATTTCCATACCAGTTTGTATTGAAGCTTCTAATTTAAGGAGGGTTTTGACAACGTCTTACTTCCCAAATGGCTCTTCATCTGCTGAAGTCCAGGAGCTGACCTTTTATTGAAATAAAATCCCACCCAGATGTAACTCAGCTGAAAATTAATTGTCAGAAGTAACCAAATAGAATAGTACCACTGGATTCACTGGTTCAATGGACTACATCTGGGCAAACTAATACAGATTGGATAGGTACAGATTCAGTAGGTGGGAAAAAAAATTTAGGCAAACAATTGTTATTCCCTGTAGAATTTCAACACACAGATCTGAAACCCATACTGCTAAAAATTATTTAATAGTTATTAAAGTTAACATTAGGAAATCTTGGGAGAAAGATTTCATATAGGTACAAAAAGGAAACTCTTGTGGCCTCCTAATATCTTTTTTTTCTTTCCCTGATTATGGCATATGATTCAGGGAAAAATGATTATAAAAACAATCTCTGTTATACTGATGTGAGTGATATTCTAGTGAAAATTATGTTACTGTATGGTGTTGTCTAGAAAAGTGTCAGAACACCTGTGGAAAGTGCAAATCATTGAAAAAATTCACAGTTTTTTTTTTTTGACAGATGAATTTCATATAAGAGAGGAAACATGAGGAGGGGAAAAAGCAAAAAGGAGAATCAAATGTCTTTATATAGAACTGTGTATTCTTCTGACTCAGGCATTTTCTCAGAATCAGTGTTACTTGGCTGATGTTTAGGGGATAAAAAATAGGCTGCAATTCTAAATCAATACCAGTTTACAACAATGCCTGGAAACTAGTAATTGTCTGTATTCCATATTAGGAATTATAAGGAGTGCTTTGCAGATTAATATGACACTGACATTTGTTGTGTCATAACTGCTTGCAGCAAGCGCCAAAACTCTGCTCTGGCTGTGGAACAGGATACAAAACACCATGCAAGTACTGGTCTGTAAATGGCACAGCATAGACACTTTATCTGGAGACGAACTTAGATCCTAGAGCAGTATAGCTATATTACAACAGGTGTTTTGGCATGTTGACGTAGGTGTGTTAGTTTGTGGCTGGCAGCAGCTCAGCTAACCCTTTGCTTTTTTCCATCATGTGATGTAGACAGGCATCAGAGTTAGGTTTTTGGTTATAGCTTCTTTCGTAATAGTTTGGACTCAGTTCATTGACTTTGAATCACAGGAGCATTTACATATCCAGAACAAACTAGACTCTAAAACATGAATCCTGTATTGGCTGTGCTGGTCCAGAAATTTATATTTACTTCATTCAGAGATTTGCTACCTGACTCTTGTCTTCATTTGAATAGGTCTAGACCATCTTAACATCTGCTGAGAATCTGGCTCACTTGAATGAATATAATGGAGAAGAAGTTGAGTTCAGTAGTTTTTGAATTTGAGAAAAGAAAAACACTGTCCTGAAAGCTGTTCAGGAAAAATTGTTGACCTGTAGTCATTATTTATTGACAACAGGGAAGTTCAGTACTAAAAATATTTCAAACTCCAGATAGCCAGTCAATCACTTATTAAAGACAGATAATACTCACATAAAGACAATTGACAGTAGGGTCTGGAAGTTACCTTACATCAGAAGCCTGACTGAAAGGTTGGTTCAGAGGTACCTGTAATCATACTTTCTCTGGTGATAATATACAGATAAGTGACAGTTGTTGGCTTGTTTTCGCTTGTTTCAGCTATAATGTTTTAAATTTAACAGAATAGTCTTTCTCAGAGATCAAAACTATACTAAATATGCTACAATGTCAAGACAACTTTTGCATGCTTTTGGGTGTAATTTAGGTACTTAGAAATACTTTAAATGTAGTATGTTGACATGTTAATACTCATGTACTAACAATTAAGCAGAAGATATAGTTCTGGTTATTATAAGCATGTGCTTTACTGGCAATATTATTAGAGCCAATAAACTTTGTTGGTAAAATGGCATAAATTAAAGTGTCTGCTCAGTTTTCCTTGTGTGCTCAAACTCCAAATTTAGCATGTTTTAAAGCCCTTTTAAATTTTGTTGCTGTTAATATTGCAGAAGTTGAAGTATAAACATCAAATTATACTCATTTACCCTTGCTAATAAAACCTAAACTTATTCACGTTATGGTAAGGATGCAATAACTGCGTATGCCAGTAGCAGTTTTTCCTTAATAATTCTCATTTTTTGTTTATAAAGAATCAAGAGGGTCTTGCCTCAGATGTGTTTGTTCAACATATTTTATTCACTACAGATCTCTTCCATATTCAAAACTGGATATAGAATTGTTAAAATATTGTATTGTTATGCCTAAAAATACGATAAGAAAAACTCATGAGTTTTTTTTTTATTGTACTTATGCAAACCCAAATGCTTACTAGACTAGCAAACTTATGGTATTTACAGAATCATATTTAAAGTGAATCTTTTAAATTTTATTTCTGCTTTTAAGCTACTTTTCTTTTGCTTGTCAGTATAATAGCATGAAAATTTCGCAAGAGTAACATATACAAGTTGTTAGTTAAGTGCATCACATTTTGTTTTATTTTAGTGGCTTAAACACGATCATTACATAGAGGGTAGGGAACGAATTCAGTAGTCTTACCCAGAGAGTCGTGGGTTATGCGTTTTTTTGCCTTTTTTTTGCGTTTTTTTGCCTTTTTTTCTTTTTTTTTTTTTTGCATCTTTTTTTACTACAGTAGTGCCAGACCCTATTTCTCAGAGAAATCTTGCCAAGAGAGTGGGACTGGCAAGGTGTGGCAGGAGAAAACAGAAGACAATGGCTAAAATAAACTTGAGTTAGACAAATACAATCTTTTTTTTTTTTTAATTCTACATATATCTGAGTAACTGCATTGCACAGCATATGTTCCTTTTAGATCCCTTTATAGTTTTGCTTATAGAAAAGCGTCTTCAAAGAATCAGGAGACACTTGTAGCAAGTTAGTATATGATTCCCCCCCCCGCCCCAACTTCTTTTACATGTCCTTATCCTGGGTTACAGAACTTGTGGATAATCTAGAGCATCAGGATTACCTGTGATGATGTAATATAAGTATTTTTGTCCACTGCTAAATTCCACTGAATTTTGGAAGTGCTTTTCCAGTTGAGTGTCCCTTGCAAGCAACACTTCCTACAGTTCAGAAACTTTTATTGGTGCCTGTCATTGCATGATCTGAATGTTGTCACTCTGTCATGCCTGTCCCCTCTAACTTCTTACCAGTCTGAATTTATATAGTAGCCAATAAGGCTTGAAGGTTTACAACCCCCTACTGCTCTGTGGAGGAGATAAAAACCTGCACTGGTTTGGCCTTGGTGTTTGGGGAAGCCTCTGGGGAAACTCTCTCTGATCACCTTTAAATTTTTTTTCTTTTGTTATTACTTTGGGCAGGCTTTTATGTAAAGTAATGAGAATCTCAGTACTGATGCAGGAAATACCTAGAAAGAGAAGACATAGACAATTGACTCTGTAAGTCGAAGAGTTTAAAGCAGCAACAGCAGCAAAGCAAGGCATGATCATAGGCCTTCCTAAAGCACCCTCCTATCAAGGGGCTGAGCCTCCCGGTGGATGATTTGACCCAAATGATAACTCCTTCTCAAAGGACTATAAAGTTACAAGCCCTTATGATCCTGTTAATGAAACACTGGGAATTTTTAAAGCAAAACTTTTAATGCTCATTGCTACTCAGATCACCATCAAAATAAAACGTGGAAGACTGGAAGAAGGGGAAAGATGGTAAAATGTGCAGCCAAAGGTGTTGCAGTGTCCGAACACACAGAATCTGACAAATACTCACATTAACTGCTTGGTTAAAGTAAATGTAGATTGGGTAGTTGTACCAGCCATGCCTTGGTTTGAACTGGCAGAATGAGTCCAATAAGCAGAGATAATTTTGAGAGATGAGCAGAAAGTGAAAATAGATATCAAAAAGAAGGAAAAAATAAGAGGTTTTTAAATAGAGCAATATGTACTGCTTTCACACTAAGTAGTTCTAACTGGATTAGGATAGAGTTAACTTTGAAACTCAGACATTAACCCTACAATAAATGTTTTTAACTGATGTGTTAAAAACAGTGTCTTTAAGTGTTCTGCACCCTTAGCAGTAACACAGTGTTTTGCAACAGCTGCAGGAATATTGAGCTTAACTTCACAACCTGTAGTTGTTACTATAATCATAGTATTTTTTCTGATTGTGAAAACTGTATTGGCTATAAAAATCATTCCCTTACCAGGTGAAGTAATGGACATACATGACAATAAAGAAATGTGAGCCACACTTAGACCTCTGCAGGTCTATGAGGCAAGATAAGGCAGGTAAAAGCAAGCACACCGGGGAAGATAATGTTGCTTGTTTCCAGTGCAGGGTCCTTGAGGTGTAGGAGAGTTTACAACATCTTTGCACTACTGAGTGATAGCCTGTGGTTTATTGACTACGAAGAGGGAGATTAGCAGCTCAGTTTTTCTGCCATTGTCAGTGGAAGGTCATTGGTTTGCATTGCCCTGGCAGAGCAGAGCCCCAGGAGGTGTCTGGGCTGGCATTGGCCTGAGCTGGTTGGGGCTGGTTTTCCTGTGTCCAGCAACCTTGTGCCTGTGGCCTCCCTGTCTGTAGCTTCAGCTCTGTGAGTGCCAGGGCTGGCAGCCCTGGGTTGCTTGTGCATCACGATCCTGGGAGTCAGTGCCTGCTAAGCTTCAGGCCGGTCAGAAGGAAGCAGAAAGTGTAAGAAAATACATAAAGATAAACCTAAGCTGTAGCCAAAACTTCCCTTCCCATGGAAGGGACCTTCCTTCCTTCCCTGCCCTTTCCCCCATCCTCTTTAGGCAGTTCTGCAAAAGCTCTAGTTCTAACAGTCCAGTATGGTAAATACCCCTTGATAGAATTGATTCATTTTTCATTCTTCTCTAAGTATTGCCTTAAATTTACAGGAAACACTAGCAGCATAGACTAGCAGGGTGAACATAAGATACTATAGTTACCTTGGATGTTTGGAAGGGAAAAGGTTCTGTTAGGACAATGGAGTGTATCCTAAGTCATTCTTTAGCCTGTAGGTATGTTGAAAACTTTCCCCAGCTCTTGAAATTGAATGTTTTGCCTTTCTGGCTTATGGGGGATTAACTTTAAGTAACTACTTAAATATACAATTCCCAGATGAGTTAAATATGCACATAGGGGTTCTTAGGGCTTACAGAATGCTCTTAACAGAAGTGCCTGAGGCTTTAATAGCATGCAAGGTACACGATACACTTAATTGCTATTCTGTGCTGCAGTGGACAGACCCTTCTTTATAGTTTCCGACTAAGGAACATTTATCGTGGTAAGAACTGGCCACGTTTATCCCTTGGTGTCCTTCCTCAGGTAGCAGTTCTGTCTCTTCCATGAACATACATTCCTCAGAACAAATATCTTGTGTATACCTTTTAACCATTTAAAAGACGATGGTGAAAGCTGACAGTGGAAACATCTACTACTACTTTTGGTCTAGCATCAAAATTCAAACTCAAAAGAAAACTTTAAGTAATTCACAAGGTCAATGCAAGAATTGATTTACCATTTGAAGAATGCATTGACATTTTTGAGTCTGTGCTATTAGGAGAATCAGGTCTTATAACTTGTGCTGTTAGATGGATTTCTGTTCAAATATGACTGAAGTCGGTCATATTTATGAAAGTAAAATTTAAGGGTGTTATTTAAAAACACATGCTTAAAATTAGTCTTTTCCAAGTAGGCATGCTTTTCTAAATTACCTTGTAATTTGGTACCTCTCTGGCTGGCAGGTGTTGTTCTGGAAAGTTCTGTCATACAGCTGAGTTGGAGTGATGAGATTAGATCGATATTTTAATTTCAGTCTTCCTTCATAAATTTTGTTGTTATGTAAGAGTTTTCCTCTAACTCTCTCCTCTTGTCTGTATTTTTTGTAAAATGAAAGGAAGTGGATTGTTAGGATGCATGTCTCAGAGCCCTGAGGATACTAATAGGCCTTTAATGGCAATGATGGGTCTCACCTGGGCATCCCAGCTGCCTCTGCCTCAGAGCCGGCAGCCATGTTTGTGCTCAGCCCGGGGCCCCCAGCACCTGGCTGAGCTGTGCTGGATGCATGATGCTCTCCAGCTCGGCCAGGCACAGGGCCCGGGCCCCAGCCGCGGAATGGTTTCCCAGCTTGGCCTTGGCCCTGCTTTGTCTCTGTGGACTTGCCCAGTGGTTGTTGCACAGCAGCCCAACCCTGACCTGCAGGTTGACTTCCCAGCTCGGCCTTGGACCTGCCTTGTGGGCTGGGCTCCCGGCTGGAGCTAGCCACCACCTCTGGACGCACCGGGAGCGGGCAGCCCACACCATGCCCTGTCAGCATGGGCATTTGCGGCCCAGACCCACAGCACCACCTGCTGCACTCTAACTGCAAAGGTAAATTGTTAAATATCATGTATTTAGTCGGAATGTGGGATAGGAGAGAGGTTGGTTTGTTATGAGATTTGCTCAGCTGCAATTTGAGTATTAGCAGCTATGTTAAAGTTGAGTATATTGAAAGAGATGGGTATTGAAAGAGCTGAGTATGCTGAAAGAGCTGGGCCTGTTTAGCCTGGAAAAGAGAAGACCGAGGGGAGACCTCATTAATGTACAGAAACATCTGAGGGGAGGGTGTCAAGAGGATGGAGCCGGTCTCTTTTCAGTTGTGCCCAGCGACAGGACGAGAAGCAGTGGGCACAAACTGAAACACAGGAGGTTCCGGCTCAACATGAGGGGGCACTTCTTTTCTGTGAGGGTGACAGAGCCCTGGAACAGGTTGCCCAGAGAGGTTGTGGAGTCTCCTTCTCTGGAGATATTCAAAGCCCACCTGGATGCCATCCTGTGCAACATGCTCTAGGTGATCCTGCTTGGCAGGGGGGTTGGACTAGATGGTCTTCAGAGGTCCCTTCTAGCCCTGCCGATTCTGTGATTGCTAGCTAGCTATAAATTTGTGAAACTGAGGAATACTTTTACTCCTGGGCTTGTGATTGTATGACAAATATGCTAACTAAGGCCCTTGCACACAGGGAATGTTTTCTGGAAGGATTAATTAATGTAAAGACAGCATTCTTTTCTTCCCAGCAGAAGAGAAAGCTGGGCTTATAGCTTCAGGAATCAGTGTCAGCAGAGGAATATGTTATCTGTTTGCAGACCAGCAAAGCATATTATGCCATTAGGTCAGGCATGGCCAGCTTCATTCACCCTTCCTCCCTATTACCAAACACCTTAATTGCAGGAACCTTCCTGAAATTTTTGGGATCCTGAAATTTGCTATAGGGTAGCATGAATTTGCAGCATCCTAAATCTAGGCTCAGGTTTTCTAGATGAAAAATAAATTTTTTAAAGCAGTGAATCACAATTAATGAACAACCATATGACAGATATTGACAGTCCCTCCAGAATGTTATGTAGTGGCATGATACTTTTTTCTCCTAATAACGCCTAACATGACAGAAGGTTCTATCTGAAGGACCTTCTTGCTTTATTAGTCTCATTATGACCACTTGAATTGCTACATCCTCAGTAATGATTAAAACATTTGACTCCCAAGTGTGATATTATAATGAGGATGGAGTTCATAGAACAAAGCAGTGTATCATTCTGCAAAGGCTGTCAGCAAATGGAAATACGACTCAAACTCCTCAGTGTGATTTCCCTACTCTTTCCACAGAAGAACAGACTCAAAAATTTTACATACACACCTG
The DNA here is from genome assembly GCA_013399475.1 of Chauna torquata. Taxonomy (NCBI): domain Eukaryota; kingdom Metazoa; phylum Chordata; class Aves; order Anseriformes; family Anhimidae; genus Chauna; species Chauna torquata. The sequence continues at coordinate 12,412 of VXAL01004242.1, forward strand.
TATGTGCAGGTTTCCAGATTCAAGTACGAATGATCTAATGGAAGATATTGCATATGCATATTTAAATCTTAAAAGATATGTCTTCACCATCCATTTTAAAAGGAGCGTGGTTTACTTATGTGAATTGGCAAGCTGAAATTGACCACCTGTAGTGTAGTATGCTCTCCTCTTCCCATCCTGCCTGTGTTTTTGGGAAGAAACAGGGCCAAATTTCAATTTGAAAGTTATGTATTTTTTCTTGTTCTCTGCACTTCTCCTGTAATTAAAAATGTATAAACTATCTTATTTTCTTGAACGTACCATTGCTTAGTGGGAGAATATAATGAAACATATTTGTAAACATGTTTGCATCAAAATCTTCATCTTATTCAAAAAAAAAAAATCCTGTGTGAAATTTGGAATCAATCTTGCTTGTAAATAATAAAACCAAAGAAAAGAAGTAAGAATGAGAAATAAATTTTAATTCTGCCACTTTTTCTTCTACAAGAATCTTGAGGGAGAGAAACTCTGCTGTTCTTCAGTATAAATATCTAGAATTTAAAAAAAAAAAAAAAGGGAAGCATAAAGCATGTTGGTCAAGCAATCCTGAGGTATGAAACAAGTTAGAAACTGGAACTGAGGATAATCATTTTTGATTAAGTTCTCCCTTGCCTGTCCTTTCAACCAGGCAGAAAGGATTGTGTTATTTCCCACAGAATTAGTCAATCCAGCATTTTCCTGGTTTAAAAGAGATTTCCATGTGTGCAATGTTACCTTAAAAGCCTTCACCCTTGGCTCTACCCGGTGTGATTATCTTCCAGCAGTTCATCTGTCCCACCACCAAAAACCCACTAACTTCAATTAACTGCATATTCCATTTTTTTTTCACACTCTCCTTTTTGGTCTAATTTCCTGTCTGATGGATACATCCAATATCCCAAGCTATCTGTTTTTTCCTAATCTTGGTGAATGCAGGAAGGGAGTATAACAGAATATTGTATCATTAGGGAACAAAGGTCGATATTTTAGTGTATTGTGAGGCAGTAGTGGAGCCTGGGTTAGTATGAGAAGAACTGAAAGAAATTTGGAAAAACTTCTCTTTTTGTATACATCTGGAAAATATTCCCTGGGGTGGTTAGGGTTAGGAAACCTAGGGTATATTTGTTTTAGATCAAATTGATCTACAAGAGACTTTGTGTAGAGGTAGACACCTGCTGTCCTTTCAAATGGACCTTTTTCTAAATAACCTTTTTATTCCTGTTTAGGCTTTGAATGAGTCAAATCTTGCTCAGCCTTTTACATTTGCATTTCTATTTGCAATAATTCTGCTATTTAAAATATTAAGGGAGGGCAAAAAAGTGTTTTGAAGCTCTGAATAGATAAGTGGAGTCTAATTATCAGTGAGGTAGAGAAACCTCATGTCGAGTTTAGTCTTGTGAGAGCCAATGTGTAAGAACATTAGAAAAAAACAGGATGTCATTCTCAGCATTCCTGAGCATTTCATATTGTGTGTATTAGACAAGAAGGTAAAAGAAACTTCCCTGCCCTGCCACCTCTCCTACCCCTTCTTAGTAAGGTAAAATCATGGAACTAATAGAATAGACTGTGAATAGCTATTAAAAGAAACATAGAAAAAAGTTAGAGATACACAGATATAGGAAGATGTTTTTTTTCTGAGGGTCATTTTTAAAATTATTTGTTTTATAATGTCACTTTCCTGTGAAGCTGTTGAGAGCATTTTATGCACTGAACTAAAAATCATTTCTTTTGCTTGTTGCTTGGAAGGGACTGTGAGCTTTTACAAGTTGTCTGGTTTTTGTTAATTATATCATTGTAGTTCAGTGGTCAAGCTAATTGAATTTTCACTTGGTCTTGGGCTGGGTAGAATTTGTTCTTATTAGTCTTAATAAAAGATAGCCAGCAGTTGTATCAGGAGGTACCATGTTCTTCTTAATGTTCGTTGAAAACATAGCTGTTTCAGGTCTTTACAATACTGATGTGATAGATATTTACTTTATCGCTGTAAATTGGGCTAAGGCTAGCTGTTTTGAGTTGGGATGTTGACTCAAAAGTCAACAGTTCACCTGACTTCTGTGTTTCTGCATAGTTTTAATGTTCCATTTTAATTTCATCCTTACTATTAAAGGAAATCCTGCTTTATATTGTGATACAGAAATCCTTACATGGTATGTAAGGCAGTCATACTCTTGTCAAGAAGATATGAAAACTGTTTGGGTTCTACTGGAAAATGTTCAAAAGGAAAATTGTGGATGGAATGAGAGGGTCTCTCATTTTCCTATTCTGATCTCCTAGTAGGCTGTTTAATCTGGAAGTATAACTGCGCCAATGCAAAATTAGGGTGAGAACTTCTACCCCTAATGGAGTTTCAAAAAAGAAAGGAATCTGGGCGTATAAGGATTTGTTGCTATGCTGGATTAATTTTCTTTTGCAAGAGTTTTTAAAGATGATGACAATATGACATATACCCTAGAAGTTGGTGCCATTTCTACTCTGTGACCAAAATCAAATAAATCAAGCAATCCAAGGTTTGTTCATCTAGTTGTAAGGAAGCGGATATATATTAAGCCTGTAAGTATAGTATTTTCTTACTTTACTATGACTCTATCTTTTATTTTAAATGATTGAACATGTTAGACAATGTAAAATTTTTATTTATAATCTCAAGAAGACAAAATGTGGAAATGAAATGATTCTGTGCATTAGTTGTGCATATTGAATGAGGTCCTACGTAGTGCTATCTTTATCCATGCAATAAGATCTATCTCCAAAAATTTGCACGCATTTCATTGCCTATAGTTCGTTCTGATTTTTGTCAGAAACAGCCATTAGCTACTATAGACTCTTCCATAATGTTTAGTTAGCTGTTTTCTTTCAAATAGTATTGGCTATTTATATATCAACAGAACTCTACTTTTAGTCTCTTACTGTCTCTGCAATTTAGTGATTGCTCATTCCGTAGCAAAATACTGAAGTTATTAGAAAGATAAATATGCTTGTAAGGGAACAGAGTACCATGAAAGTATTGAAAAGGTATAACATATATACATAGTGTAGTTATCTCTGCCTGTAATGAAACATAACAGAAGTATTGGTACAGTGTCATTATGAGACAGTGCCACGTGCCAGATGCACACAGCTCGATTTGCTATTTAGCTAATTCTGTTAGATAAGTGGCTGTGAGCTTGTAGCAAGTGTCCCACCGCTGACCATGCTGTAACTCCTCCAAGGCTGGAAAGCGCAACTTCTGCACCTTAATTTGTTTGAAATACAAAACTACTTGAATATCTTTTCTGAAAGCTGCCTCTTTTTTTAGTGGTATAATTTATATAAATTATATTTTTCCATATCACTGTTCCAAACGCAGCTTAGAAGTCTAAGAAGACAAGAATAGCAAAGCTGATGCTGAGAAAAGAATGAGTGAAGTCTGTTTTGTTTGTATATACACGATACTTGTGTTAAACTGGAGTCTTTGCTAAACTATAATCAATTATACACCTTTAAAAATGCATTTCAAAAGGCTGATTCACATCAAGCAAAACCAAACAAAAACAATCAAACTAAGCAAAAACCTCAGATCCTTTCTGACAACACTGCAAACATCAGTGCATAGGAGGTAATTCCATTTTATGTGGGAGTAACTTTACTTGTAAGAAACAGTGTAGATTGTAAGCCTGTCATTGTACAGGAGAATTATATTTAAATTCCAGATACATTATTGCTGGTTTAGGGCTGAGTTTCTGTAAGTGCTCTCAGCAGTGGAAAGGAGCATGCAGGTGGAAAGCCTTGTTTTCCATGACTTGTCTAATGCTTGTCTTCGATTGCTGTAATATTTTGCTGCTTATGAAATGGTGGAAATATACATACGCTTTTAGCCAGAAAACAGAATATGATGATTCAACATGTTGAATTGTTCACCTTTGGAAATATACTTTCATTAGAGAGAGATAAGCCTTACATTAGTAATGTCACAGTGCCATGTCGTTCTTTGTAAGGCAGGATTAAGGCAGTGACCAGCACAAGAAAAATCAATGTGTAGTCTGGGAGAACAAGACAGGGTATTGTTGGTATTTTTATTGTTACTAGAAAGGCCTTTTTAATATGAAGATTAATGTATGTAGTATTTCTATCTGAGATTTTGGCAAGGCTACACAATGTTTTATTCTGGGAGTGTACAGTTGTGGGTATTGAAACATTGTTTGCAAATGCTTTGCTTATCCTTGTGAAACTTTGCACTGTGCACACTTACTAATAGGATATTTTCTTGTTGGTAAGACAGCAAATGTTCTACCTAAAAGTGCAGGTTGCATTTTAAAACTGCTTGGGGGAAAAGATGTTGTTTTAATATGCATCTATATATGTTTCTATGTGTGCAGGGTGACTGTCAGCATGCTAGTTTCTGTTTGACAAATAATGATGCTTTCCGATTAAAGAATAAGCATAGAACATCAATAACATGTTTTTTAATGATGTCAGTCTCTCAGAAGGTAGCAAAAGACAGAAGAAAGTTGATCATATATTTCTCTTTTATCCTACTTGTATGTAGGCGTTAGAATACAGTCTTGGGTCATAAAATCATAGGAATGGAAGAGATCTTGATCTCTAAATTCTGCCTTGGCCCCCAAAATTAAATAGACTGTACTGTGTATTTGTAAAATAAATAAATTGTCTAGCCTTTTCTTAGATATTTGCAATTATGGAGTGTTAACAACGTCATCTGTCAGGCTGTGGTCTTGTACTATTTTTTTCCTTGCATTGCTGTTTTACTTAGTCCAAAGGGTTGCTCACTTATAGCACAACACTGATTAGCTTCTCATTGAGCTATATATGCTCTGAGTTTATTTACTGCATGCTATTTCAAGCTTTGTTGTCAAGACAGAATTAATTTCTGGTATTCATCAATAGAAAGATGAAGGTTTGTTTTTTTTGTTTGGTTTTTTTTTTGCTAGTTTTGATGCATTTTTCCAGTCCCTCTTTGACTCAAGAAGCTGGTGATATCCATATCTTATAAATCAGGAGTTATAAAGGTCAGAAATATCCAATAATGCTGACTTATATTTAAGACATTTAGGACCCATTTAGAGTTTGTTGTGTCATTGTTCCCACTGTCCCCAAGCAGTTCTTCCTCTTAACTTACTGGAGCTATAAGTGCTCAGTTCTTCTGCAGGTCCCAGGTATATGTAGTTAGAAAATGAACAGACAATGAATACCTAATTTTGCAGAAATTAACCCACCTTGTGATTTGGGAGGTGCTATTGGTGCCAGAACTATACATCTGGCTTCTAATCTGCTGCCTAAGTTGAAAGAGTACAGCCAGGAGATAATTATGATCTACGTATGTCATCTGGAGGTGAGAGAGCCTCTTTCTTTGTTATGGTCCCTTTGGATATGGGCAAGGTGCAGTCATTTTTTGAACATCTGTGTTGAAATGTCAGTCTATTCCAGTTCAGGTCACAGTAGTTTTCTGAGAGTGCATGTGCTGATTTTGCAGTTTGCAGTTCCAAAACACGGTCTGCCACAGTTGAAAAGTAGATTATACTGTGTCCTTCTGATTAAGCTCCTGGCAAAGCAGGGTGGAATATTGAAGTCTTTTGTCCAATTTTCTGTGGAGCTTTTCTGACAGGAGAAAGCTGAAACTATGAGCTCTGTTCAGGCTTTGGAAAGGACTACAGGTGATCTGAGGACAGTTACCCTGGCCTGTTTGCTTAGCCTGTGCCACACGACAGAGTAAGTCCGTCTCATCTGCTCATTCATTTCCTATAACTCTCATTATTCTCCTTTCCTGCAACTCCTCTCTTCATTCATTCATCTCAAAATCCTCTAGACATGCTCCATTTACTTAAAGTCTGTGATTCTCCGTATCAGTCTCCAACAGAGCTCTCACAGGCTTGTTCCTCTCTCTGTGGCTGACTAGAGATCTGTTCTCTCCCTCTTGAAGCTCTTATTAGACCTCTTCTTGCACTGCTGTGTTACAGAACAGTCTGTGTCCCTTCTAGTTCCTTCTGCTGTTGTCACGATGTGTTTTTTGTCCAGGATGTAAAGTGAAGAATTCAATTGCATGGCACTT
>VXAL01004242.1:22298-32665 GCA_013399475.1 Chauna torquata
TAAATGCTTACTAGTAGTTACAGATTCTAGTAAACAACGTCTTCCAAACTGTAGGGTTTTAGTTCATTGTAATCTAGTTGGCTCAAATTGGAAAAAAAGATGACTTTTATGATATTTGTTACAAAGCTCTTTAGTTTGAATATGTATCATGGATGCCTGTTAGAAATAATCTTTCAAAGCCATGCAGCCAAATATCTTGTTTTTATAAGTTTAATTTTAAGCCTCTAAGAGCCTTAGATTAGATATATTTGGTATAGTTTGTTTCAGCTATTTGGAATACTGTATTGATATTTTAATAAAAATGAACTTCTCAATGTGCTTTCACTTGTTGCATGTACGGGAAGAAAGAGAGCCAGTTTCAAGTGTTATGTTACATTATAAATGAGTATGCCAAAATCTATTAATTGTCATCCTTCTTAGACTTGAGATAGGTCTGTGCCATGTTAGCACTAATGTAGCATGTGAGAGCAAGCATAATGCTGAAAAATACAGTAGTGTGAGTTTTAAGGTAGGAAAGAAACAACTGTGAGTACAAAGCTGGAATTCTTCATTGCTTGAGCACCTTGCGCTGAAGTTATGCACTTCACTTGTTAGGTAAAGGTAGCCTTGGTGTGCCTCGGCTGGGCTTGCCTTTTCGTGGTGTTCCCACCCCCAATGACAATTTTAACTGTGTTACTGAGCCTTTTCTGGGTTAATTTAGAGTCAGTGTTAGCATTGTTGTTACTGGTCTAAACAAGAACTGATTTTTGTGTTTTGATTAGACTTAAAAATTTTCATTAGACTAAAAATACATTTTTCCATGATGTATGTATATATATATGTACCTATCTACAAATATAGGCATCACTTAGGTCTCTGATTTCACCTGTTCCTTTGTCATCTTGTTTTACTATAGCAGTGGTTTCTTTTGGTTCCTGCAATGAGTCTGCTCAGGTGTATTTTGTATCTTACCCTGTTTCATATCCTTTAGCAATCCTGTTACAGAGCTATTTACTTCTCATGATTGCCATCTTAATCACAGAATCCTTATTTTTTCTGTCTCTATATGAAAGGATATCCAAAGAGGGTTTTTTGCACGCTTATGAGAAACTGCAATAGTGAGAGACCTTTGTAGTATGTGCAAAAGTAGATGTTCTTGTACTTGCTGAAGCAGATTCAACTTCAAAAGTAAAAGTATTGTAAATAACTCCTAAAATATGAATCAAGTGTATCATTATTCCATCAAGATTTTTTTTTTTGCAGCCTGCACGGAAATTTCTAGAGAAATATTTAAATCTCAAATTTAAGGAAATATATTTTCTTTTTTAATTCTGAAGCTTTGTGGAATTGATTTTTGTGTGCAAAACCACAAAAATGAAATCATGCAAATTTGTTTCATGCTAGTAATAACAAAATGTCACCTGTTTCTTCACCATGAAGTTAGCAATAACTGAGGTTTTATGAGCAATATATGTCAGGCTGCATTCCCAAAAATATCAATACAAAAACTTTATGGAAGTTAATAGGTGGTTCAAAAGACAAATGTTATTGCAAGATAGATACCAGGAATTTCTGGAACTCTCACCTCACATATGTCATTACTTTAATCAAATTGGTGCTGACAGCTTTGATTTTAATTAGAATTTTAGTTTTTCTTATGTAGAATATTTTGAATCACTCCCCCCGCCCCGCTTTGGTCTTATTCTTGCTGACCTGATATAGCAAACAATTGGACTGTTTAGTAGTCTATTTTTAATTTGTCATTGCAACACTACAGATCGATAGGCTTGGTGGATTCCTGCACTGGAGCTAAAATAAATACTTTGTTGGGGCTGAAAAGAGCTGGTGTTCTAAATTCTAACCCAAACGACTATTGTACTTTCCTTCTTAAACTAGACCTGATTTTTGATGTTTTCTTTCAAATGAGTAAGAACTGAATGATTTAGAAAACATGTAGTTACTTAGAGTAAGCTCAGATGGATCAACATGTGAAAATAGTTTTTGTATAAGAACAGCAACAGCAGGTTAAACAATGAAAAATCTAACAATTGTTAACCAGAAAAATAATATATACTCTACTACAATAACTTTTCCTGTGGTTTGTTCCGTTTTTCACTGCAGCTTTCATCTTTTCTGTTTCTTTTTTTGTAAGATACAAGTAGATAATACTTTCACATTCTTGAGAATAGTGTTCCCTTCATAGTAGCAGTTGTTTGAATATTGTCAACATGATCTTCTGCTAGTTGCACCAAATAGCTAACACACAATTCAAAACATAAAAGGGTAAATCAAAGTCATTCTAGTGTAGATAAGTAACAGAAACACAATATTTTAAAATGAACAAATTATAGACATTCTTGTGTATTCCTTAAGTCTGATCAATATTTCTTTTTCTAAATAGATATCTTTAGTCAATTCAGTGGTATTGCTATGGGCTACTCAGTTTATACAGCTGTAGAATGAGTGCAAATCCCTTGTTTTGCACTCTGAATAAATTCATAGTAGTTTATGAAGTAGAAAGCAATAGCTTTAGGAATGCAATGTTTTGATATCAGACAATAGCAATCACGATTCTTGCTGTTGTTTTGCCTGTCCAGTAATGGCAAAGCTATGGTATTAATTCACATGAAATTGTTACATCAGAAATTGTGATCCCTACTGTGAAAATAATGTAAATTTAAAGGTTATCTTACAGTGAATATGCAAATCTGACACATTTTCAAAGATTGGCATTATTATTTATAGAAGCAATAATTGTTTAGGGCATTTTTTTCTTCTTGACTTTAGGCTTTTTTTTGGCTTTATCTAAGTTAAGTTGTTTTTGTAGTGAGCTGTGGAATAGGTGACTGGCTGGAGCATAGTGAGTAGAAGGTTTTACATGTTTGTGAAATGTTTTGAAACTTTCATGAAGTGTTTAAGAATGAAGAACGGAATGAAATTCTTAACTGCATGGTCTATATTTATAATGACACAGTTATCAAAAGGAATTTTATTGCTTGGGTGAATTATATTTGCATGCTACATTATAAGGGTTTTATATCTATTCACATACTGGTTTTATACACAGACATTCTGTTGCAACTGAGTATATGTAAATATATAGAGATTGCTGTGATGAGAATGTTTAGAAGATTGATAAATGAGCCACTTCTAAACTAATGATTAGCCCAAGAACAATTTTTTTTTTTAATTGTCTTTTAGGCCAACAGGGAGAGAAGATCAAGCCAATTTTTGGTATTGTTTTGCAAAATGTATAGTATACAATATTTGTTTAAAATGGATGCAAGAGGTTTTGTTTTAAGTCTAGTGACTTGAAATCAATTAGAGAAAAGAATGTTTATACTCTGCTTATGTTTGTTCCTTACCGATACTAAAATTATTTTTTCTTATCAAAAGATAGTGACTTGTGAAGGAAGTCTAATGTGAATGTTGGCAGCAGGAAGATAGTCTTGAGCTGTGTAGTGTGCAAGAGATGTGGCAGACAAGACAGATGCACCGTGGGGTGTGTTTGTTTTTAAGTTAATATTTTCAAATCCATATATTATGGAAAAAATTAAAATATCATTTAAAAACTTTTTGGTCAGCCTGGAGGTAAGATCCATATACTTCAAACTACCAGTAACTTGGTGAAACGAGTGATGAAGAGCAAGGATGGAAAAAAAAAAAGTTCTGATGATATGGGAAAGTATCTTTATACTTAATGCTAGAAAATGGCAGCCTAGTGTCTAGCTTTAGTTCTATATGTATATAGTTAAGAATTTGACTTGTAGCTGGGAAGCAAGTGTTCTATATGGAATGCAATTACCTCTTTAGTAAAACAGAAAATACTGAAAAACCCAAATGAAATAGAATAGGATAGTTCAGTTGGAAGGGACCTGCAAAGACCGTCTAGTCCAACTGGCAGACCATTTCAGGGCTAACCGAAAGTTAAAGCATGTTACTGAGGGCATTGTCCAAGTGCCCCTTGAACACTGACAGGCACGGGGCATCAACCACTTTGCTAGGAAGCCTGTTGCGGTGTTTGACCACCCTGATGCTAAATGTATTTTTCCTATGTCCAGTCTGAACCTCTCCTGGTGCAGCTTTGTGCTGTCCCCTTATGTCTTGTCATCAGTTACCAGGGAGAAGAGACCCGCACCTCCCTCTCCTCTTCCCCTCCTCAGGAAGTTGTAGACAGCAATGAGGTTGCCTCTCAGCCTCCTTTTCTCCAGACTGGACAACCAAAGTGTCCTCAGCCTCTCCTCACAGGACATGCCTTCCAGCCCTTTTACCAGCTTTGCCTTCCTTTGGATGCTTTCAATCTGAGACAGTCCCACAGAACATGAAGTAAAGAAAATGAAAATTAATCCCCATTTTATTTACGTAATATGTAGCTACAATGTACATAATATACAGATTCTATATAGCTACAAAATAGTTTCATGAAGAAGAAATCAGATTTTAGTGAGACAAAGCACATGCTTTGCTAAGCAGGTTGATATAATGATTCCAAGGAAGATCAAACAGTTCCTTAATTTCATTTTAATTTTATATTTTTTTGTATGTGCCAAGCCTCATTTGGGGTGAATTCACCTCTGCATGGCATGTGTGCATCATTTAAGCAGTATGTGAATACTTAAATACTTAGGCAATATATTGGCCTTATGTTAGTTCTCTGTCCAGGATGGATTTTGCCCTCAGCATAATTTCATGCTTCTCAAAGTTTTCAAGATCCATACTTTTTCTCAGTTAAAATATGCTGTGTTACTAGTTTTGGTAGGGGCTACATAGGTATTTGGAATTAAATCTTGGTATTGTCTGTTGAAAAGGTAGTTTATTTAGGTGGTAAGGTTTTTGCATATGGTGCAGCTTTAAAACTGTGGAGATGCAGTGATTTATCTGGCTAGAAATCTGGGTCTGAGTGACTGCTGAAAAAGCTAAGGATTTTTTCTTTCCAGCTAAGGCAGAAACAAGTTTAAAAGTGCATGAAAGTGTGCACATATACACATGTACCTATATCTCTATAAATATAAATGTCTGACGTATTGGATGAAATAGTTTTTTCCACTAGAAAATAATTTGCTCAAAAGCTGGAAGTTCTGCAGGAATGTTTGTTATTTTCACATGGAAAACATGGTGTCAACCTTTGATTTGTTATTAGAGGTTGCCATTTTTTACTTTTCATTTTGAATTGAATATTGCAGTGGATAATGTTTCGATATTTAAAACAAACAATATCATAAGCATTTCACAGTAATGTTACAGAGTGGTATTTACACAGAATATTTAAATATCATTTCTTAATTCATTTATTCTAAACGAAGATTTAGCATTGTTAAGCTGGAGTTCATTTGGGAAGTTTATACTTCTCACTTGGAAAAAATAAAATATTTAGGACATTGGAAATACTCTCATACCAAACAGCTGCATCCTGTGTTTTCAACAGAACATTTAGGAGCCCTGGTAACCAGCATCTCGTTACTGTAACTTCTGTAGAACCATGGAGTGGAAGTGGTCTGAGACCTGAAGTGTTTGTTGTAATAAATATCCTACGATATGGTTACTTGTCTTCTGTCTGTCCTCAGTGCTTTACTATCAGAAGACAATGTGAGATATCACTATTTTAGTATTAAAGTATTATTGAGAGTTGGATGGAAAGTTGAACTTGTTGTCTAATTTGTGAAGAATTTTGGCAGCAAATTGCCTTCAGTTTTCTCAAACAGTTCCAGCACAGAACAACTGGAGCTTTTAAATGTTAGGAGAATGCACATTGAAAAACTGTGTCCTGTGGTGTTGCAGAAATAAATATTTGCTGTACTTTGATGTTGTTAATGTTTTACAGCTTGTGCTGGTTTTGTGGTTTAACCATAATACAGCTCTAGGAATGCTGTATTAACCTAAAGTGCTGTGGCTGTTTGGTGAATAGAGGGAGTGCATGTACTTTGTGATGTATTTTAAGTGGTTAAATTAGATTGCTCTAGTCCTGCGTATATATTTTAAGTATTTCTTTTCATATATTGTTCACTGTCAGCACACAGGGCTGCTCACAGACATCATACATCTTTTTTTCTGAAGCACTTTGTCTGTGCCATCACTACTACTTTTTTTCCGGTTGAGAGCTGGCCAGTACATTGGAGAAATCATTTCTCATGCATGAATAGCAGTGAGAATCTCAGTTCTACTTATTTAGTATTGCTTCTTGCTAAACATATTCCAGGTAGTAATGATGCCGTTTCTTCAGATATCAACATGACAGCAGTTACAAATGTGCCTCAACTATATGCTGATATGTATTAACTGCACGTAATAAATACCTAGAGTAAACTCAAGCGGAGAGAGAATACAAAATGTAACATAATACGAAGTGCATGCTGATGTGAGATGGATATATTGTGAATGCCAATAAAACTTTCATACATTTAATACTCTTGTATTGTCTTTTATTCCAGGATTGGTTTAGACTGTATTTTGTCTTGCTAAGAAATAATAATAGTAAAAAACACCTTTATATCATTTCCCTTATTGAAAGCAGGTGCCTCGCTCTGTAACCAAGTATACAGGGTTTTCCTAAGATCAAACACAACTAAAAGAAACATGTCATGGTATCATTCCTTAGAAACGGTGTAGTTTAACATGCTAGGATTTGAAAAGAATTTTATATCCTGTTGGAAGCTCCTTTAAATCAGTATTATGGCTAAAGATTTCAGAACGTTATCATTACAAAACAAGACCAAAAATGCAGGAGAAAGAAATGTCTATATTTAATGACCTAGAGTACTCAGTGCCTGGGCCAGATACTGTCTTCTTATTTCATAGTCTGTATTGTTTGCTAGTGTGAAGAATTCAAAGCCTTGCTTTGGTCTGAGTGTTTCTTATTACCTGTATTTGCATTCAAGGTTTTCCTTTCTGTATATGCTCCCAGATCAAATATTCTTTGTACCAATCATCCTATAAGCCAGAATCTGCAGTGGTAATAATATAGCTCTTGCTCTGTCTAAAGAGTAGGGAATTCTACAGATCATACTATTCTAACACACCATGATTAAATCTCAACCTGGACTGTATAAAACCAAAACTAATTAATAAGCTAGAATAAATCCTGATATGATAAAAGGATCATGAGAACAACTGGCACATAGGCCAACATCAATTAAAGCAGAAATATTTTGAATAGATTTCAGTAGAACTTCTTGTACACTGTAGATTTCTCTACAGACAAGAAACAATTTCTTTCCTGTTACCAAGAGTATAAATTCTGTGTAATACCAACAGTGAAGTTGCTCTCAGCCATAGGTGATGCCTGTCACATGGGTTATTACCAGGCCAGCTTGATTGTAAATGATTTTCAGAAGTGTGATAATATTTTCATTTCTCAGTGGAGTGCCTTTGTGCAGAGCATCCTCAGTTGCATGCTTTAGGAAATTTCATGAGATAACCAACTGGAATTCCTTTAGATCAAGTTGAATCTCTGGTCTGTTTTTAGTTCAGATGTTATCGTTTTTTACATTTCTGTATACTGTTTTAGTAGGAAAGGTGTTTTTTGTTTTTTGTTTTGTTTTTTTTTCTCCCCCCTTCAAATAAGGGGTATTTCTGGTCATAATTTTAAATGACTAGCAACTGCTAGAAGCCTGAGGAATTTGATCTGAGATCAGAGATGGTGTTTTTGTTAAAGAAGCTTAGGACTTGATCTTTCAATGTTCTGAAAGGTTTTGACATCCTACTTAACATCTAGATCCTGCTCATAATTTTTGAGATATATATCACTTCTCACTATTATGCTGTTCATTTATAGCTTGCAACTGAGACAATAGTAATGATACATTTGATTCCATCCAGATGTCTGGCTGTGAACTATGGCCTGCATCTTCCCTGACTGGGTTCCTTTCCATGCTGCTGTAGTGGTACTGCAAAACCTCATTGATTGGGAAGGAAAGATGGTTGTGATTGATTGCTCAGGAGGAAAAAAAAGAAATGCAAATATGTGTTTGTCACATGAGGCATTTTGAGTAAAGTGGCAGATGTATTTATTTCGTTGTGCCAGGACTGTGAGACCTTTACTGGGATATTCTGTACAGTATGTTTATCTGTGTTCAAGAAGACTCATTCCAATTGAAATAAGTGGGTGGGTGGAGCAGGTAGAACTTTAGCTGCAAGACCTATGAAGGAGAGGGAGAGCTGATTTTATGAGAAAAGGTGAAAGCTTGACTTTTTTAGGCTGGAAAAAGTGTTTGCATGCTAATATGATTGCTTTCTATAAATAGACTAGTAGTAAGAGGCAGGAAGGAGGAAGGGTTTTTTTTGTATGTTTCTGTGTTTAGGAAAAAGTCTAGTTTGCTGTATTTTGATGAGGTAATTTACTTTCCAACATTCATACCTAGGTTGGAAATTATAAGAAATTTGTATCTGTTAACATACTAACATAGTGATATGCTCAATACTCCTCTGAGAGGTAGAAGAAAGATTGTTACAAGATTATCTATGTTAATAAGTACATGTAGTGTCTAATATCGGTTTATGAAATATGAAGTGTTTTGGGGGGGTGTCAAATTTTTTTTAAAAAACTTTGATATACTTGTCTGCAAGAAAGAAAAGTACTCCTTCAATTTGTGTATGATGGCTTTTCAGTTCTCCTGATTAGTGGTAAGGGAGAGTGGTTTTTTTGTTGTTTTTTTGCTTGTTTTGACCCATTGAATTGTTTTATTGCGTTTTGGTAATGTAGAATATAAATTGTTGACCAGGCCTTGATTTTCTATCCTATCGAAGTCTTTAAGTTCTACTAAATCGAATAATCTCTCAAAGTACAGAATTCTAAAGTTGTTTTTTTTAAAAATGCATTGTTTTTAAATTGCTATCATTCACTTTCTGTAAGTGTTTTCATGTTGCCGTGATCTGTACAAAGATAATAAGCAATGTCTTTACCTTGAGAGTTTTTGTGGAGGTTACATTCCTGAAAGCATTTCAGAAATCTCTTGACTGTTGTATAGAAGCTGTGAATACAGTGCTTCTCTGGTATCGCAGATTCTTCATCTGACAATGAAGCTGTTTTGTAGGGTAAATTATAATGGTTTGAGGATTTTACAGATTAGCTGAATCCTATTCACTCTAAGACTGTTGGAGAATATGAATTACATCGTTTGAAGTGACTGTTTCTTTGTTTTCTTGAAATGGAAACATTTTCATGTTTTCAGGGTCAATGGGTATTTTGGCCCACTTGATACCACTTACTGAAAATACTTTCTGAGAGTGGTTCGCTTACCATTGAGATAGAAGGTTTGAAGAGCAGCGTGAAAGCAAGCACTCTTCAAAGAGTCTATATTAAATTTTGAAAGTGGTTTCCCAGTAAAGAAAACAGTATATTTAAGTACAAGATGGGGAATTGGGAGCTTATGGCTCTTAATTCAATACATATCGTGCTTGAGATCACCATTTTACATGGAATTCTGTATGTGTGAACATGTGCCTACATACGTTTCTAGAGAATTGGATGCAAAAGTTGCTTATCTTTTCTGGATTTGTAGAGTTTAGTTTTAGCATCCACTGATGTGCTCAATAACCCTTATAATAAATACAGATAAAAGTACTCATTATAAGATTGTTTTCCTTTTGATAGTGTTGAATATATTGTACCTATATAGATACAAAACGTGTTAACATGCACGATTGCATGCCTACTGGCACTGAATCATATATTTTTTTTTTTAGGTTTTTTTTTGAGATTGTAAATCACTTTGTTCTCTTGTGGGATCACTTAGGTAAGAACATTCTGGAAAGATGAGATTTAAAAAAAAAATGAAGGTTTCTTTTGGTAGTTGTGTTTGGTTTTGCTAAATCTTTGAAAGAATCTTCATTCAGCAAGGTGTGAAGTTTGTTCGTGCAAGTTTCCAAGCAAGCTGCATCGCTTATCCTCGTTCTAAAGGCTGAATGGACTCTAGCTAGTGGGCTCTTGATAGGATGGTTTCCCGAATAGTAGTGCAATTTTCATGTAGTAACAGCTGCTATTACATGATCCTCTATGAAAGCAGAATAAATTTACTACTACGTGGATGATGAACTGCTATTTTCGGGATTTTAGGATTGTCAAGACTGGTCCAGGCTTAGAGACAGAATAACAAAAAGAAACAAAGTGCTGCGTGAAGGATAATTCCCATCACCTTCCCCAGTCTGTGATATATGCTTATTACAGATCAAAATAAATTATTTGAAGATGCTTTCCACTTTAATGTGCAGGATTAATTCCAAATGATTGTAAATAACAGTAAGATTATTAAGAGAGACATCCAAGAGAGACATGGAGCTCCAGGAGAGAGTCCAGCAGAGGGCTACAAAGATGACTGGGGGACTGGAGCATCTCTCTTATGAGGAAATGCTGAGAGAGCCAGGCCTGTTTAGCCTGCAGAAGACAAGGCTGA
>VXAL01004242.1:32802-50829 GCA_013399475.1 Chauna torquata
AATGTTTCTATAAATGTGATACCTACGCTTTAAGAAAGCTTAGTGTTTGCATTTAATATTCTTTCTGGAATACTTTGCTTATAGCTGTAGATTTTTCAGGAAAAGATTCAAATAAGTGACCAAAGACTCATTTCATATCCCCAGATCAGCTGAGTAACTGATTCTCTGAGCCTTCTCCAAGGTGACTTTTGTGCAAGTTTTAACCTGCATGCGTTTTTGATACATTTGGAAATTGACTTTCCTTTCCTGCATGCCTAAAAATAATTCCATGTCTTGTTAGATTAATGCCATACATCATATTTACCTTAAGAAAATGTCTTCAGAAATGTCTCCATTAGAGCTAAAACTAGAATAGGGTCTTAAAGATTAATCAGATAGCGGGCAACTTGCTTTACATAAGGTGGAAATACAGGCTGGAAATAACAATGTTTAGAACAGCATAGAGTTATTCCTCGATATGATGTATTTTCGTATGTTAATAATCTTTGATTTCAAATTTGGATAATTGCCACTGGGACTAGCAGATGAAGTCTATTTTTGGTTTCATAGGAAAATATTATTGAATTTAAAACCAATTAAAACCCTCTTAATCTGTCACCTTCTATGATTTCCTGCTCTGCCTCACAATTGTGTTAAATAAGACGCATGCCAGTAGCAGAGATCAGTCTACTGTTTTTCCCCAAATACTTCATGCAGTAATTTTTCATCGTGTTTTTTTTTTTTTTTTTTTCCTACAGCTGCGAATATGGATATGTAACAAAGTGATGCTCTCTCAAGCTGTTTCATGGCTCTTATAGGCAACAGTAAATGAAACGATTGATAATTTTGCAGTGAAAGACAGCTTGCAGGGTGGAGACATGAAGGGAAGCTCTGTGGAACTAAATGTAAGTTAAAGTTTAAATGTCAAATTTATATTATTTTAGCAAAATAAGTAGGCTTGAAGATGTGCTCATGTGAAATATACAATATGAATTGCACAGAAGACTTAGCTGTCGGTGAGTTTCATCCTGTAATGGGATAGCAAGGTTTAAGAACCATAATGTTTTCCCTGTAAGCTCAAAGTACAGTGTGCTTTCTAGTTGAAAAAAGTAGGAGTAGAAATTTGCATGTAGTTTAAACTTGCACCAACATATGGCCCACAGACTTAAAATATTTTGTTGAACCCTTGCCTTAGTTCCAGTTCAGATTCATAGTAGACCACAGAAAAGAGTTCCATGTGAATTTTGCATACAGAATGTGATAGCTCCAATGGTTTTCTAAATGATTGGGCGTTCACTTGAGTTAAGCCTGTGGGACACACTGCTTCACTAGAAGGAACTGAAATGAGTAAACATTTTCAATACATCTTGTAACACTGCACTGTCAAAGACCATGATCAGAGTTTTGCAAGTGCAATCTGGCACATAGAGTGCGGCATCCAATGTGCTTAGCTGTAAGTGCTGTTGTAACGGTTGCATGTATTTAGATGCGAGATGTCTATTATTGTATCTTAGCATCTAAGGAGAAGTTTCCACTAACAGGAATGGAAGTGTTCAAAGAAACATCACAATGAAAAGTTCTGTACTTACAATGAAACTCATTGATTTCATAGAGGTCAGAGATGAAATCTCGTTATGTTAGATACTAACTGAAGGAAATATCCTTATTGGGGGGGATGTTAATGAAGTGTTTAACCCCTCTGACCTTATAAGCATCTGCATAAGTCTTTTTTTATGTGTAAGAAGCTTGCATGACTACTGTACTGTTGAACTTTGTGTAAATGATCTTCCCTAACATATATTTCTGTCTGACTCTGTCCTCAATCTGCAGGCTTTACTTTTTGTTTTACTGTGATGAGATTGTGTGACATATATTTTCCTGTCCATTGCTTACTTATGATGCTATCAGTGAGATAAATTTATCTTCCCTTGTAAACCTATTGCATGCAGGGGGTGTTCCATCAGACCTGGATTTCATCTACAAGTTGAAAAGAATAAAAATATGGCACTTAAAAGTACTGTTTGCCTTCTCAAAGGGCTGCAGGATGCCTCTTTGTAGAAATTGTAAAGCTTTTCAAACAGCTTTTTAAAGGTTTTGTGTGTGTGTGAGGACTTAGTCCTTCTGGTTCCTTTGTGTAAAAAGCAGCCTGTTTAAAATGGGGGAGTGGGGGGTGAGGGAATGCTTTAAAAGTTTTAGTGCAATAGATTTCTTTCCCTAGGAGCATGCAGGACTTTATTATATACTTTCTGTTTTGCTCCTTTATCTTTCACAGTATGTTCTGTGGTCCTTGGGCTCTGTTAGAGAGAGTGGTGACGTTCCTGAGATGCATCCTTCCAGTACTGGGTCAGATGGTTAGTAGTGTTATATTGGGGAAACCATGCTGCCTGTTTCTGATACCTGTTTTGTGTTTATATGAGCCATTGTTCTGTGTGGTTGAAAAAGCCCCAGCTGAAAGATACCTTAGTTCCAAAGTATTCAAACAGTTTTAAACAAGCATTTGGCTGGTTTTCAGACAGTATCCTGCTGTAATTTCTGTATAATTGTAACTGTCATTTTGCATAAACAAAATATATTTTAAAACAGATACTTGTAGATGCTCTCTTCTGAATTTTATGTAGAAGTTCCAACATAATTTGGAAAAATACTACATTAAATTAGAATAATGCAATGTATGTTTGTACAATGTGTCCTCATTGATCTCTGCCAAATTATACTGTGCAATTAGATTTATTCATTCTAGAATAAAACTTAAGAACTGCTAATCCAACAGCCTCACATTAGAAACTGGTAATATATTTGCTTTATTTTATGATTACCCATTTCAGAATACAAATGACAAATATTTTGCAAGGTCAGCATGACTTCCAATTACTCACAACTCTGAGCAGATGGAGTTGTACACCCCTAAAAGCCAGAGAATGAAGAGCTCTTGGCACGGAAGGACAAATATTTCAGAATATAGAGTTTATAACTGATGAAAAAATTGCATGCGCTATAAATAAAAAACAAAAAAAAAAAACCATGAGTGATTCACAGTGGTAAATACTATCACTGGTTCAGGGGAATGGACTTAGTTTCCAAAGCTGGAAGCTTTCTAAGTTTTTCTCAGTCTACCTTGTTTGCTAACGAGCAATAATGAAATGAAAAAGGAATTTTTTTTTGTGAAGCCACGATGTAAGAAAGCAAGCTTTGACTTAGCTTCTGTTGCTTTTCTATAATCATCTTTTCAAAGTTTTTTTTCTGCTCAGCCAAGATTTCATAACCATTTGTGGACTGCTGTTGCTTAACCTTGTCATGAGATCTTACCCCGCTTACTTTTAGCGGTAAATTATGGAGGAAGTCTTTCAGTAGTAGCAGTTGATGGCATTTAACTCTTCCATTTGGAGTACCTGTCTTAAGTATCTATGGTCATAGTCAATGGGGAGGGAAGAAGGCCCTCCTTTAAAGGACGGTTCAGAGCACTTACACTCCTGTTTGAAACATTCTTTTGAGAAAGCCTTGTCTCTAACTATGGCAGAAGTAATTAGGGTTATTAATCTCCTAATCTGGTAGCATCAGTGCCCTCTGATAGCTTGCAGAAATCATTTCAAAAGCAGAGAAACTTTAAGGGGGAGAAAAGTAATTTATCAGGCAGAAATTAGGCTTGCAGTCTAAGTGACGGGAACCATTACACCATTGAATTTGTATGTGATTGAATTTAGAGTTTTCTCAATTTGTCATGTCACTTGGAATATATGTGCTTTAATATATACAATAGGCATCATTTTACTTATCTTCGGCATACAATATGTATGCTAAATGTGCTAAAAAAAAAAAGAGAATGATGGGGCATGATTTCAGGTGTTGTGGGGAGTGAAGCTGAAAGCAAGAGGGGATTGTGGGTATAGCAGACACCTATAAGAATGAGGACTTCAGCAAGACAATCTTCTATTTCCATAAGAAATTTTAAAGAGTGAAAAAGTCAGTGTAAGACCAACTATGGAAAGATAATTGTGTCTGTTCCCCCTTCTATTTTTTTTTCCAACTATTTTCTGCAAGCAGGTGTTCATGCCGTACTAAGAATTTGGGTCAGCCCTTTTATGCAGTCACCACCATACAGGTGGAAATTGTTGCCCCTTAGCTTAGACATGATGAGTTTCATAAATTGCCTTATTCTGTTGCTAAGACCAGGCAACTTTGACTTCATAGTAGTAACTTCTAAAGAGAAGCAAGCTTATTTGCTCATGATGACATGAATGCTCCACTAGCTCCACAATGTTGCAATATTTCTGAGGGAAGAGAAGGAAATGGCTGTTGAAATGTAAATCCAATACTGTTATAATGACTCATCTCCTAAGGTAATCAGATGGGAGAAAAGAGATGATACATATGGAGAACAATACTTGGAGGAAAGGGTTCATCCAAGCTTGACTTTTTTTCATAAATACCTAGTGGGTACTGCCGGCACTAAAGCTAGAATTTTCACATACAAATCCATTGGCTTACAAACTAACTGAAAACAGCAAAAATGAGCATCCTGCCAAACTTGCATCCAAAACGCCTCGCGTCAAGAATGGTTTATGCAGCTATGTTCACTTTGTACATACATTCAGAAACATTTGGTCCATAGTGTTTAAAATCAATATCATGCTGGCTACTGTGTTACCCTTAAGGGAACCATTAAAGAACACATCTGCTTTTTAATTAATGGGATCAGAGTTTTGTTGATGTAATTAACTACTACAAAATAGAGACTAAAATATTCACTGTAAAGCCGTTTTGCATTATGTGGATCTATCAGTATGCTTACGTAATACAACTGAAAAACATAAATCTTAAAGAAAAATTAGCCTTAGTTCCATGCAGGTTTTCACAAAGAAGTGCTGGAGGAGCTTCAAATAAGTTTTACATATTTGTAAAATGTGTCTTTACACATTTTAAGCTTTATTTGATCATTTACTGGATGATCTTCTCCTTTTGTCTTCTCCTGCTTCCTAGGAAGCTGTTGAATTCAGAACAGAAGTGTTAGTTGGAGACAACCCAAAGGTAGAGGTTTGTTGTGTCCCTGCCCATGGCAGGGGAGTTGGAACTAGATGATCTTTAAGGTCCATTCCAACTGAAACCATTCTGTGTTTCTATATGCTAATAGCATAACTTTAATTGACCTTGAAAGAAATCACACTATGTTCTCAGGCCCTTGGAGGTCAGGTTTTTTGAACTCTCTTAACTTCTCAGGTGTGGTTTGGAGAACAAATACTGTTAAGAGTAGCAGGATCCTGATGATAATCCTGATACTCTTTAATATTTTATCAAACACATTTTTTCATCTTGAAGTTTTTGACCTAGCAGGAAACAATTTATTTTAGATGTATGGGAAGAAGAAGTATGGGCAATGAAAGAGATCTTAACTTTCTGGAGTACAGTAAAGAATTGGATATGATGTTGCATTGAGGGAATCTTTTCCTAAAGCACTTAAAAGGAATGTAAAATGCTAGCTCAGTACTGCCTTTGCTAGAGGAAACTGGTGACAAGTGTTGCTCCTCAGGGATCCATTTCAGGATCAGTGTGTTAGAGAGGCACTTCATATCTTTACCTGAAATATCACTCTCCTTGTTAAAAGCCTTTGTGAGAAATAATCTGGACTACTGTTAGCTATTCCGGTCAATGATGTCCAAGAAAGATTAATTTGAAAATAAAGCAGCTGCAGACTATCTGGGGAAAAGGACAAGGGAGTAAGTGAGCTTGGCTTATTTAGTCCTGGAAGGCAAAGGTTAAGAAGGGATGTGATTACTTTATGTAAATATGTTATGGAGGGAAATACCAGGGAGGGGAAAGAACTATTTAAGTTGAAGAACAGTGCTGGCACAAGAAGAAATAGCTCTGAATTCCCAAGGTGTAAAATTAGTTTGGAAATACAAGGGTTCTTAATTAGAGGAGCAGTCAGGTCATGAAACAGATTTTGAATGGGAATAACGGGGAAAAATGCACTCTCAAAGTGGAACTTCTTCAGTTCATGAAGTTTGGGCTCTTTGGGCTTTGCATGAGCCTTCCATTCCATTAAGGAATCCACTGCAGCCACATTCAGGAGCATTTAGCTGCATGGTATTGCATGGTGATAGATTTCAACTAATGAGAAGAGACGGGTCCGCTGAAATCTTTTTTGACCTTAAGAGCAAAACCTTGTCACGAATAGATTTTTATGGAACTTGGATTTAACAGCAATTTAAGATTTATTTTATACTTTTATGTTAAATTGCAAGATTAGATTGTACAATTCTTAACAGCACTTAATTGGTATTTAATCACCAGCCAATTTAACACAATGATTTCAACAGAATTGAAAATACAATAGAAACTGCAATACTATCAGTACAACAGAAACAGCAGCTTAGTTAAAAGTTCAAGAATGGCAAGGTTCACATGAGACTTACTGCAGGGTATTGGGGGATTTCTAAACTCAGTTGCGCACTTACAAATTTCCCATCCTTTTTGGTAAATTACTCACCCTTCTCCTTTGTCGGTGTTTGTCTGTGGATGAGCCTTGATCCTCGAGGAGTCAGTCCTGAGAGACATCCCATCTCAGGGGTACCCTGAGAGGCATCTTGGCTCAGGGGCAGATCAAGGGTCACAGCCTGCTGTGATCGCTAAAGTGCTCAAGGGGGGTCTTCACTTAGGACCGCTATAGGACTACGAGACAATTGACTGTTAGTCAGTACTTTTCCATCCTGGCTACGGTTCAGATAAGGCAATTTTGGTATTTTCCACCATCCATGCCATTTCAGTACCTTCCAGAAAGTACAGTTTTGGTACTCCCCGGACTGGGCTATGAAGCCAGGCTGTAGGTTCTGAAATGGCGATCAGGGAGTGCCATCAGCTTGTACTCACCCGTTATGCCTTTTGCTCATTGACAATGGAAGATGATGTAACATTAGCTATTCTTGAACTGTATCTGAGTTGGGGAAAGAGCTACTCCATAACTGACATGCATCTCATTCTTTGAGTGATAAAGTGGCAAATGTTGCCTAAAGAGAAATCAGCTTGGGCAGTCTATTCTGGATCTTCTTTTTGGGTTTTACCATGGAAAAAAACATTTAGGACCAAAGAAGTGGCTTGCTAAAATTTACATATAATACATACAAATTCTGAATTGCATGCATGTCTTGTGGCTGCTTTTCAGTTGCTCTTCTCCTCTGTCTTATGTGAACTGTTTGATTTGCCAAAGGATTCTAGTTTCCTCTGCACGTTGCTGATGCCCAAACTTGTAGTGAGAACTAGGACTAATTTCCAGGAAAAAGCAAAGCAAAACTAACATTCTGGAGATATGGTTTTAAAATAATTAAACTAAAAAGATTGACCTCTGAATACACCAAATTAGTCAAAATAGTGCAAAATAGATCTTGCATTAAAGAAATATGTAATGTATACATGAACTTGAAAGAAGGAAGTATTAGGAAGAAATCCTAATACTGATTCTTGTAAGTTTTTAAGATACTAAGAAATGGTGGTGGGGACGAGCTTGTTTGGGTGAATCCTGTATGATTAACTCTTGTCAAAGCTTCAGATATTAAATTATAATAAGTTGTTATGGTCTGCATGTGTGAACCTCAACGTAAGCATGAGATCATTGCCATAGTGCATAATGCCAGACCAGACCCGCTTTTATCATCTTATCACCAATACAGTGACATATGAATGGACATACTAAGTTTGTCATGCTGTTTTTAGGCAGATTATATCAAATTTAACCTGATTGTACGTCCTGTAGTTACCTAAACCAGTCTGAAACAAAATTTCAGACAAATTACAGAGGTTTATATGAAAGATTATTTTCCTTATTTTTTCAATGTGGTAAGAGATTAAGTTATAGCAATGAATGTTGCAGATTTTTGAATCCAAGCATGTTGGATTTTCAACTAGTGGAAATTAATGAAGTTGCATTTATTTCAAAAGGACTAGCAATATTTTCACCAGTTGAAGATATGTGATAAGCAGCATTTATATGACAGGTGGACAGATCTTTAGTTTGCACTAAAGAAAAACTGTCAGCTTTGTACTGTGTTCATAAAGAGTTTCCATATTATAAATGATCATCCAGTATGAAAAAATAGTAATTATTTTATACAAAATGTCTAATTTTTTTTGCAGTAAGTTAGAGCTATAAGTTAGCAAATATGTAAACCATAGACTATCAATGAATAAGTGTAGGTCCTGGGATGTCCTGGAACAAATGGCCTTTTTGAAAACAAAGAAACAGCCCCTCAGCCATAAGTGTAGGCTTTTGACTGTTCAAATCATGTCAGTTCTGAGGTAGGTTATCTAATGTTTCCATTGATGTTAAGGAACTATGTTGTCACTTGCTGTTTTCTTTTTCTTTTCCTTTCTTTTACCTTCTGTGTGGAAGGAAAGTAGAAGAACCATAATGTTTAAGGCAATTAAGTAAGTCACCTACAGCTAATATAGACAATGTTCAGAAGTTAATTACAAAATGAGAAGGCACTTGCTCAGAAAATGGAAATGGAAGGTAACTTTCTCTCTGTATTAGAGAAGAGCTGGATGAAATCATACATCACAGGTATATAGGGCAGAACAGGGTGTTTAATTCAGAAAGAAAGAAGGATTGGTTGAAAGAAATCTGTTTGAGTCCAAATCTGGAAAACTATTTTTACTATTTATCTTCCAGAGTATTTCTCCTCTGTGCCCTTCGCCTTGTTCCATACTAGTCTGGTGGCCCAGAATGTACTTGAAATGCCTTCCCTCACTGCCTAAAGTGATGGCTTTTATTTCAGGACTTGGCTTCATATTATTTCATCCTATAACCCCTTAAGGCCAGCGTTAGCAGTTGGTGTCAGGAAATCCCGATTCCCAGTGCCAGGGGGTTAATTGCTTTTTACCGTTTGATCTTTTTATGCCCACTTTGTGTGCTACCTGACCCTATTACCATCTATAGGAGGTGCACATACTTTTCTGTGCTGGACGACTTCCTGATTCTCCACATAGCTTTCCCCACAGCTGCCTTGCCAAATTTACATTATGTACCTTTCAACCAAAAAAATGCAGTTGACCTGATTTTTTTTTTTCCTTTTTACACTTTCCAATTTTCATGGCAGAAAAGGTGCAGTGTACTGTCATTGAATTTCTAGGTACTGAAATAGATAAATCTGATGGATAAATAATGAAATTAAAAGTTGCATATGCATAGACTTATGAAATTAGACTGCTGATGCATTAAATTCCAAAGGTGTAAAGTTAGTTTGGAAATGATGCATTTAAAGAGTGTGTTGGAGGCAAGAAGGAAGCTCTGAAAACTTAGATATTCTGAAATACATGAAAAAAATGAGACAATAAACCATTTCATAGAATCTAATGGTTAACATTTTGAGAAGTACTGATCTCCTGGATTTTTAATGTCGTCTTTGAAATTTAATATACCCATCCAAATTTCATAAGATTTCTAAAATAACTATTATCTATAAAAGTAAAACAACAAACAGGGAGAAGTTTAAGTAGTACTTCTGTGAGAGAATGGTTGGTATCAGGTCTTTATTATAAAAAAAGTAGTTTAGATGAAAAAGAAAGTTCTCCCAGCACTAGGAATTATCCTAAATTCCAGTGTATCAATGTCTCACAGTAAATTGGCCTCAATTTCCAATTTTTACTCAATGTTATGAATTTATGAAATTTCTTCTGTGTGGATTATCTGGCCAACAGCATTGTACTCGCATATCAGGATTTTTCCTACAGAAGATTCTTGGCTTGTCACTAGTCTTTCAGGCTACTTGTTTTTCACAACACTACTAGTCATTTGATTCTCTTGAAAAATCAGTCATGTTCAGGTTTGATTAAAAAAAAAAAAATGTATTGCTTAGTTGGAAATTTATTTGTTAGGAGGAAGTGAGAGGCAAAAAGAAGCATGCTAAAACCTGACACATTAATGTTAGATTTATTGACTTTAGAAAATAGATTAAAAATAAGAGTGAAGTTTTAGCTTTTGAGGATCATGATGTGTTTAAAAGCTTAGCAGTATTGTGCTAGTTCTTTGAAATATATTCAGTAAGACTGTGCAGGCCTTTCAAAATGAAACGAAGCAAAATTTACTTGGTCTTGAATTTTAGTATGAAGATTTTTAAAAAAAAAAAAAAAAGGAGGGAGGGAGGGGACAAAGATCATTTGAAAATCCGTGGTAGTTATGAACTTCACAGACCCTTATGGTGAATTTTGCCTGTTTTGGGTTCATTTATCTTCTCCTCAGCTACAATTGCTTCCTATGCAGGTAAAGGAACTAATGCTTTATCATCTTAGAGGAGGCAGCTGTTTTCGTCCTGACATTTGCCTTTAAGAGGCCACTAGGATGTAGCCTCTTTTCAGTGATGCTATTGCCTGCTCTCTCTTCATTGCTGACCTTTCTTACAACTCTTGTTTAGTGGTCAGAGTACATGGATTCTCATTCTGGTGCTGCACACCCGATACAGCATATACCCTTCTGTATCCTGCAGAAGGATACCCTTCTAACTCTGGGAGTGAATGGTGCCTTAAAGAACACATGGCCATTATGAGGAGATGGGACTTTCACTATGCTTACAGACTGCCTACAGCACTCTCTCTCTTTAAAAGATTAAAGATTTTGTGATAGGGTCCTTTCCATTTTTGGCTGCTTTACAGTATAAGACTGCAGGAAGAAGGAGGCTTTTAATGTATGTGGGATGGTCCTGCCTTGCAGACCATTTTTTTTTCCTGTATCTTGGGATGTTGGATCAGTAAGGTCACAACTCACTCCTCCTTAACTGAGATGAAAGTTAGACTGCTAGAGGTTAAATATAGCCTTTTCTTATTGCTACTACTTTTGTTTTACTAAGAAAAGGAGTCATGAAACAAAAGCAGGGATTTTTGTTAGCAGGTGCCCTGTGGAGATGGTAGATATGTTCAGTATTTTCTGTAGATTCTAACAGTGTCTGGAAGTAAACTCCTTCACAGTGAAAGGGGAAAAAAACAACCAACCAACAAACCAACCAAACAAAAAAAAACAAAACAAAAATCAGATAGCCATTTCTGACAATCAACAGAAAATAGCACCCAATTTATTTATAAATAGAATATATAATTTCGACAATATAATCCCCAGCTCACAAATATTTTCTGCTTGGCTGCCTTAACAAGGGTCAAGGAATGAGGTTTCTAGTACCTTTCTCTTTCATTATCCAGACTTTTATCTCACTACACAAAAATAACTAGCTTAATTTCCCTTAGGCACCCATAAGTTTTTCTGTTAGATAAGTGTGATTGTTGCATCTTCAGTTCCTTTCTGGATGTCAGTGTATTTTCTCCTCCAAATGCAACTGAGAAGCGCAGTTGATAGAGAGGAAAAAAAAAAAAAGGGAAAAATAGGAATGTTTCATTTCAACTTCTTGACACAATATTTCATATCTTTCATGTTGATGTAGGCCAACAAAATTGTTTATTAAATTTCTTTTCCAAAGGGCAAATTTAGGACTTCATTTCCTAGAAATGATTATAAACTGTTCTGAAGTATTGCAACAGAAGTTATACTGGAGAGCTTTTTTTGCGCTACCAAAGCCAAAACATAGAAAGAACAATGCTGAGTTAGCTGTTTATCAGAAATGTCTTGCTGAGTCCCTGAGTTGTTTTGCAGGGACACAGAGCTATACTCTTTCAGAAAGCTGAATGTAGGGAGAGATTTGTGAAGCAGTCAGGAAGGCTTTCTGTGAGTTCGGAGAGTTGTTGGAGGTGGATACCCATCCCACTGGGTTTCTGGTTCTTAGCTAAACCAGAGCAGGAAATGGATTTATGATAAAGTATCCTCTAAATAAATGGCAACGTCTTAGCCTCTGAACAAACTGCTTTTTTCTTCTCTTCAGCATTCACATGAGGAAAAGCTATGAAAAACAATGCTGTACGGAGGAAAAGGGTAGGTGACATGCAGTACTCTTCCACTGCATGTTTAATCTGCTCTTCTGACTACTTCCTTGCACCTTGATAAAAGCATTTTATTTATATATTTGCCACAGTAGCAGATTGCAAGTTACAAGATCAAAGTACTTACTGAAATCTCTGTGTTTGAGTGCTTGAAAGCCAAGAGCAAACCCTAGAGGATTTCCATGGACTTCTCTATTGTGTGCCACATTTACACTGTCAAGCTATTACCTGAAGTGTCTTGTAGCTATTCCTCGTTCAGTCTTGGCTGTGACCTTTTATTGTTTTCATTCCCATGACCACTTTGCCCCTCTTGTCCAATTTGAAGGACATCATATCTCTCTGGCACCAAATGGTTCCAGTACTTAGGAGCTTGAGTAAATGTTACTAAGTAAGAGCAGCTAATTAAAAATCTGTAGTGTTGACATCTGTTTAATATATGCAATATTTCCAGAACTTGATAGCAGACCACCTTACAGTAGCAAGGGTCTAAGTCAGACTGTTTAAATAAAGTAATAATGAAGTATAGTGATATGGTTGTAAACCTGGAGCTGTTCCAAATGGAGTCATAAAATGTGCTAATTGGTTCTGAGAATTGGAATGCAGTAAAAGTCAAATTTTACAACAGTGACTATTATACAGTGGAATTAACTTGGCTACTCTGGAGGTTTTAAATATACCTAGCCATTAAGAGGCAAAGTCACAAGATTATAGGGATTTTACTTGAACAACTGGGAGATTGACATATCCATTTTCATTGTTGAAGATTAAGATAATAAGAACAACTTAATTAACATATTAAGTTAAATGAAGGGAATGTACAATGCTGTTTGTTTGAACAAATGAGTAGTACCTACAAGCCTAATTAGGTAACATTTTGGAACATTACCAAAAATTAATGTAATGATTTGAGTCACTTGTTAATAGATCAAAATATATTTAATTAGTTGTACTACCATTATTTAATCAAAGTTACAGAGCGACTTAATTTCATTAAATTCTACGTAAGTTAATAAGCATAGCATTACTGCTTTGATAATGTTGAAACATCTATAATTTTTAAGACTGTGGAATACAAGCAATATAATTTTGCACCAAAGTAGTAATCTGAATGAAATGCATCACAAATGAGACATGTATTTAATATATTTCTGTAAATTTTAAACTAAAACAAACTGTTAAAGGGTTTCTACTTTGATGGCTACTCTTACTTGAGGCACTCCATTTTCTGCAGCAGCAACTTCACAATCCATCCAAGCCTTTTTCCACTAAGGATTTTTTTTATATTGCTGGGGAGTGATAAGGCTTTTTTTATTAGAACATAATAAAAATTTCATCACTTATGTAATCCTTTTTGTATCTGTAAAATAATGATTATTGGAATCTGAAAATGAACAGAAGAGTCAGTAAGTCATAGTTATGCCAACCCACTATAGTAGTGTTACCATCTTAAATCACTGCCTTCTCTATCCTATATTCTTTCTGATAATGAGAAGTACAGGCTTGAAAGGAAAACAAAATACCATTTACTGGGCAGTTACACCTTAAAGTGGTAGATAGGGAGCATTTGGTTGCTTTTCTCTGTTATTCTCTGTGTCTGTTCTAATCTGAGCTAATTCTCTAACATGGATTTTGATATTTGTAGTTATTAAAGCCAACTGTGTTCTGTCCAGTCTGTCCTGGTGCATTGGTCTATGGTATGCAATGGAACAGAACTCTACTGGACTTTTAACAGGATCTGTTATCTGTAGAGGTGTCTGCTACTAATAACCTGTTTCTGAATGCAGAGGGCTTGTCAGGTGTTGAGAAAATACATGTTGGAGAAAGAAGGCAAGTAGTAGACACAAGCAAGTTGTTTTTTTTAGTTCTCTGAATTCTTCATATTTGAAGTAAAATAATTTAAAATACAATTTAAAATATGAATCATAAAAGTTATAAAGTAAAAGATAAAAAGACAGTTACTGTATGCAGTTCCCTTCTTAAGTTGTATTAACACAAATGAAAAGATAACTGTAATAGACAATGCCATTAGTAATTCAATTGGAAGCAGGTGCAGCACTTGCCATATTTAAACTGCACAAAGATAATGTTAGTTCAGTATCAATCAACAGCTGTGGAGTAATTGCCCTTTTAAAATACTGTTATAAAATTGTTGGCAACAGCAATATTAAGCCAGATCTATAACAGTGTTGCTAATTTGATACTTGGATCACCAAAAGATGCTCAGAAAAGCAGGTCTTCCATTGATAACTGAATCAGTGGGTAGCTTTTTTGCAAGCATGTTATCATAGAAATGATCAGCTAATAAAATATGTTGATTGCTAAATTTAAATCCAAGCTTACTTTTTTAATGTACTAAACTGTCAGAATATTATATGAAAGGAAACTTGTCGTTGAGTCGTTTGTTTTTAAAAGAATAAACATTGCAGAGCTAAATAGTGTCATAGCAAAAAGATTCATATCAGATTTACCATGAAAAAAGCTTGCATAATGCTTATATGGTTCTTGAAAGGTGCTGAGGTAGCATAGAATTATAGAATGGTTTTGGTTGGAAGGGACCTTAAAGATCATATAGTTCCAACCCCCCTGCCATGGGCAGGGACACCTTGGACTAGACCAGAAGGTTGCTCAAAACCCCATCCATCCTGCCCTTTGAACACTTACAGGGAGGGGGCATCCACAACTTCTCCAGGCCCCCTGTTCCAGTGCCTCACCAACCTCAGTAAAGAATTTCTTCGTAATGTCTAATCTAAATCTACCTTCTGTTAGTTTAAAGCCATTACCCGCAGTCTTATCCCTACACTCCCTCATAAAGAATCCCTTTCCAACTTTCCTGTAGGCCCCCTTTAGGTACTGGAAGGCTGCTGTAAGGTCTCCCTGGAGCCTTCTCTTCTCCAACCTCAACTCTCTCAGCCTGTCTTCATAGGAGAGGTGCTCCAGCCCTCTGATCATCCTTGTGGCCCTCCTCTGGACTCGCTCCAACATGTCCATATCTTTTTTATGCTAGGGACCCCAGAGCTGAACACAGTGCTGCAAGTGGGGTAAGTCCCATGGACTTGTGTACCTTCAGGTTCCTTAAATGGTCTCGAACCTGATCTTCAGCAATGGGTGGTTCTTCGTTCTCCCAGTCCCTGCCTTTGCATTCAGTGATGTAGGCAGTGTGGCTACAGCAGTTGCCAGAGAAGACTGAGGCAAAAAAGTCATTGAGTACCTCAGTCTTCTTCATATCCCAAGTAACCAGGTCTCCCGTTTCCTTCCAAAGAGGGCCCACATTTTCCCTGGTCTTCCTTTTATCACCGGTGTACTTGCAGAAGCCTTTCTTGTTGCCCCTGATGTCCCTGGCCAGATTTAATTCTATTAGGGCTTTAGGTTTTCTAACCTGATCCGTGGCTGCTTGGACAATTTCTCTGTATTCCTCCCAGGCTACCTGTCCTTGCTTCCACCCTCTGTAGGCTTCCATTTTGTGTTTAAGTTTGTTCAGGAGCTCCTTGTTCATCCATTTGGGCCTCCTGGTGTTTTTGCCTGACTTCCTCTTTTTTGGGATGCATTACTCTTGAGCTTGGGGAAGGTGATCTCTGTGAGTATTATCCAGCTTTCTTGGGCCCCCTCTTCCCTCCAGGGCTTTATCTCCTAGTACTCTACCAACCAGATTCATGAAGAGGCAAAAGTCTGTTCTCCTGAAGTCCAGGGTAGTGAGCTTGCTGTGCATTCCCCTTGCTGCCCTAAGGATCTTGAATTCCACCATTTCATGATCACTACAGCCAAGGCTGCCCTTGAGCTTTATGTTCCCCACCAGCCCCTCCTTGTCAGAGAGAAAGAGGTTAGCAGATGCAAAGCTCTTATTAATACTATCGTGCAAAGTACTGCCAGAAGATATATTATAAAGCTGGACAACATTGTTTGTCTCTGTGTTTGAAAAGGAGAGAGAGATGCAAATTTAGTGAGTTTTTTTACTGAAAAATCTGGAAGAATTAATAAGGAAACTGTAAGCTTTAGATTGTGAATTACTGTAGACTATGTAGTTAAAAGGGCTTCTGGAAGAATTCTGCAGAATGGCAGGAGTAAAGTACATTGTCAATACCTCAAGTGATTTTCAGGAATGTGATCACTAGAAAATAAACACAGTTTAGGAAAATGGGGTAGCAGTGACCTTTTTACAGACAAGATGCACAGTAACCAACTAGCTCTTGTCCTCTTATAAGGAGCTGAAATCTATGCTTTCATTTGGTTGGCTGGTACTAAAATGGAAGAGGAGAACCTTGGTTAATTCCAAATGCATGTGTTTATCACTGGTTTGTTAGTACATAATAGAGGTAAGGAAGGTAATAGTGATCAGAAGAACCATACAGTAGTTTTCTGAGAAACCAAAGACTGAAGTTGTTGAGCACTTGTCTAAACTGTGCAAATCTTTATCAAGGGTGAGGTATCTTTGGGAGGATATAGGCTGATTTACTATTAAGAGTATGTAGAACAACAAGATTGTTGGGTGTACTGCAGTATCATACGCCAAAAAGTATTGTTTCATTTCCAGCTTGAAACTCGCTGCATAAGCTTGTAAACTAGTGTGAAGTAGAAAGGAAGCGATTAAAGGAGGTAGTGCTTCATTTTACATGAAATGCTGCTAGGCCTTGCCCTATCCCAGTCATCAAAGAAAAAAGCATAGTGCTGAGATTGTGTTTCATTTGACTTCAAAAATAACCTCTCTAGAGCAGAGACTGATAATATTTCAAGTCAGGGGGTTCCCAGGGATTACTGTGTTGTTCTGACTGCCATTCTTCTGAGAAAAATGAGAAACCAGGTACTGCCATATTTCCATCTCAGTAGAAATAAGTGTTGATTTTTGATACTTTAATTCTCATACAAAATCAGAGATTAAATTTGGATTCCGCTTCCTACCTTAATAGAGTATATGACCAGATACTCGTCATATAAAGTAACCAAGGAAAAACCTAGGTAGTTTTGCAAACTGAGTCTTTGATCCTGAATGTAACTTCTTTTAATTTTCTTGGAAAGCTGTTTCAGACCTCTTTCCTGTAACTTCATTTGTTTATTAATTAAGAGTACACTGCCTGGCATAAACACCCATTTTTTTAGATGCCGTAATAAGCAGCTTTCCGTATTTGACCGTGAGGTTTACCAGATCTGCATTAGATACAAATAATTTTTTGTAATGATGAGAATTGTTCTGTTGGAAGAACAACTGGAGAAAGCTGTTTTTAGCAGAATTTACAGGAATTCTTCTCAGTTTCCTCTCAACTTTCTGTCTGCAGAGCAAAATGGCAGTGATTGCTGAAATTCATTTCTTATACCTATTCTTCTTTCTAGAGTTCCATTATACTTTCTTCTCAGATTTGAACAAACTGGACAACTTTGAATATATATATGTATATACACACACACACACACCCCATTTGAATGTATTCTTTGTCAGTTAATTTTTTTCTGATTTCAGGTGATAACTTTTTCTGACTTATATTTAAATTGCATTATATGGGGATCTTCCTGAAATGTATGTGTGTAATTGGTACTATTTTTATTTTAAAATGTGGATAAAGTCCTTTACT
Organism: Chauna torquata; assembly: GCA_013399475.1. NCBI lineage: Eukaryota > Metazoa > Chordata > Aves > Anseriformes > Anhimidae > Chauna > Chauna torquata. The sequence continues at coordinate 50,253 of VXAL01004242.1, forward strand.
TTTTTGGAAAAAAAAAAAAAAATTAGCTGTCTCATGAATTTGACTTTCCCATCCCTATCATTTTTACACGTCTTAATAGACATATGGTAGTTTAGTGTCACATACTGATTTCTTTTCCTTTTTTTTCTTTTAAAAGAACCTTTTGTTAGCGTACTCCTAGTTAATTTAACATATTAATATGACTACAGGAATCATGAGGGACTATATAATATTGTCATGGTTTTGACTGGGATAGAGTTAGTTCTCTTTGTAGAGGCTCACATAATGCTGTGTTTTGGATTTTTGTGAAAATATTGGATATAACACACCGATGTTTTAGTTGTTGCAGAGCAGTGCTTACACAGAGCCAAGGACTTTTCAGCTTCTCATGCCACCCTGCCAGCGAGGAGGCTGGGGGTGCACAAGGAGCTGGGAGGGGACACAGCCAGGACAGCTGACCCAAACTGGCCAAAGGGATGTCCCACACCATGTGACATCACACAGGACAACAAAACTGGGGGGGCTGGCTGGGGTGGGGTGGTGTGGGGGGCACTGCCTGGAGGTGGGCTGGGCATCAGTCAGTGGGTGGTAAGCAATT
>VXAL01004242.1:63536-103252 GCA_013399475.1 Chauna torquata
TGTAGAGTGATTGAGTTCAGGTATCAGGAAGCAGTGACCCTTTTTGGCCTTAGGCATCTTATTTAATTACCTTGTGATTTATGTTGCTTTTTGTTACATTAGGGTAATTTTGTCCCCTTTTGATAGATTCTGGAACAAAAAACCTGCTTGGGTAAGTACAGAATTAATATTACAATTTTTTTTCTGCTGTTTCACCTTACCCCTTTTTTATAATCCCTTCCAACATCAGGAAGAATTAATAGAAGAAAAGAGCAGCCTTCCCCCCCCGCCCCCATGAGAGTATACTCCTTCACGAACAATCCCATCAGAACTCAGGAAAAATGGTACTTAAGTTTCATTTTAAGTATTAGTCATTTGTCAATCTTTTAGCCTCAGGCTTCACAATTCAGCTTCTAGTCCTTCTTTCTTTTTTTCCTTTTTTTCATTGTTTCTTTTTTTCTTTGTTCTTTGTTTCTCTTCTTTCTTGCTTCTTTCTCTTCTTCTTTTTTCTTTTCTTCCTTTCCCCCTTTTTTTTTTTTCAGCAATCACCATAGCAACTAGTGTTATCTTATGGGAAGTGTGCACAGAGGGCAGATACCCATACATGCAGTCTAAGATTAAGAACAAAAAAACAGAGAGCCAGGTAAACAGGTGGACATACTATATTAGCCTGTCACACAGAAGATTTGAGACCAAGCTGCAATTTTAAGATTTGTTAGCGGAAACATTTCAAGATATCATCCACCTTTAGTGGATATCTCAGCTTGATTGGTGGCTTCTGCTCTAAAGAAATCTCTAACCAAAGTAGTGTAGCTGGTGGATTATATGATACATAAGAGCTGTATGTAAAATTGATCAAGTTTTAAACAGTTTCTTTCTGTTTGTGAGCAATGCAGTGGCACAAGTATTGTAGGGGTAAAATTCTAAATGTTTCTTGAAAGCTGTGTTTAGTCAAGGAAAGATGTATGCGGACAATATGAAATAAGGAAAAGTGGGCTTTAGATAATTTTTAGCTAAAGGCTTGGATTTGAACCTAGCTGAAAAAGCTCCATAGACTTTGAAAGACTCTGTGACTACCTCCGAAACATGCACTATCATCATACTTATTTTCCAGTGATTCAGGTCTTTATTCTTGTTGATTAGTCCTTAATTAATATTAATTGTAGTTAAAGACTGCATTGGAATGCAGTAACATCCAAAGGGCAAAGCAGGGCTACGCATCTCAGCCCCAGATCTATGAAGTTAATGAAGCAGTAACAGGCTGCTGTATGAATGAATCACTTCAAGAAAAGGTGCATCTAGTTCACCTGCTGGTACTCCTGTGTTTTCATCCTTGTTCAGGAGGAATGTAGCAAGTGTGTTAATTATATGCCCCTTCAGTTCCATCCACCAGTTCTCCACCTGCTGCACAATAGAGGCCTTTCTATCCCTGTATTTCCCATGTTTTCACACAACTCAGTGTTGATCAGCCCACTTCTTTCTATATGGTTTGTGTCAGTGAAAGCAGCACTGTGAGAGCAGGGAAAGGTCAGTGTTCAGCTACTCTGCACCTACACTTGAACACATAGTTTGTTATATTCAAGGAGTTTGGTTTTAAGTGTCATGATACTAGTTGCAAAAGAAATATCTGAAAACTTCTATGTAATATGATAAAAGAAAGGAACTTATTGTGCTCTGTCTGCTCTTTTGGGCTAATACAGACCTCATTGTGGTGCCAATTTTCTGTGGAACTGAAAAAATGCAAAGAGCAGATTTTTCTCATCTTACAGTGAAAGATGGGACATGTTTTAAATAGCGCCTTCCAAGAAATGCCTTTTACTTGCTTTCGTGATAGGTTCCAGAACTCTGCCTGTATGCATGCTTTGATTGCAAGGTAGGGTTAACTGCACCTCGTCCTTCACCTTCTAAGTAGACATTATTTTACTCTATTTTATGCTGGTATTTTTACCAGTGGAACTCATTGTATCCTTCAGCTCAGAAGTTTTTTTTTTTCAGCTCAATTTATTTTTTCTGTCCTCATTACATACTCTAAGTGCCAGGGGAGGAACATGGTGAAATTCTCTTTCAATTTTCTGGAGTGTCAATGCATATGCCTATCTATATTGGGCCTCATTATTATGAGGGTGTCTGAGTCAGTTATTTGCTGTGTGGATCATAAGATGAGAATATGCATTCGTGTTGGGCCATACAAAAGATTTGGATGTTTTGGAGGAGAGTCCCTACTTCGTTTCAGAGAGCGGGAGGCCCTGCTATGTGCTTTCTCTGCAGCACACAAATGTGATGTCTCCCACTCCTAGCGTCCAGCATGGGTGATTACCACATGGATCAGGGAAGATGGTATGTATTTCACTATGAATGCTTTAGCGGGTGGCAGTGCAGAGGAGCTAATGACAGGGAGACAAACAAGTGAGACTTGACAGGTCTGTTATTGACAACTTTAGCCACTGATTTTCTTCTTACCTTGAGCCTTAGCTATGTGTTCTCCTGCCACATATCTGAACCTTCAAGACCTCATGACTTGCTCAAACTCTGAGCTTTTTTTCCCAGTCTTGTCACGTAGACCTGTGAGGAGAGAGGGCATGTTAGTCTAGTGCAATCCCTCATCCCTGTCCTCTTTGTGACAAAAGGTGTGGAGTAAGAAGCAACTGTGCAAAAAGTACTTGCAGAGTTAGGACATTAGCAGTGCCTTGGTTGTAGGAGAAAAAAAGTTCTGTACCCAAAAAAGGCTACATTTTTCTTGTGTTTCGGAGAAGGGGGCAAATTTCATGGTGCAGAAATTATATAATCCTAGTAAGTGGAATGACTGTATCAGCTCATGTTTTACAGGGACATAAATAGTTGATTGAAAACAGGCATCGGTTTAGATTAATAGCAGTACTGATCAAATAACTAATAGACATTTTGTACAACATAGAATTTGGGAGAGGAGAGTCTCAAACCAGTTCTGTAGCAAGTAGAAAATTAAGCTACAAATTTGGCAGTTGCGGAATAAATATGAACTTTAAACTCTTTAAAAGCTACTAAAGTAGAAAAGCAGGTGTTACCAAAATATGCCCAAGCACTTAGGTACAGAGTTCATAACCTTCCACCCCTCACCCTGCAGGAAAATCTATATACTGAAAAGCCCATCGTACTAGCAAAATGAAGTTTCTCTTCCAAATCTAAGGAACTGAGTAAGACTAAATTCTTCTGACGCTTTTTTTTATCCTAAATCATAGGGGAAATTTGGACTGCTGGGAAAAGACTGATGTATTTGAGATTAGCTTTGTTGTTTTTCTACCTTATTTTAAAATAACATACAAGCTCCTCCGTCTCTCCTTTCAACCCAGTTATCGTATGCTTTTAATTGAACGTATGAAATCAATATCAATTTAGCAGAGATCTAAGAATCTATGACTTGAACAGTAGGTGTCTGATGGGAACAGCAGGCGTTTGCTGAATAGCCTTTTAAGGGTAGATACGCAAAGTTCAAATGTTTTTAAAGCATAATGCAACAAACTATGAATGCTCTTATGCAAGGTGGAGAGAGAAAGGGGTGCTGATTCAGTGTCAGGGTCAGTTCGGATTGCTTTTTTTGGCTAAACTTTGGTCCCCAGTCTTTTACCTTTGCAACTGAAATTGCTGTGGAAACTTGTAAGGATAAATGGTATTGAAACTTTCAAGCATGATTTAATGTTGCCAAGGTAACCAATTGTAATTAATTTTAAGCACCAGCTGGCTTGTGATGAGCATGAAACCTGACAGAGGCTCTCAGAAGGACTGTTTCCCATTTTCTTAGCTGCAGTAATAAGGATATGAGAATTTTCTTTAAGTATAGCATCTACAACAACAAATTAAACCACAGCTTTGATATTGGCCAGTTAGAAAGATGAAGGAATAGTTTCCAGATGTACAAGTAGACAAGCAGAAACGTGCAGCGAAAGATCAGGATTTGAGAGCTGTAATTTGATGGGCTAGGGAGACTGGTTAAAACTGCTGTGTGGTTTGTGTTGAGTAAGTACTCCGTGCTACTGCTAATGGGTGATTTTGGTTTAACTAAAACTATAACAATGCGCACAATTAGAGGTTATTCAAGTGTAGTGTGCTTTTTTTTTCTTTGCTTTTATATGAAAAATATACCCTTACTGTAACAAAGACTTTGTTTCTGTGTAGACTATCATGCAGGTGTAATGCCTGACTGCGATGAACTCTCTTGCAAGATGAGAGGCTGTATGCAGATTAGATGCCACAGTCATTGCAAACAGTTGAGAAAGGTTTGAGCTATGCATGCAAACTGCTTTGCCCTGGGGCTTTTGCTGAGAGAAGATCCTGCTGATGGAGGCAGCTGAGGAACTTGCTTAAAGACTGTCTGCTGCTCTACCTGTATTTTGGCCAATATTAGGTACCTACAGTTCCTCCCAAGGGACAGGTTTGCATATGCTTTCTGAGCCTTTCTGAGCACAAGCTGACAAAGACCAGAGTGGGTGGGACATGAAAATCTATAATTTATCCATCTTTTAGTACCATGTTTATGGAATAGATTAGCTTTCCCTTTGTCATCTTCTGATTACTTTCATATTGCCCATTCAGCATATGCAAATGTTGGAGATCATGACTTTCAATGTGTGTAATTGACCAAATATAAGATGAATTGTTCTAGACAAAACTTGATGTATCTAAATTCTAAACAGCTGTTCCATCCATGACAAAAATGAAGTACAGGGATAGTAACAGTAAAAGGTTTTGGAAAACAATCTGAGTGCGTTCATAAAATTATTTCATTCCCTGGAGGAATAAATGTCTTATGGGAAGAGCTGGAGAGAGTTGAGTCTGAGGTTTTATATAGGTGAATGACAGATATATAGCGATTTTTTTTGTTTCATTTCAAAGAGTTCAACTGTGTGTGTCAAGTTTTGTTACACAGTGTGTGTTTTAAATTTGGGCAAAGCATTAGTAATATAATGAGTGTATCTTCATTAGTGGTTTTACCCCTATAAATTACTTTTTCTTCCTTAACTAATTAGACCCATTGGAACTATTACTAGTGATAGCTAAGATATTCAGATCTGAATAAAACTTTTAGAAAAACAATGTAACTATTGAATACCACTGCTAAATAGACAAGTTTTCTTAATGAAATTGTTTAACTACCAACACTAAATTGATGATGACATACAATTTCATAATTCAAGAACTTCCTCTTCTGATTTATGCCTGTAAATATGGCACTGCTAGATCTTAAGCTCTTCATTGGGAAGGACTATATTCAACAATTTTTTCTCCTACTTCCTGTACTCTGGCGTTTAATATGTAGAATGCTAGCATTCAGGTGCCCACTTTTATCAACTCAGGTAAGTCATTTTATGAATTCAGATGTATATTTCTATATGCTCATCTCTATAGCCCTCCCCCCAATAACGACTTATTTAAGTACATGTATATCTTTAATTTTATGTGTATATATGTGAATATTTCTTCAATTCATTTATCTTTACAAGTTCTGCCCCCTACCATATTTTCAAATTTTTCTTTCATTCCATTGCACTAGGAATGTTTTCTTTGATTTTTCTTCAACCAGTGCTATGATTATTGCATAATTCCTGGACTCCATCCTATAATAACAATCATTGTGAATATCCAAAACCTTAGCAATATAAATAAGTTCTCTTCAAAACAGTAAAGCAGAAAAAGAACAAAGATAGATTTCATAGTCTTTATGCTCAGCTGCAAGCACAGAAGAATGACAGAGGGCCTGAATATTTATAAATTGAGCTGAGTTACTGGCATGGCTTGATCATTTTGCTTTCTTAATGTCAGCTTTGGTCTGAAAAACTCAAGTCATATGGTGGAGTAGTACAACATCAAAACAATCACAAGTTGGAGTGGTTTTTCCTTCATTTTTAAAATGGAAGGTATTCTAATCTGAAAGATTGGCCATACTTTATGTGAAAATAAATATCCAATCTTAAATTAAGAAGTTATTAAACTCAAGTGAGTAAAATTGCTCAATTTTTCATATAGTTTTCATGCTGATCTACTTAATCACAACTGAAAGCTTAAGATTAGTGAAAGGTAAAACATTCCTTCTGCTCAAAATGAACATCTTTGAAAAAGAAATTTATTTCCCAATCCTACAAATGTAAGCAGTGCTGTAGTGGGTATATAGCCAATTTAAAACTTAAAGTAACTGAGAATGAATAAGCATGGTTGCTTTAGCCCTGTACAAGACATGTTATAAACTGGGATGCCCCTGATTCTGATCCTGTTTATGCTGGAGTACATCCATGGGAAACTAATGAATGACAATAGTACTATCAAAGTCAGTGGAATTATTGCTGAATTATTCCAGAATAACTGAGAAAATAATCTGTCCTGTTTATTGTTTAGTTGGACACAGTATTTCCCTAATGAGCCACATTTCTCATGTCTCTAATTTTGCTGGGTAGGGCATTGATAGTGGAAAGTTAATTTACATGAAAAGGTGGTGTTTTTAGAGTAAAGGGGCGATTGCAAATGTACGTTCCATGGGCAAGTTTACAGACAGGCTACTTAGGACTAGAGGCAACCAGTTACTGCTTATCGCAGGTGCTGTGGACGTCCAGTGGGTCTCCTTCAGGACCAGAATCAGATGTCTCAGGTAGAGCGCCTGGATGGTGTTACACAGTTCTGCACAAGCCTGTCCTCTGACTGCTGTCTCTGGCCAGTTATGTCTGGCTGCGTTCAGAGCACAAAGGGAGGAATTTTACTGACATCTTTTCTTCTGCTGTGCGCCTTCTCACTGTTTTAAGAGAAAGGGATGCACCTTATTAAAAACATTTTATCTTCATTGTCTTGAACAGGGGGAAAAACATAATATTTATATCTGTCAGAGTTGTTCTTTGTTCTTGGCAGCTTTCTGGAGCAGGAGCCTGGAACTGATGTAATTCTTAAGGGTTTTACTGCTGCCAGAGTTCTGAATGGCAGTAGTAAAATGGATCCATCTTACTAGTTTCATTCTTCTGCTATATAGAAATGTAGAAGCAATACCAAAAGTGCTCGTTAATCTTCAGTATTACAGGTCCTTCTCCAGACCTGCATCACTAATGGTGTTCTGGTTTTAAACTCATTGAAGTTGGGGAATTTTCTGTTGGTGCAGGTCACTAGAATAAGTCCACCACAGTGGCATGGTGACCCGTAATTCAGAAACAGAATATGCAATAGAAGGGAAAAAATGCAGCTTTTCCGTTGCTTGCTTAATTCTGCATGTCAGGCCTTTTTGGTGGCTTTTTTTTTTTTTTTTTGGCCAGCTATAAATCAAGCTAGCTTTCAAAGCATGTTTCTAAATCTCAGTAGTTAATGCCTGTTAGCTAATTATGCTTTCAGAGCATGAACATTCTGAAAATCAAACATTTGTTTTCAAAAGTGTTTTTCTCATCAGCAGCTGATTTGTCATAAAATTAATTCCTTCTGAAACTCTAACATTATATTTTTGCTGTGAATTTAGAGGAATGAGAACTACTCTATCCAAATAAAATTGTGTGTTTACAGACAGATAGCCATTGCCAGAATACAGATGATATCTGACTTGCTGTCAATATACAATAGTCCTTAGATTCAAAAGTACCTGTTTCCTGACTTTCTTGAAACTTGTATTACTCTTCTTATTCCTCTCAAGTCATTCAAAGGAAAGTGCAAGAACTTAATCAGGTGGAACCCTCCTAAATTGTTTTTAGTTGGTTTGCCTACAATTATAAACTGAAATGGGGATAAATTCATTGTTTAAATACCTTTACTGAAGTCAATCAAGTAATGTTTATGCACTCATTGAGAAACTGGCCTTCAATGCCCACTAACAGAATGCACACCTCTAGTTTAACAATGAAATATAATCAGCATGATTCATGTTGTGTTTTCTGTAATGAATTATTTATAAAGACAGATGGATTTTTAATTCTTTTGAATGCTTGGTTGTGTGAAACTCATGTGAGAGAATCCATGTGATGGCTAGACAAAGAACTGGGAAAATTCTAAAAACTTGGAAGGATAATGTTTGAGGACTCAGAACATTTGCAGCCTCAGGCTATGCCATGAAACAGCCACAGCATTACTCTGAAAATCAGCAGCACAGTTTTAAAGAGTTGTTGTGGGAGTATTGAGAGGAGTAGGAGGGATGGCTTAGAAGTGTTTGACTTCTAGTATTTCTGCATACCTACAGGATAAAAAGCGTTAGATTATTACCATATCTAAACCAGTTTAATTTTTATGTTACAAAATGTCTTTGGATTTTTATAATAGAAACAAGAGCGACAAGATTGAGGATGGGGAGCAGTGGTGTAAAGAACCCTTCTATTTTCATATTAAAACATTGTGCGAGTAACACTTAAAACTGTTTAGGAATGATTTTTAGGTTCGGTAGCATGTCTGCATGTTGTAATAAAGAGTCTCTCGTAGGTTACTTGCACAAGTCATGACACAATAAAATCACACACGTAAAACAGAACATTAAGTTTTGTTATCAAGAATTTTATTTGTCTTATTAATTCATGTGTCTGTGTTGCATTTTCTCCACATTTGTGTCTGATCAGTTCTGAATTGATTCTTGTCAGCACAGTCTCTCTCACCCGTGAGATGTATCCTGAATGATTGTTTCTTAATAGCCCTCACACTGAAGTTGGTTACTGCCAGCAGCTGAAATTAAGGATAGAGCCTGGCAACCCAAGAGAAACAAAATTTCCAAATTCGAGACTCAGCACTTTTCATTTCTCAGGGAGCTTTTATATCAAATGCTCTCCAAAAGCCAAAAGAAGTCATTTTAGCAATTTAAATCATAGTAAATGGTTTTACATTTTTTTGTTTACTATGTCAGTTTTAATCGTAAGATACTGCTTAAAATCAGTTAGGATTTTGATGCATATCTGGAACATGAGGACAAACGAGGGATGATGTGCAAAGCTGCGTAGGTAGATTTTCTGCTTCTCCTCTCTCTAGTGTACTCTGCCACTGGTATTTCTGCCCACCGCCGTGTCTGAAAGAAGAGATCCCTGTGCTAGTGTACTAGCTGAAGCTAGGAACAGAGTCCTGACAGGGACTGCTGAAGTAACAAAGCTTAATCTTAATGTGATACTGATGTTATTGACTGCAATTGACATGTGTAGGCCTGTAACACAGTAATACCAGTAGATGAACTTTGTAGTACGCAAGAGATGTTAGAAAACCTTTGAGACCAAGAGAAGTGAAAATGGAGAATTAAAAAAAAAAAAAGGGTATGAAAACACTTTTCTGCCTCCCTTTCACTCCTCTGAAATGCATACTTAGCATGGGGGGAGTGTGTGTTGTGTATATAGGCTATTCACAAAGAAAGAAAGGTGATAGTGAATCTTTGCCCTCTACAAGGCACATTGGTTTCATGTGATGAACTCAATGTACAGATCCTCATTAAAGAGATGCCTTCTTCATCTCTCTAAGTAACTGCTTTTCTTTGTTAAAGTGGTGTACTATGCACTAGCAGTATATTGATAGTGTTTTAAACTGACAGAAATGAGTCAGAAAATACAAATAGTATAATTTTTTTTATGCTTCTGAAAAATGCCAGATCTTTGGTTTACTGCCTCTTCATGATCTACCTATCTATCATCTTATTGCTACTTTTTAGCTGTTTTATTCTGAAGAACAGAGGTACCAGGATTCCCTGACATACTTCCATGTGAGTCTTCCTGTAGTAGGCTCATTCTTCTTATATGAAATAAGAATGTTGTTGAGTTTGCTTTTTCTTGGTGTTTGTTTGTTTGTTTTTTGTTGGTTGCTTGGTTTGGTTTTGTAGATATGCTTTAGCAGGCCACTACACAGATCTGATAAACTTAAAATCCTAATCCCCTGCATGTCATGGGATGCTACACCGCATGTAGTGCTCACCCAGAGGAGAAAAACTTTTTCCAACACATAACTAAAGTTTCTTGCGCTGGTGACCTAAAAATAGGGCAATTCTACAATGTGAGACAGCTTTAGAAACGAGAGAGTAACTGGACTTCAGAAAGAGATGATTTTCTTTTCATGCTTAACAAAGTAATGCACCTTGAGATTTATTTCTCATCTCTAATGCAGTTTTGACAGAATAACGGTACAGAATGTACCTGCTCTTTTGCTTTTATCAGTTTCTTTGGAGCATAGCATGAGCACAGACTGAAACAAATGCAAGTGGCAGAGCAGCCCTCAGAATTTTAATTCATTTTATCTCCTATATAAAGCAGGTCTTACCAGCCACACATACTTTGGGAGAACTCTGTAATGCAGAGAGGGATTCTTCAAAGGACCTCAGAAGAGTTGGAAGGCAAAGATCTGTGGTAACACTTCAGAATAGGTGACCTGGGTAAATGAAGGAGCTTTGTGATTTGATCCAGAATAGAGGGGGAAAGGCGAAATCCCTGCCTTTTTTTTCTCCTGGCAATGATACAAAGAATAAGGCCATGGAAGTAAGTATGGATTTTCTCAAATTCTCTCTCCCTTTCCATCTTATTTTATTCAGTGTGCAGGGAAAGTGGCTATGCTGATCATTTAAGAGGTTGTTGACACTTTCGCCCTCTACATTTTTAAAGAAAAGTTGTCATAGACAGAAGCATTTCAATGTATTTCTGAAGTCCATCAGCTGAAAGGCCAAATATCTGTTGAGAGAACTGGGGCTCCATGATGGTGAGGGAAGGTGGGCCTGCCCATAATGTTTTTACAATTTCTGATGGAAACTGTTACACTGCAGAGAGCTGCAAGGTCTGCATTCATCAGAAAACCAAGAGAGGGCAACTTATTAGTGACTGGAGCGATGTATGTTTGTATATATTGAAGCAGCAGAAGTAGCACTGCAGTGGGTCTAGATAAATATCAGTAGAGGGGGAAGAGCTTTCAGGAGGCTGAAGGGTTCCTGATGATGTCCAGCACTGCGTACATAAAAGCAAAGTGGGACAGGCTAGAAGAAAGAGTTATGAAAAATAGAGGACATGTAGATAGCAGTAGAAGAGGAGGCTAAGAGTTAAAGAAAAATAGTGTTAAGAAACAGGGATGAGAGAAGAGAATTTTTTTGGTATCTATTTTTCCGTTAAATAAATAGGTGATGTATCCATTCAAAATGCATTAATTTATACTCCAGGGATTACTGCTAAGTGATAATATTTACACACAATGTTGCTAATCTATCTCCAACATCTTCCTTTGTGTAGGGCAAGACCAACAATTCATTGTTTTTACTGCATTTGCTTGACATTTTGGAATATATTGTAGATAATGAGTTGTGAACAAGGAGTGCTCAGTATGTTAGACACCGAAGTTGTAGGTCAGCCACTCATCAGGAAAAGTTTTATTTTGCATTTTCCATAACTATTTCTTGCCATAGATAGTTACTAAAAGATGTCTACAAATAGTCTTAAAATAATGAGGAACTGATATGCTGAAAATATGCAACTGATTCAAAGGAGTTGTGTCTGAACGGTGTTTTACATGTGTGTCATTGCAAATTTTTCCCCTGAAGTCACTGTTTTGGACCTCAGAATGATTGACCTCTACTGCAGAAGACAGGTTTTAAATGTAAATCAGTTATATATGCTGCTTCTGGTTTCTAGGGGTAAAAAGGGGTTATTAGTTTTTCCTGATGTGCTATAAAATGATAGATTTACTGAACCAGAAGGAAACTTACATCATCAAGCTTGGTCCCCTAATACTGCAAATTCCATCTCATGTAATTCCTTTAATTAATTTAGTGAACTTTGTTTAAAGCAGTCAGGGAAAATGTGGAAGACATCATTGTTCTAATGGTTAGGATTTTTCTTATTTTTAGCCTAAATTTACTTATAGCCAGCTTATACCTTTTTTTATTTTATTATTTTTGTCAGCACAGACCTTTAGCATCAAATCTCTTTGGAGTAGTATATCCCTTGGCTCTACTCGTAACACTTCAGTTTGATTTGAAAGACATTCTGTCCCCCTGCTTACCCCCTCCATCCCCCCAGGGAAAACAAAACAAAACCTTCTTGTCAGCTCTTTTGTTTTCCTGTTCAATCTCTCAGTCCTTTTCTGTACCAATTCTAGTTTAAGTAACTCTTTCTGGAAGACGGTTGATGAACATGATATACATGGATCCAGAGAACACCTTGCACAATTATTTTTATTTTTCTTGCTTGATGTATCTTAAGGTCATGTTAGATTCTCTTGCAGCTATACCACGTTGATAGGTCACAGTCTTTTTGTGATCAACTTTTCTTTCCTCCTTATCCTTTCTTCAAATGCTTTCGATGCATGAATTCCAAGGGATTTTTTTGCTGCTTCTCTAGTGTCCTAAAGATTTCCATCTCTATGGCTGATAACTTCATCTTCCTCTTTATTAAATGTACTGTGTCACTTTTGCTCACTCTTATTTATGTCAGCATCATTGATGAGAGTACTAAATAAAATGCTTCACAAGAATAATCCTTGAGAAGTTCTGAAGTCCGTCTTTTACCTGATGTGTTCCCTTTCACTGCTGTCATTTTCCATCTCCTTTATAGTCCTTAATTCCTTGCATGTTTTAAATTCTGCTGCTAATCCTCATTTTCTGTCTTTACTACTAGCTCTAATGTGAAACCCTCTGTAATGCTGTTCTGAAATCCTGTTAGATAAGCTTTTCTTTGTACTTCACTTACGTTGTATTGAAAATCTATCGAAGAAAAGCTGTCAGGTTAGCCTAGTGTGATCCATATCTGGCAAAATCGTGAAGAGTTAGATCTTGTTTTCCAGTTTCAACCAAGTTTTTCATTTTTTTTTCTTGCAAAATTTGTTCCAGAGTTTTTCAAGCTCTTGAAGAATATCTGTTGTGAAGGGGATCATGTGTGTGTGCATTTTTAACTCTGAGTCTGTACTTTCAAAGGGGCAGTAACCTTAATGAGAGTTAGCTGCAGGAATAAATGCACTGCAGACTGCAAGGCTCCTGGGTGTTAAAGTAAATTGGTATTGGAAATTAGTTTTTAGACTACTACTAATAATGCTAAGCCACCTAAGTATGTCTAAAGAAACCTGAGATTTACTCATATTAAATAACACTGGATCAGGATTTTTTCCTGCTTATAGTACTAGTGGCTGAAATTAAATTCAGCAGATAAAATACTGACTTTTCAGTTTTATCTGCTTAAGTTTCATGTGAGCCATAGGACACTACACGGTGAGCACTTCTGGAGAATTTAAAATTTTGCTAAAGGTCAACGAGGTTTTTTTGCATCCCTAGAACGCTTCCACCTGACATTGTGAAAGTTGTCACAGTAACACTAAGACAGCCTAAAAGTCACCCTTTTTATTTCAAAATCCATGCTGTTAAAAGATAATGTTGAAATTATTACTGGAAGTTTGCTTCTTCCCAATTCTCTCTCCTACCCCCATTTCAGTTTTCTTCACACATTGCCAGTGCATTTGATATCCAACGAAAATGTTTCTAGTTTAAAGTAGAGCATGAATGCCAAGGGTATTTAATCACAACAGATTTTGATTCTGTGTAAACATTAATTTAGTAACGCAAGGCAGCTGTGAATGATATTAATGGATGGAAAGTGTATTTTAGTCATCATCTTTAACTTTCTGGAAAAATATCTCTTCTCATGTAATGAGGTAACTGGGGAGTGGATGCTCTTGCTTATAGCATCAGGGGCATCCATCATAGCATGAAAGCACCCCACTGTTGATAAGGTTTTTCTTCACTGTTCTGCAATTCAAGGGAACTTTGAAGCCTATGTATGTAAAAGACCAGAGTAAACTCTGAATGACCATTTACTAAAACGAAACCCATTTGCTGTTTAGTACTTTATAGCACTGTTGAATAGATATTTCAGAGATGCAAAAAGAGAACACCTCATCCTTAGTTGTCTCTGCAGGACCTGAGGGAATGGCATGAAGCTGCATCAGGGGAAGCTCAGACTGGGTGTTAGGAAAAGGTTCTTCATGGGCGTGGTGGTCGGGCACTGGAACAGGCTCCCCAGGGCAGTGGTCACGGCACTGAGCCTGCCACAGTTCAGGAAGCGTTTGGACAACACTCTCGGACATATGGTCTGATTTTTTAGGTAGTCCTGTGTGGAACCAGCAGTTAGATTCAATGATCCTTGTGGGTCCCTTCCAACTTGGGATATTCTATGATTCTATTATGGGATACTCCTGAAAGATTTGTGCTGAGTGTTCCATTAAACTATAAATTATATATTCCATGAGATGGAATTTGGGAAGTGAAACAACTGTGAGTGCAGTTCATGGGTTTTCTACAGTAGCTGATCAAATCATTCTCATTGACCAGACACTCAGTTCCTTAGGGAATCTACATATCCAGTGAAAGAACAATGCAATGTGCTATAGGTCAAAAAATCAACAAGCTTCATTACATCCCAGCCTACTTAGTATTCTATTTAACTTCTGTTCCATGGACTTTTGAACAATTTTACAGACTTCTGACTGCTGTGAGGTTTTTAATTCATTTAGAGAGGCTTGAACTTAAACCAATTAATTTTGCCTTTTTTTTTTGGAGTTAGAAGAAAGAACTGACATCATTAAAACTGGAGTTGTAGTTACTGTTGTATAATCATTTTTTTCTGGCTTTCATGTAGCTGATTTCCTTTTGATTTTGTACTCTAGTAAATGGATTAGCAAAGAGCATTTTGATTTGTACTTAAATCTGACATTGTTTTTATTGCAACTTACCCTGCCACCTGATATGGTGTGGAGTAATCACACTGAAAAGGCGGAATACCTGCAAACTTAATTGGTATCACTCTAAGATTAACTGAAATATGTATTTTGTGACCTAAACCCACTTCTTAGGGTTTAATTAAAATAATGCCATCTGCTGTGTTTCCTTTTTGTCTTGAACCAAACCAAAGTTTAATGGACTTTCTAGAACAGAAACAGGTACCATTCATTCAAAAATCAATTAAAAAAAAAAAGCCCCAACAAAAAATGAAACTATAAATGTAGGCCTGTTCTTATTTGAGGACAACATGCATTTCTGGCATGATAAGAATGGATGTCAGTGTTTATCTCGTGAATAATATAGACATTTATATGTCAATGGTAATGTGGAAAAAAAAATTCTTTCCAATTCATTATTTAAGCTAATGAATTTTAAATCCTCAAATTTGTTGAAATGTAAGTTGGATTTAATTCAGGCATTTTAGAATAATTTTCTAAAGTATAAAGAAAAAAAAACAAGCACTTTTTAAAAGAAGCATGGCAAATGCTTTTTCTTTTATGTTTAATTACCTTACTCTTTATTTTCCTTTGAGTTTCTACATTTTCTTTCTTTCACCATTCATACATAGATATCTTGGGTGATAAATTTTAAAAACAGTTTTTCAATAAACAGGAGGTTGACATGATTTACACTTACTGCTGCTGTTTAATATCTCTGCATATTAATCTATCTTGGAGTTTGGTCCTAATAGTTGCTATTCCTGAGAATGCTGGGAAAAGGTGATAATATTCGATAGTGATACGATCACTGGTAACCCAAATTGCTGTTGTTACTGCTATTGATTGGTACTTCTGTGCTTAGAGGTAGTTTGAATATTAATCTGTCTGCTTTAAGTGATGCCATCAAGTTGGCAATATTAATTATTTAGCTGCCAATATTGTTCAGATAATGTATGGCTTATTAACAGGAAGAAGCATCTCCTGGCATTCTTTAGAGGAAACTTGAGCCTGTTTTCAGCTGAAAATAGTTAATATCTATTCATTGCTTGTTGTCTGACACTTGCTATTCTTATATGTCATCTTTTGATACGAGATCTGGATTGTATTTCAGCTAGCCTTTAAATCAATGATACATTAAAATGTGTAGTTTCACTTGAAATGTATTAATTGATAATGTCTAATGAGAAAGTGGAGTCATTTTGTTACATTTGAAATAAAAAGGCCATAAAAAGGTGGTACTGTTGTATACTGTAGAGGTCATTAAGTGTATGTCTGCAACTAGAATATCATAGGGTGATGGTCACTTAACAGTAAGTGTAGCTTCTGAGCTACATGCGTGTGAGAGTGGCTGTAGGCCCATACTGAACCCTGTGGTTTCTCTGATATGCTTCCTTTTGCATAGAAAGCTCTGAGTAGGATAAGCTTTGCACTTTGGGTTTCAGCTTTGTTTCTGAAGGAGAGTGGGGGTTTGCAAACGTGGCTGTGCATGTCTCTTACTTCCTGATAATTTCTGGATCTGTTCAACAGTTTCATTCAACCTGAAGGGAAGAACTGAAATCTTAAAGACATGAAATATTTACATATTTACAAAGACGTTTTTCTTCCTCCCCTCTCCCACATCTAGCATGTAGTCTCTTTAGTGGAGCGTATAACATTTGCACTTGTTGGATTTTCAGTGGCTGCTGGAGTGCAGGGTACCTTTTTGTCATTTAGTGTGTCAATTTTACTCTTTTCGGCTGCACAGGCTCACAGTTGTGAAACTGCAAAGCAGAATGCATTGGTTTTGAAAATGCCTCCCATGCTTAATCTATGTGAATGGATACTATATGAATTTTCTTTACTGTTACTTTCGATGACATCTGGATGCTTTAAGAAACGTGGAGTGATTTCAATAGCAGCAGGTCAAAGTTCTCTCATGTCTTTTTGTATGTGTACTATCTATTGATCATACACACAAAAAATCTACTGTGAATGAATTTAGTTGTAAGTGGACCTTCTTTGTGTTATGTACTATGCATCTTTGTGAAATACTGTATGTACCTCTGCAGGAATTAGTGTGTCCTTTATTTCAGAAGCAGAAGGTCTGTTAGCATTTCCTAATGAAGGCAGTCTACAAGGAGTCCGTTTTTCTAGATTGGCAATGGCAAGCATTAATACTTTAGACTTTCAAGAGTGATACCCCGGAGTACTAATTTTTATCCAGTGAATGGCAAAATAGGTTAAATAATGCAAGGTCACTGCTATGTTCTTTTTGTTTTGGGAAAGCTGATTTTAAAAGGTCATTCTGTCCTGCATTGTGTGACAAGATGGAAGACTTATGTTTTGTAAATGGCTGTGACGTGTAACTTAGCCAGAAATACAGGGAATTGAAAATGTTTCTTGTGAGCACTTGTACTACATAAATGTAACCTTAAACCTGCATTCTGGTGATGTGCTTAAACAAGTTGGTACTAGTTGAAAACAATTTTTAGTGTCTTTTGGTGAAATGTCATTTCTGTATACATTTGATAGTGGACTAAAGGAAAACCATTTCAAAACTTCCTGCCTTCCTGTCTATGTGTTCTGTCCTGGCAACATCTTGCTCAGGGTAAAGTACAGACTTTTTTCAGATAGAGTGTGTGGACCACATTGACAATTTAAGGGAAATAAAGGAAAGACCTTTTCAGCTATGTCATTGAAACCCAGCAAAACATACAGTGCATATAGCTGCCAAACTGCAAAGAGTGGTTAAGAACTTGGAGAAGTGTTTATGATAAAGTAGAATTTCTCCACCAAATAACCTGGCTTTCATTAATGTTGATTCAAAGCCATGATAAAATGTAATTCTTTTTTTTTTTATGTGGACAAATATACAATTTTTCTGTAGTTTTTTTCTAATAAATTTCAACTTAAATCCATGTTAAAATCAGTTTGAGGTAGCATTTCTATCCAAACAAATAAAGATAAGCAGAAGTAATAGCTGAGAATCTTTATAAGTGACAATTGATGGATACCTTGACTGTAGTAAATTGGTGAAGACTGTTTGCAGTACTTATGTTTAAAAAAAAAAAAAAAAAGGAAAAAATCAGATAATAGTACTGATGGTTTTCAGATGCAAATCTTCTTGTAAGACCATATTTTTTCATCTTGGATTGCAATTCTAGACTTTATTTAGTAGAACTTGGTTTTCTGTCTTCATAAAGGCCATCATAAACTGAACTAAATTCCATGCCTTTCAGACTGCTACAGCTATTTAATGTGAATTCATTCTTCTGCTGCTGAGTAATGAGGATGCATAATGAAAGGCTAGGGAGCCTTCCTGGGTTCTTGAAGAGCTGTTCTTGCCCTAACTATAATACACTTTGAAGTGTTTGCCAGGATATCCTTTTGCTGTTTTCCTTCTGTCTTCCCAAAGAAAAACTGTCAAGCAAGTATTCCTAAAAAAAACTATGATACTTCTTTCCCTAAAATACCTTGTTAAATTTGGATCTGTGTGAAGTATAGTCCTTTTTGACAATTTTCCTTTCAGAAGCTGTTCAGGGTGCAGTAGAAAGGACATGATATTTGCAGACAGTCTTTACAGAAATGCTAAAAATGTGGCAGAAATGAAGAGCTACATAAGCGAGAAACTCTCTCCCTTGAGGCAGTCAGATTCAATCTAAAAGTCGGTGGAAACCATACCTACAGAAGAATTAAGGAGGAAAAAATAAAATACATTAACTAGAAAATCCTATATTACAATCATGTTGTGGACTGATGTTCAAAGGAACAATTCTAGGTAAAATTGCCAACAGTCACAATGTTCTACAGAGAATTGCCACTACTGCTTGGTATGCCTTTTATATGTAAAATGTCTCACTTTCTGATTTTTTTTTTGTTTCCGCTATGCCTTCCCGAAGTTAGATGATTTATCGTTCCAGTTTTAGTACATATCTGAATGACTAAAGCAAGATTAGTTTCTTAATTAAGCTGCTATACTCAAACATGTTATGGAACATATAGTTCCATATTATTGTTGGAATTATTGTTATGGAACATAACTAAATGTTATGTAAGCTGAAGATTTTTTTCTTAACATTTTTCAAAGTACAAAAATTTTGCAGGAACACAGCTGATCTAAAAGTCCCTGGAAAAAAAAAAAACAAAAACGAGCAAACAAAAAAAACCATGGAACTAGCAAAGTAAGATTCTGAGGATCTCTATTTTTAGCCATTGCTTCCAAAACATTCTGGAGCCCTGGCAACTATAGAGCAAGTCTCTTCTGGACAAGCGCTACCCCAAAATGGATAATAGCCTAATGGAGTAGCCAACCTGCTGGAGGGTCACTGAGGCAGATTTTGAGTGGTTTGTTGTTGCTGTCTTTATCCCTGCTGTTGTGCTAATAGTCGGGGTAATATGCTGCATATGTGCTAGATGAGTTCCTCTTTCCTGCTGTCTTCAAAACGGCAGGGCTCACATAATCTGCTAGTGGCTCCCAGGGCGTTGCAATTGTCACATTTAACCTCCAGCTGCAGCATTTCCCAAGTTTCTTGGTTGCCTACTGCACTAATTTTCAGCATTCTTTTGACAAATAGTTTATTTAGTGTGGAGTTGCACTGTTAAGATAATGTCAGTTCACAAACTTCAGCTCCCTAGTTGAGGCCCAAAAGGGACCTCAATATATTCTAGCTCCAGTGAGAGCACTTTTTTCTAAGGTAGTGTATTTTTACTGTTTGGGGAAGACAAAAGGTAAGATCCAAGTATCAGACATACCAGAGTTAATGGTCCTGTTTAAACACAGAAAGCAAAACCAGCAAAACCCCAAAACTTTCCTGTCTCCTCTTTGCTCTCAACTTTCCTCATCCCTATGGCTTCACCTGTGTTTTCATCACAGGTGGTAACACAAACTTCTTGCTGAAGGGAATACTTTCAATGTGAATGCTACTCATTGGTATTTTCTCCCCACACTTGTCTGAAATTGGGATTGGCACATCAGGCTGTCAAGAGAGTGAATTTTGGCACCTGTTGCAAGGGCTCCTAGGGCTTGTCATTTACAAGTTATCCTGTGGCCAGTGGGTTGGGATGGTTTTGGACTTGGTATAACTCAATCACAGCTGGTTTGTGTGGTTTGGCAGTCTTGTTGGATTGCCCACATGAGTGAATAGATATGTTAGGTAAAGCAGTGTTAAAACTGCATTATGGTATGTAGTTGAAACCAACATAAAAATTAAGCTCAACTGTTGATGGAAATCTTTTCAGTCACATGGTTGAGAGAATTCTGGTATTTTAAATTCTTGTTTGCAAGTGTTTATGGCAGTAATTCTGAGAAGACCGACGCTTGGAGCACAAACTTTGGCATGTGTTTTTATAATTAGTAGGAAAAAAAACTAGTTTCCTGTGCATTGCCTGAGTTCCTATAAATATTGACTATGTTAAATGCTCACAGTTTTGCCGTTGCATGCATACATGTGGTATATAAATACACATGCATGGCTGTGGTATAAATTTATGTATAAATTCCAAGTACCCAAGGAAATTAAGTAACCATGCCTGTGAAGAATTTCTTTGCTATGAGCCACTCATCCAGTTCCAACAAGCAGAAAGCAGAGCTCAGTGAGCAGAGCCTTGTATTGCACAGACTTGAATTCCAATGAAATTTGCACAGAACCTCTGCAGATCCATCTGCCAGGATTTGCATAACTTGAGCTTGAGCCAAGGCATGCCAGGCCTTTCATGAATACAGCATAAACCTGCATTTCTGACTGTAAAACTACTAAGTCATTGTTGATCACAAGTATTATTTTTCCATCAGTTATCAAATGTTTCTGGTCTGGATGAGAGCAAGGTAAATCTTGTGCTGCTTTGCTCTCTCCTGTGCATAGTAGTGGAGTGTGCAGCTGACCAGGTCCTCAGTGAGATCTGCGGATGTATCCAGCCCTGGGGCTGTGACAATTCAGTGACAGTGTTTGGATAACCTTTGCCTTTGTTTTTCTCAGACTTGGGAAGGATTATTCTCACTGACTTCTATACTTAATGAAATGTTGGGTCTAAAGTTAAAATATATAGGGATGTGTATAGGGTTTAATCATTCTCTCTGTACATTATGGTATGCAATGAATATACACTGTTAGGTTAATTAGTAATAAAATAAAATAAAATAATAAAATAAAAAAAAGCCGTCTCACCATCTACCGAGATTTAGTGCAAGATTTTATTCTTATTCAAACTTTATTTCCAAAATAAGCAACTTGTATCCATATTTTTGTCAGTCTTATTGTGTAACATATGAGAGTTCAAATTGGGCGAAGGGGAACTTCTAAAGAAATTTTACGAGTTGGACTAGGTAATCTCTGGAGGTCACTTCCAAACTCAACCATTCTGTGATGTACAGCCATAATTACAACTTGATATTTTTCACACACTGATTTAGAATGAGGCAGACTACAGTTCTCTTTCCAACAATTTCTCCTTGTTGATACTAAAATGACTCCTGAAGCTGGTCAAGAACAGTTTTTGTAGGTAGCTTTAGTAGAGCTGTTTTCAGGCCTGATTATCTTTGCTGAGCAGGAAGTTAAAAGCTGCTCTCTAGCGATTGTTTTTATTATTTACAGTTGTACGTGTGCTGAGTGTTGTTGACTTGTTAATATGGTGTTGCTTTCAGAGAAGAGTTGTGAGCTGACACAGAGGTATGGGACTCTTTCTTGTATCAGTAGGACAATATAGTATTTTGTTTCCTGGGAGGACAAATGGTAGATGGAGATGATAAACCTGTGGGCTGTAATCCAGCCACTGCTATAAGAGTCAATAGCAGTCTCCAGCTTGCTGAGACCTGAAAGAATAAGTATTAAGTATCCGAAAAGGGAACTATGTTAAACTGGGCATTTTCTCTACGCTTATGCGCACCAAATGTCAATAATACAAAATAAGCCTATGTATTGATGCTAGTTACATGTAGTTCAAGTAGGCAAGCAAGGCTTAATGGGAAATTTGGTACACTTCTAACATGTCTACAATTTAAGAAATCTATACAGAATCTACCTTAAAAGTTGAAGAAGCATACCTTAGGAGCATGAATAATCATCTCTGAATATCCTGTGATGATCAAAATCATTCAGTTTATCTGCAGTAAGTTGTGGTTCACAATTCCAGTTATGTAAAAATAAGTGAATACATCAATATACCATAGCAGATTTGATTAGTTCAGAGTTCTAATTTATTTAGTCTTTTGGAGGAGATCTGTGGGGTGGGGAGGTGATTCAGACACTGAAAATGATGACGTTTCAAATTTAATATACTTCCCTTTTTGATTATTCTGTGTTTACTAAACAAAAGCTTGATCTTTCCATTTGACTCCCTCTTGTAGAATTCTTCTTGATCTATTGGCTGTGACCTGTTATCAGCACTTAATTTTGCTATCCTATTCTCTTTACCTTGGAGATAGTGATAAGTACTTCCTGAGTATTTTCTGCACTCCACTCCTGTTTATCATCTTCACTCCTGAGGGCTGCAGTTGTGTTCCAAACTCTTTTATGCTAAAAATTCATTTCTGTCATTGTTTTTAACTATTGCAGAGTTATTCTAAACAGTTTCTACATATTTTGGTGATAAAATGTTATTCATGGGTCAAGCATTTTAGTTGCACAATGAGACTTAGGTCTCTAAACACTTGATCCAAAACTGTAACAAGTCAGTGGAAAGACTTTTGGCTCAGCAGAAGTCTGGAAAAAGTCCTAAGATGAGTGTTCTGTAAGAAATTCCAAATAAACTACCTTTTTCTTAAATTGATCATAGTGACTGATTTAAAAATAAAAAATGCTATGCTTTGGAGTACTTTTACTCAATATTGCAAAACTTTCAAGCAATAAGGATGAAATTCAGATCTTCTTGATGTTTATCATGCTGACTTCACTGGGCCCAGGATTTCTCTTTGGAAAGGCGAGCCTGCTAGGTCTTCAAGTTATTCTGCTCTATGTTCTTTGATGTCATTAGGATTTTATCAGAGTGATTACTTATGTATTAGCAATGAAAAATGACAGAAATTCCAGCTATCCATGCATCTTTTAAAAATGAAACTTCATAGAAACCATTGCTTATACGTGACAGGTTCTGTCAGGAGAAGTGTTATGAAAGGTAGCACGCTTAAATTTGGTATTTGGCTCACATCTTGATCTGGGAGAGTATTTGAATTTAAGCATGAGTAGCTTTGCTGATTTCTCATTGCTAGAATAATACACATCTTACCTATATTTATTTGTTTATTGAAGTATTTTTTTTTTGTGACATTTTTATTGCAATGTTAGTGCCATATTAGTTTAGAAGTATTAATTTAAAACTTATCATGTCTGGTATTTCTCAACTCTCAAGTCAGTACCTCTTCCTTTACTGCTCAAAAATAGCTACGAAAATGGTCTGAGCCGGTAAAATTTTGCAATTTTCTGTTTAATAGTTAGGTGTACTAAAATTATTTTCTCTTGCAACATTGCTGAAGCAGTATTTTTTTTCCATCCATTTTAGATGTTGAATAGAAAATACTAAAAAGCTGAATTAATCTATAACAGATTAACCAAAATCCTGAGAATACTGTTACAGGGAAAAAATGTCTTTCTGTTAGTAACTCTTAAATTTCACAAATTATAATTAAAGTACTAACACTCTGCAACTCTCTAAAAGCTCACTAGTGAAAATGATTCAAACAGTTTGAACTGCATTAAACTTAAAAAAAAAAAAAAATTCACTGAGATGGATTAGAAAGTTGGAGGATTTGACTAAAACAGATCAAAATGGAAGCTCCTGGATTGATTTTTCCTGGAGTACAGCATTTTTGAGGAAAATTCTAGCTTCCATGTACCAACTTTGCTTTTTTTTCTGTAAAGTTTACTAAGTAGAATTGCATGTCTTTGCTGAACTTAAGACTTCTCAATATGGAAGAGAGGGAATTCCTGCAGCTTTCTTCAAGATTTTTTAATAAAATTGCAGGTAGGATTGGCCTTTCAGCTTGGTTATCCTTTGTGATTATACTCTCTCTGCTACATGGCTGAGATAAATAATTAGTTTAGCCCAGCCTGTGCCAGCGGCAACAGGAGATGCTATTTTGGGAAAGCAGGCCAGCCTGGCCACTTTCTGCTGTCCCATCTCCTTGTACTCTGCCTGCCCCCCACCATATCAGAGATGTTAAGGAGGATACCTTGCCTATCCCTTTCAATATTTACAGACATGTTATTCCTGAATTTGTGTGATCCTTTTTCAAGCTGCTGAGACTCTCTGCTTCCACCGCTTCCTGTATGATAGTTGCTTCCAGAAGCTCTTTACAAACCAGAGAAAGTGTTTTCTTCATTTATGAATGAAGTACATTCATTTACGATGTAAATACTGGTACATATCACAGAATCACAGAATCACAAGGTTGGAAAGGACCTTCAAGATCATCTAGTCCAACTGTCATCCTATCACCAATACTACCCACTAAGCTACTAAACCATATCTTGTAGCACCTTGTCCAGGCGCTTCTTAAAAACTGTGAGGGTCGGTGACTCCACCACCTCCCTGGTCAGGCCGTTCCAGTGCTTGACCACTCTCTGAGAGAAAAAGTTTTTCCTGATATTTAATCTATATCATGCACTGCTGTAACACAAGCAATACAAAGCAGGTGAAATGCCAAAGTACGTGGCTTTCAGTTGATTTCAGCAGAGTCCATAAAACAGACGATGTCCCTGGGTATCACAGTGTGGTAACAGTGGCAGTGAGCTTTAAGAAACATCGCCTTAGAAACATCCACTCTGAAGTACACAGGATGGATGTGTTCGTGGATGTGAAAAATATCTCTAGCTAGATTGATTTGTTGTGTAAATTGGCCTTTTGTTTTTTGTTTCATGTGCTTTGCTTACTCCTGGGGTTTACACTGCATGTTTTCCAACTTTTTCCACCTGTTGCCGTGTCATAATCTTACATTGCAGAGATCGTGGAGCCAGGGAGATGACCTTCTAAAACCAGCTGGAGCAAATACTGCAGCAGTGGAACCTGGATCACAAACTTGTGTTTCTTGGAGTAGTATAATTCAACAAGTTATATTATTGGCCTTGCACTGGGGCACCTAGCCACAGGCTTAATCCAAAGTGGAGATGAGACAGTAGCAATGACAACTGCAGCTGCCTAGTGCTCACTTAAAAATCTTTTCTGCTTCGTAGTAGAGAAGAAAAAAAAGTGATGTAAAACAGTCTTTCAGTTCACCTTAGTCTCTGTTACCTCTCATTTATACATATTTCTTTTTTAGCTCTGTTGCTCTGACCTTACGGGAAGAGAAAAAAAAAAGCCCTTTTGGTTGATTTAATCCTTGCACACAACATTTCTCTTAAATAACCGTTATGGGTTGGTCACTTGGACAAAAGCAATGTAAGAAGAGGAGTACAACATTTAGGTATTTCAAATTCCTGCCCCAAAAAATTCTGTGCCAAATGTTCAATCTTCATTGCAAATTTTCATTTTTTTTTCTGCCGGGAAAGTTCTGGAACACTAGATTTTTGCCTTTGGCCATGATAATATCCTCCTTGTAATGCTGAGCAGTAAGGCTTCTGAATCACCCTAAGGCCGTGTCCAGATTCACAGACTGGCTTCTCTCTAGATAAGCTATGATGATACAGCTAGGCAAGCTACCTTTTGTCAGAAGACTGTCTACTTTGAATATGATGCTAGAATGGTCTTTCTGGAGACAGAAAAGCCCTAAAACTACGTCGTTAAAGCACTGCATCTGCTTTAGTTTTAGAAGATGTTTTGGGATCATTTCCCTACTGGCAATCAGCAGCAGATTCCCATAACTTCACTTAGCTGTGCCCTAACTAGTGCCAATAAGAAAGTAAAAACACAGTAGAATATTTAACTTTTATGGTAACCTAAGGTGAGGTATTATGTGCTATTTCTAATGCTTTTGTAACATTAAGTAAGCATATCTCCATTAAGACATGACTGAAGTGTGCCAGAACACCACTCTGACTTCAGATTTTCATTGAGCATCATGGTCCAACAGGCTATAGCTAATGACTTCATGTAGGAATTTACTGAAATCACTCTGTGATTTTTCTTTCATTGATATTTCAGATTCTCTAGTAGAGCATTCAGTTTCTTTTAACATAGGCTGATGTCTTTGGCTGTTGTTTCTTATCAAAGAACACATGATTTTAGCTCATCAGTCTTTGGCAATTTGAAATGAAAGTAGGATAAGGGTGTAACTCCACACCCAAGCTTAAAAATCAGTAAGAGAAAGATGCATGTTTTAAAGCTTTTCAGCATAATGGGATTAATCAGATGCTATAAGCAAAGTGGAACAAAAATAACTCTAAGTGACAAGAAATTTGAGTAGAAGATTGTGAATGTTTCATTGGGATGAGAAGAGAACTGAAGTAATTTCTTGCCCACTTTTTTTGATGAAGATTAGGATTAATCTCACCTTTGAGGTCTGCCCTCCATCCTTCTTCAGATATTTTTACATAAAGGTTGTTTTTTGTTTAATTTCTATTGGAAAAATTGTGTATGTTGAGGAAAGAAAGTCAGCCTTTATCAGTTTTCCCATTTACCTCTCAAATTAAATGATTGTAGAGATTCCAGCCTTGAAAACTAATAGTACTAAGGTAATTTGTTCTCAAAAATTCTCTTTACTGGGATTATGGGGGGGTGGAGGGGGGTTAGGGTTAGTCACTATGTATCTACAGGATAAGTTTGTGATCACTGATACTAAGGTATTACTGAAATTAGGAGGTACTACTGCTAGTAAACAATTAAGTATAATTTCTTCAGAGTGTTTTGAGAGAACGTATTTGACTCCTTATGCAGAAATAAGTATCAGCGAAGGCCTAAGTTGTGAATTACAGTTACTTTTGATGAAATGATAAAAAGCCTTTGCTAGCAGTTTTTTAATGCTTCAAGTACCCTGCTTCAATTAGTGTAGGAAATCTAATGCCAATTACACATTGAATGGGGATCCAGGACTTGCCATTTTACTTTCTCCGTGCTAAGTCAAAACCAAACATATTTCTCTCTCAAGGACTGAGGGGTTGGTGGAAGTGGCAGTAGAGTATCGTTTCTTCATCAGGTGCTTGTGTTTCTACATTTTTATATAAGGTCATTCTATCAAGTGCACAAAACATTTTAAGTGTGTATTTCAAGTCTTGTCCACTTTGACCCTAAATTTGTCTCTTAAGTCCCAGTAATGTGAATGAGAGTGTAGGAAATCATGTTATTCTCTCCTGTGCTTATCTTGTCCATGTTTAGTAATATGGTATTTAATTGAAATCTGAGTGACTGGAGAAATTCGTAGGTGGCATCCATTTCTCTCTTTTGGTAAGACTTCTAGCAAACTCTGCCTCTGTAGCAGCTTTTTGAAGGAAAAAAGAGAGCAGCAGGTGTTTCAACATCAGGTCCTATTCTAGCATGTTCAACAGGTCTGTCAAAACAGACTAGTGGATAACATCAAGGCAACCTGAAGGGGGATACAAAGTAATATTCGTAACTATCAGACAGAATACCTTTTCATCAATCTCAACCAAGAAACAAAGGGGCATTATTTAAGTGCTGTATAAATATTTTTAATGGCATCGGATTTTATATATCAAGATTTTATTTACAAGTAATTTACTGATGCATATTAGGGTAAAAAAAAAAATCTGTTTAATCATAATCTTAGACTCCAGTCTAGAGCTTGTTTGATTAAATGTGTGGCTTTTCAATGACTTTGAGCTTGTTTGTCCTCCAGGTTTCATCTTAAATGTGACCCGTAACTAGGTGTTTGTTCTGTTTTGTTGTGTTTTTCCTCCTCACACAAAGTTCACACTGGACTAGTAGAAACTGAGTCTTGTGTATTTGAACTTTGTTGGCAAATTTCCTGAGTGGTTATACATTCTGCAAGCATAGCAAAAATGGAATGGCAGCTTCCGAAAGTGTTTATTATACAGAGTAAAGAAACAATTTTAGAAGTTAGACACCCCACCCCACCCCACCCCCCTTTTCGTTAGTTTGTGCTCTTCTTCTTAGGTAGGCTAAGAATTTTTTTATTGTTTGTTTCTTTTTTAAACTACTTCAAATGTTTTTTGTGTACTGCATGGAAATAATGGGAAACATTTGTGTTAGTGAAAATGATCTGCCTGGCATTTCAAGCAGTGCTGGTTGTCTGTGTCTTGTTACCTGTTACCAGCAGAGGTTTGTATGCTGAATGTGATACTGATTAGCTTTATACTCCCGTATTCAAGATAGCTGGATCTGTACTTACATTTCTGTGCATTGCACCTTCATAGTGTCTATGATTGTACTTCGCATATATTGTTGCAAGGCTTATGGAACATCATCTTATGAATGCTCACATAGAAGAAAGATAATTTTCCTTCTGAAGTAAATGTTTGTTTAGTCTGTGAGCTTTCCTGCATGTTGTCTTCCAAACTAAAGGGGAAATGTACTGCTTACTGTCAGCTGCTCTAAACCTGCATCTAATCACGTGGAGATTCAAACTCCAGCACTGTCAGGTATACCTATAGCATGGATATACAGTCTTGGCATTATCCTTTTTGGTAGCCTATGTAAAGATAAGCCGAGCTGAAGGCCTGAATTCCCATGGTATCAGGGAATCAGCTGTAACTCTAGAATATATTACACACCAAAGAAGTCAAAGGGAAGACAAATCTGTTGTGCCTCTTTTGGTGTCTTTGCTTTGCAGCCTGTCATCTTCTGAAAGCACTGGTGGATTTTCTCTTTTTTTAATTGAATGCATTCAAAGCAACCTATCTTGGTTTTGCAAGGGTTTAGTCATATATAATCATACATCTTGAAAAGTTGACTTGCACAAGTGAATGTATTGAATCTTCTTGGGATTTGAAGCCTCTGCTCACATAGTTCATCCAAAGCTCTTTTTTTTTTTTTTTCTTTGTAATGTGTTCTGTGATGCCTGGCTGGTGAAAATGTTAACCTCCTTTATGAACTGAATTTTTATACAAGATGAGTCTTGGTATCATGTCTGAGACTGTAGTCAGTGGCTGGAGGTTTACAAAGAGAGTTTATTCATTTGACTCTTTGTTATCTGGAATTTGCCTGTTCTTCCAATCAAATAGATGAGTGAAAAAGATGTGTGGAATATAGGTGATGAATAGCTGTTTTATTCTGACCAATAATTTAATGAAGGAATGTCATGTGTCATTTTGGAAAGCTTCCAGCTGACTCTGTGTACAACTGCCTGCAACTGAGACAGAAAATATTGCTCAATTAGATTTAAAAAAAAAAAAAAAAGTTTTGAATTATTTATTCGGTGCTGTCTTGCAGAATTGGAACCTGTGGAACCTGTCCGAGAGGTACCTGGAGGTGCCCCTCTGCTTACATGTCTTGCCACTGAATTCAGTATAGTTGCATCCAACGAAGATGTGGTGTATAGCCATTCAGCTCTAGAAGGTGTATTGTTGACAGCCTACTGTTCTCTGTGTTCTTTCTGTGCACTGGACTGAGATTTTTCCATTTCATGCATCGTCATTCACAGCTTGCTGGAGTAATTCCATAAAGTCGGTACATATCCTTAATACACAGAAACAGAAGAGGGAACAATATATTTTTGTTGTTGTGTTGCTGGACACACAGATTTAATTTTCCTTTTCACCTCCTGGTGAAGCCTATTGGGGGCGGAGGTGGAACAACGCTTAGTTATTTAGAATATTTGTAAGTTTTGAGTCCACTATTAATTTGGTTTAGGTTTTCTGATTGATTTTTACTGCTTCAGTTAATATGGAAAACAACCCTGATTTAAAGGAGAAATCACCTTGATAGTGCTTCACCTATTAGAGTTGAGGCATTTAAATAATCACTGGTAACATAGAAGTCCTCTTGGCTTTGACAGAGATATGCAGATGGACTTTTATGTTCGTATTCTGCTGTGTAACCTTGTCTGTTAATGCATGACTAGCGACAAGAAACTGATTCATTGCTCTAAGAGTTTTCTAGCGTGTGAGTCCTCAGCTGGTGAGGAAAGACCATAACTGAGTGTCAGGGATGTAGGGTGGGAAGTTGCTGTTCTGCAGGCTTGACCTTGGTAGGCCTTTTTATCACCTGGTATACTTTAAAACACAAAAAGTACCATAAACTGTATAAGCCAATATCCACTTGGATTTTATAATCTTTGTAATGTAAAGTATAATGTCTTGTTCCTATAGTCAAGGTAGGCTGCATGCTTCCCATGCCTCAGGCTGTAGCTGGAAACGTTGGGCAGCAACATCGAACTGAGGATCTTCCGCTGCTGATTTTCCTTTCTGTCCCTCCCCTGACTCTGGCTGCGTGTTCACAACCCTGTGACATCCCATCAGTTGTGGAGCCATACTGAGAACAGGGGAAAGGAACTGCTGTGGTTTTGAAATTAAACAACGACCAACCAACCAAACAAAAAACAGTGGACTGAAAAAGGGGGCTTTCTAAAACCCTTTAAGTCTCCAATCCGTTTCACAGCGTGGAGCACAAACCATTGAATTGGCATGAATGAAGAAATAGTGTGCTGTGGCAGGGATGACAAAGAACAAGCGACTCCTTGGACTGCCTGTACTGCTACATTGTTCCAAAACCTCAATAGCACTAATTAAAAGATTAGGAAATATATTGACCATTGTGTCACTAAGAATGAGGAAGGACATGTTGGTCCTTTTCATTTGCTATTAGGTATACAAGGATATGTGTCCACTTCTGTAAAAGATAGCTGAAAACTGTAATGAGTTTTGTTGAGTACAGAAAGTGTCAGGGTTGAACTGAGGCTGACCTGTGTGGTCTGGAGACTGATAAACGTGATTTAGATGTAGATTAACAATGCATGGGTTTATGAGGGAAGACAACAGGAAGTTCTGAAAGGCAGACTGAGAGAGAAATGGGGAATTAACAGCATCACTGTCATGTTTGAAAATAGGATTGAGGAGAAGGTGGCTATTTTGGGGCTCATTGCTGACTGTAAGAGGCACGTTAAAGAAAATTAAGAAATTATTTAAAAATACTTAACTATTAAGTAAAAGACTGACGTTCTGAGTTTTCCTTTGTCTAAGTAAGAATGACCTGATATTCTTTATGAATAAAGAGGACAAAATTATAACATGAGATGATTCACAGGTACCAAATCTTTCTGACTGGTCAAGTTTAAAAAAAAAAAAAAATTTTTTTTTGTTTGGATTTTGAATTTTTCTCATCTGTTTCCAAAAGCTGGATAATATGTTTTT
This sequence comes from Chauna torquata, assembly GCA_013399475.1. Taxonomy (NCBI): domain Eukaryota; kingdom Metazoa; phylum Chordata; class Aves; order Anseriformes; family Anhimidae; genus Chauna; species Chauna torquata. The sequence goes on from VXAL01004242.1 coordinate 94,328, forward strand.
AGAAGCTATATTTCATACGCTCAGCTTTTCAGGTTAAACCTGATTCAGTGGTTAATACTGGTCACTTAAGATGAGGATGGTTACTTGTGGCAACTGACCCCTGGTTTCTATAAAGCATATTTTTCCTGCAGATTTTTTTTAGTAAATTACTGCTCTGTGGCTTTGAGACTGCATCCCAAAAAATAATATATGATCTAATGTAAGCTGTTATTTCATATTTATGCCTCCATAAATTTCTAGGGAGTGATTGGCAAGTGTGTGTGTTTGCAGCACCTGGAGTATCTCCCAATTTGAGCAAACGTTTGCTGCATGTCCATGAAGAAAATGCTCTCAGGAAGCATATGTGCCTGGGTGGTAAGGTTTGTTGAAGGTCTCGCAGCAGCTTATGGTGTTATAAAGTTTTAATGAAAGAGTTAGTGGCCCAAGACTGAATCCTGCATTGGACTACATGGCAAGTACAGGGCTAGAAAAGACTATTTGTGAGTAAGCCTCGCCCTGTATGCTGTGTAGGTAGTGCCCAAGGTGATGTGTGGGTAGTGACTGGTCACTGTGATACCTGCGAAGGTGTGACTTGCAAAAGAGTGGCGACCTTTGTTAACCACATCAAGTGAAAAGCGATCATTCTAAATCAAGGGGCCTTATTTGTGCTTAGAGCTTTTGGAAATAATATATACTTGGCTCCTCTATTAGTATCCTGACAGAAAAGAGGGTTTCCGTGTTTTCAACTGAATGAGTTTAGTCTAAACCTTTTCCCTTGGAAGGCAAATAATACTTGTGTTGTCATTTCTAACTGTATCTGTACTGTATGTTAACTTTGAGCTGTCCACGAATATTTTCTAAGAGAAGAAATGAAATCCTTTTTTTCCAGTTTCAGCAGCATTGCTTGACTAATGTGCACAGACAGATTGGACTCTGCTCAGTTCAGCAATACAACACTGCAAGAATTATTATGTACTGTTTAGGATATTTTTTATGCTCTTCAGCCTTCTGTGGTAAAGAATAGTCTGAGAAAGTGGTAAAGAGAACAAGGAGCAGGGACCAAAAGAATTGCAGACGTAGCCTTTCCTCAGTGCTAACAATTTCTTTACTCGCCCCCCCACTGTTCAGCAGCGTGTGGCAGGGCACCACCAGCAAAGATGATGGGCCCAGAGCAAAGTGCTCTGTACTAAGGCGATGTTGTAGGAAGAGACAATAGCATGTGTGCATTGGAGTTAGCAATACGTATTTGAGAGAGAGCTTGAAGATGCTGAATCACATAATTTTTCAAGATCTGCTGGTGTGTATATTTGGCCAATACTAGAGAAGTATTGGATGGAGAAGTTTAACCCTGGGTACTAGTTCTCCTTTCTTCTTTCTTCTCTTTTGTAAGACAGTTTGGTCTGTGCTGTGAACACTCTGAGACCAAGCAAGAAGTGGGACGTGGTACCTGCTAGGGATACTGAGTTGCCGTGCTGCCACTGTGTGCCTCTGAGCAGTCTCCCAGACTGTGACTTTCCAGATGTGGGCAGGACCAAGGTCATGACTTCTGTGATGTGCTCAGTAGCTACAATTGAAACCAGCTAAAATTTTGGCCGGGAGGTAATGACTGCATTTCTTAGAGGCTGCAAATGGATAGAAGAATTGTTTATACTGTTCTTATCTTTATTTAAGCCACGATATTTTAAGTCAGGAATACTTTCCAGAGACCTGCAGTATTGTGAAATGAAACATGCCTCACCTATGCTTCCTCAGATGATGAGCTACTTTCATAAAAATCCTGGCTTCTTCATATTGATGGACCATAGCTGGAAATGGAATTTGAATTTATCCTATACCAGAAAGATCTTTCTCTTAGTGATAATAGAAACCTTCTAAAATGACACTAATAAGATGTGATTTTAAAAACTACATATTGTATTTCACGAGTTCAAATTCTAACATGCCAAAATTACTTTTATAACACTAAATCTTAGGTAGCTAAAACTTTATTTTGTTATCTAAGCTTCAATTCACTTAGCAGTCATGACACAATTTGATTTTTAGCTTCCATGGGGAGGACAGGGAAGTGAAATATTTGTGTAACATTTTTAAACATTGAAAAGATCTCATTAGTTCTACTTTCAAGGATGATCAGTTTGTGTTAGTAGGCTCAGGGAAATGAAACCAAGCACCCTAGTTAAATTACAGTGAGAAATTGCCTCTCTCTAAATGCTCCTTCTCTTTTTTGGACATACAGTTTTTCTCAAGTCTGAGCATGAATAAAATATAAAATTGTTTAATACTTTCAGCAGAATACAACATACTCAAATCTGTAACTAAACTCCAAGCATTTTAATCACTGCTATATAATAGAAATACTTGAATAATAGTTTATGCTCAGTTATAATGAAATATGTACACAAACCAAGGTAGAATAAACCTCGAAGTCCAAATTCTGATCTTAATTAACACCAACATAAATCTACAGTATATTCTGTGAGACCAATATTACACCAGGATCACTGAAATAGGTTGGGGTGTCAATGTACCACAAAGTACATGCTCTTCTTGCTCATTTAACGTAGTTCCATTCCTATAATAATATAAAGCTAATTGTCCACTCCTAAGTGAATACATCATGTTGGTCTGTAGTTCTTAATCAACAGAACAGGGCTTTTGAGTCATTTGGAAGTATGCTGTATTTCAAGTTCACATGAAAGAAATTAGTGTGTATTCAATTAAATGTAACATCACAGGTAAATCATTAGAGTGACAATTTAATTACGTATTCCTAAGTACTTGGTTAGCAGTACAGTTGACAATTGCCAGCTACGTAACGAGCTCTAATGTGGCTGCAAGGGCTGCTCCAGCAGGAGGTGCCAGGAGGGTGGCTGCACAGTGGCCAGCTGAGCTGCTCCGGATTAAGCTACAGAACCAGTCCCGAGCAGCTCAGGCCAATGCCAGCCCAGACAGGTCACGGGGCCCTGCTCTGTCAGGGCAATGCAAAGCTATGGCCTTCCACCAGCAATGGCAAAAGTCATACCTACTGGGCTACAGCAGTCTTGTGCTGGGTCTGACAGAAATGTTGACCTTGGAGACATTAAAAATGACAGAGAATTGACCAGTCCAGCAGCCTAAGTGTAAGAACCTGGGTGTCAGTGAGGAAACCAAAACTGGCTCCCTCACAAGCAGGCTTAACTCTGGTAGAGTATTAAGGAACTGACTATAACATGCTCCATTTGGATGTTGTCCTTTAGGACCATTCAGCTACAGAGGAGATTCAATATGTTTTGTGGCTAATGCAGGAGAGATTCAATAGATATTTTTCACGCTTACTGTGGCAGAGGATCTGTGGAAAAAAGGCATAAATGTATTGTGTCTTCCTGCTATTTTTCTATAATCACCCAAGCAAAACTGCAAGAACAAACTACCTCTGCATGTCAGATTGAATGCATTTCAGTATACAAATATGATTTTATATTGACTTGTCATCTTATTTTCAGGTTCAGCAGAACAACTTTGAGTCATGTTCTCATGCAAACTCTTCTAGAAGATGGGAGAATATTTGCTTTTGTATCTTGGAAAAACAGAGGAGGTGATTCCTGGTTCTCATATTTCCTCTGAGTGTTTTAACTATTATACTGTCACCTGAAATGATTCTTTCTTCCATCTTTAAAAAGGCACATTTTTTTTGGAGGAAACCTAGGCTTGCAGATTTAAGGTTGAGAGATACTACCTCATACTTCAGAGATCAGACACTTGGTCTCACTCAGGCATCATCTAGTGGTTATCTAACCAAGCACAACGTTTAAGCAGCTCAGCAGTTAAAAGTGAATTCTGCCATACCCTTACATTGCTGTCCATTGAGAGCCTTGGCACCACGTTCAGGCTTCTGGATTCTGGTTACATACGGAAATTTCATCCCTGGTTTTATCAGCATCTTTTATTAGATCTGGTGCTTAACACCTCTGTTCTACCCTGAAGTCATGGGACAAAAAGAATACATTTCTACTATAGAGGATATATGTGTTAGATGTTGTATAGCATTCAGATGATTTGATTAAAAATAGTTAGAGTAAAATGGACACTTCTTAGAAATAATAATCTGAGGCTGATTTTGTGGCAGCACAGTTAGAACTAACAGTATTGATTTTGAAAAGGTATGTTGGTGTCAACCTGAAATCCAGTCCAGACTGAGAAAGATAAGAAAATTGTGCTTGTGAATGTGATGGATTTGGAGAGGCATAGTGTTTTCTGATTGAAATAATCCTGAAGGAACTTAATCCTGCAGTGTTGTAGCATTGATATTTGGTATACTACAGCTGCAACAGCATGCCCACAAAACTTAATGTAAATTTAGTGTGACAGTTCTGGCATTAAATAGAAATAAGCAATTTGCAAAAGCTGTTTCCAGAGTTTATCAAAGGAGTAGGAGATGCACAGGACATGAAGTCAAGTTTCAGGAAGTGTGTTCCAATTAGACTTTTGGAAATACGATTGTTTTGATTCATGTGGGACTTACAAATAAAAGCTACTGGAGCAAGGGGCTTGCTAACAATCTAAAACCAAAGAATTCTTTTTCTCTCCATGTGGTCAAGCACACTAAATTTACTTATAATATCATATTGTAACTTTGGAAATTCATTTTGAAAAAACATGCTCTTTTATCCTTACATAAAAATATCATTTGCATTTCATGAAGGATTATTAAAGATCTGTACAAACAGAGGTTTTAAAGTGCCAGTTAAGAATATTTTTATTTTTATTGGAAAGATGGTTTTGTAAAATCAAAGTCTAGTCATCTCTCTGAAACCTACATTGGATAATGTTTTTGTGTAAGTTGTATTAAAATTCCTTCATGTTATTAGCAAATTGAATAGAAATCAAAATGAATCTAGCAAGATGCTAATTTTTCAAATTTTTTCAGTCAGTGTTTTTATTTCTTGGGTGCTAATGCTTGTGTTTCATCTTGTTAATTTTTTTTAGTTGATCTTTATTTAAACTCAGTCATTTTGGGTGAAGATCCATGAAAGTTAAAGATATTTGACATCTGTCTGTAAACTGAAAGGGGAGAAACAAATCTTAAGTGGTTTTTGCACAGAAACACCACAGAAATAAAAATACATCTTTTTCCTGTAGCTCATTGCTATATCATTCTCAAATAGGTGTTCATATAGCACATCCTAGCCTTCCGTAAAGGGATGAATTAATTGAACATTCTGTGTACATTTCTGGCCGCTGTTTGTTTATAGGAAACACATTTATTATTGTCAATTACTTTTGCTTTCAACAAAATTTATTTGCAGCCATCTGGTATTTTTTTTTATCCAAACTTTTTTCTGACATTCCTAGGTATAATTTTCTTTCTTTCTTTTTTTTTTTAATGAGGGTGAAGAGAAATTAAGTAGAACATTAGAAGCTTTTCACCGTTTTATAGTCTACTTTCCTGTAGTATCTTCAAAGATCTGTGCAAGGTCTCTTGCTCAAAGACAGCTGTTGAATTGCTGTCTCTGCACGTAGCTGAGGGAAAAGATGGTTGGAGATAGGGAAAACTGAGGTTAGCTCACTCAGGGATTTTCCTGATACTCATCTGAGACATTGTCATCTGAGATATGCAGATATGCTTTGGAAAAAATCTGTCCACTTTAAAATTCTAAATGCGGATTTAAATCTTGAAGTTATAGAAGGAGCAATGCAAGTGGAGTTATTTATGTGATTGAAAGTGTAGTCGTAATATTCTTATAAAAGTTATACTTCAGAAATTTGGTTTCATTTTTCATAGATGTGTATCGTGGATTTTTGCAAACTTTGGGTACAGTTAGGTTCTTAAAATCAAGTTAGGACCCAATGAGCAGTTTCCGACGAAACTAAGCTATGCTATAGAGAAAGAACCAACAGTTTCTCCCATGCATTTCAGTAATACCTTAAGAAAAACATGGCCTTCACATTATGCTTGAAAGTCAATAAGCTGAGATGTTCTCATTAACTGGAAACGGAGTTTCATGGTGGATAGTATGTGATGAACAATTTGGAGGTCTAAAACTGCTTCATGAAAATATGCTAGAGTCTTGAATTCATAAAAGGAAATTTGGCAGAAATATAACTATCATTCAATTTTTTGATGTCATCACTTCAAACTGTGTCCAAATTACTAATTGTGCTAAGGAAATCTGGGTTTATTAATCTATATAAGATAAGATAACTGTCTAGAAAAAAAGGCCCTATGTTGAGATACCAGGGTATTTATTTTGTTCATTTGTTCTTTTTGTAAATTCTTCTAATGATTCTTAGTCATCCTTCAGTCTTGATCTAATCAGCATAACAAAATTTCTGTATAATCATAATTCGCAGTGTCTGCTCTTGACTTGGGGAAAAACAGTGATGTTTTGAGTCAGTACTCAGGTGGGAGCTGGAGATGCTGGTGTTAAGGTATTTGTGTGCTCAGTTTCACCAGTCTTTGTAGCTTCTCAATTTGATCACTGTCAAAATTAATGCAAAAAAAAAAAAAAAAAGAGAGAGAGAGAGAAACAGAAGCTACAGATTTTTCTTCTTTTTAGGAATTACTACTGTGGCTCATGAACTTTCTCTGCTGTCTTTGCTACTTAGGACCTAGTAGTCCTTTCCCAGTCTCAGCTCTTGATTACTTGTCCTAAAATGACTTTTTTTTTTCTTTTGGTTACAGTTTAGGGCACTGGAGTAGATAGACAGATTTTTCTAATGCATGATTGCTTATCAGCAATTGTTTGGGTTATTACATAGAAGGCTCCAGCCATAATAGATCATGTTAAAGCAAATCTCATTGAATTCCATGGAAACAAACAAACAAACAAAACAAAAACAAAACAAACAAACAAAAACCTTAGAATTCAAGTGGTAGAAAATTAAAGTTGATAGCATTCTTGGTGCATGAAACAGAAGGTAGATTCTTGATGACATTGCATCTTAGTACTTCTTGCATAAAAAGGGTGGTGGATAGCAGAGTGGTTAGAGGACATTTTGAATTCTTAACTCATCTTTAGCAGACCAATTCTGTCCACGTGCATGCAGAGGAACAGAGCTATGGATCTCAGTGGATTTTTGTGGTTGCAACTGAGCAAATGTGCTCTGAACACAAATGAAAATCTTCGTCTTAACACAGACCTGGAGTTAGCTCTGGTAGATTAATTTCTAATAGATTCCTGTTAAAAAAAAAAAAAAAAATCAGCCCCCAATCTGATCTGAAAAGCAGTATGTTTAATTTTATTTGTTCCTGTTTCACAGTCACTGTAGCTTTGTAGCTTCTTCTGAGTCAGGTGCATCCTTTAAAAAGTACTAGATTTTCTCACTAGGAGAATGTGAACACAGTCAAGGCAACAATATTGCAATGTTGTAGCAGCATTTATAAGATGAAATCTTTTGGGGTTTTGGCTGTAACATTTTGGCATCCTCGCTTCTTTTGAAAATCTGGTGCCTCATTAAAAACACAACAGCAAAAAAGGTTGAACCCAGGTTTTGAAGTAAGGAATGTTGCCACACCTACACAGAAGCAGCTGGGAATGTTTTGAACTATATTTACTTCATTTTTACAGAGCTAATGGAAAATATACGTGAATGTAACTGTGCCTGCTGTCACCTGCTTAGGACTCTTCCTGCACTTGTTGCATGCCTTTTTTTTTGGTTTGTTTGTTTTCTTTCCTAGGGAAAGAGCAATCCCTAATTTCTCAGACCTGTGTGTGTGCAAAGGCTGCTTAGTGAGAAAACAGATCATAGGCTGCACTTAGCAGCCGCATGTGATTATTGTTTTGGAATGACAAAAATTGCTGAATACAAGATACATATCGACCTAATGAGTACAAATGCATACAAAATATGTAAGTAATAGCGGATATAGTCCTCAGGTAAGGATAGAGGTATACAGAATTTCTTTAATGTGTGGGATAAAGCAAGTGGACTAGTTTGCAAAAGGTTTGTTTCAGCTGTGAGATTACTTCATGAGGGATGCAAAGGAAAAATTTTTATCAGGAACCTCAAAGAGAGGTTGCTCAAAAATCCTTTTTTGTTGTCATTTTTTTGTTTGTTTGTTTGCTTTATTTAGTATATTTCCTTAAGAATTTTTTTGTAAATTAATTTTAAAAAAAATCAGTAAGTTTTTATTATATTCCAGCATTAGAGGGAGAAGAGAGGGCAACCCAAGCCCATTCTGTTCCAAAGTTATATTTATAGGGGAAGGTTGCTCCCAGCTGAGCCATGATTTTAAGATAAATAGCAATTGCCAAAGGTTAAGCAGTGATTTTGCCTTATTTGGTGCTTAAGAGAAGAAATCAGCTTGCTTCTGTGTTTACGTGGCCTAAGTTATGCTATCCTTACAGTGTATCATTCTGTGCAAGTGGTTCAGTTCTCCAGTACAGGCTTCATGGAAACTAAGCAAGTCAGAAATTTCTCCCTTAGTGTTTTAAGCATGATGACCTTCTTTTGACTTCAGATTAAAGGTTTTAAAATTCCTCATCAGAAGAATAACTTGGGGGCTGGGGAGCAGAGGGGTGTTGGTTGAACAGGCAAAAATTCCTGTTGAAACCTATCCAGCCTGGCTGTCCATACAATGAAGATTGAAGTTGTGTTACATGTTTGATTGTCATAATATCACAAGCAAATATTAACATGAAAATAATAAAGTTGAATTTTATCTGTAAGTGAATTATTCAGATGCCAAAGGTAGCAGAAATCCTGAAGTAAAATTCCTGTCAAGCACACTCTGTAAAGAGAGCTACTGATGTAGAACTAAGAAAAACAGAATAATTCTGGGCACATTTCATGTGCAAATGAAAAAAAAAAACAGTTTGCTGAGCCAGGTTTGCATGTTCCTGATACTGTCCTTTGGTTAACAGCAACCACTGCTTCACCAGCTTGTGGCAGCATACAGAGACAACTATTACTCTGGGAACACATCGCTTTCATATGCTAAGGGAATAAAAATCTACTGTGAAATTT
>VXAL01004243.1:3106-16176 GCA_013399475.1 Chauna torquata
GTATTTCATGACACAGACTCCCCCTCCCCTAAAGACATCTGTCAGACTAACATCCATGCAGAGGAAAATGACTGATTTGCATTTATGAAATACAGTAACAGCTATAAACAGAAGGTAAGCAACAACATTATGAAACAGGGCACCTATGAAGGATGACGATATTCTCTTTATAGAAACTGGTAAAAGTGGCAATAGCATCAACATTAGAAATTTCTAATAACTGCTGCTGTATAATCTTTTTTTTCCTTCCTTGATTCTAACTAAACAGAAATCCATTGTTCTCAGGAACGGCTTAAAGAAACACTAAAACATGCCCATCCCAGAACAGAATATACACCAGAAATCTAAGTATTTTGAAAAAAATAAATAAATATGGGAGACAAGAAAAGAAACAAAAGGCTACTGTTACACAGTTTACTGTCCATGGTCCTGTCAGAAATTATTAGTGCTGCACGCACACTGAAAACTAGCATTTTTTGTGAAATCTCAGCATTAAGAAACTTCGGCAGGTTGTTTTAATGTGGCACTAATCTGATGCTGAATTATTCAACTCTATTAAACGTCATGAAATTTACTATGGAATGGAATTGGAATGCTTAACTGACAACAACACTGAAATTGACAAAACATGCAGGATGCTGAAGCCCATCACCACATTTCAGAGAATTGCCTTACATTTAAGTGCACTTGTAACAAAATAGCTGTGCTATTAGAAAAAAAAACGTTACAGCAGTAACTATAAAGGGCTTTGCTCACTAAAGTTTTAGAAACAAAAAGCAGCAAAATGAAGTTAAATCCCCTGTTCTCAGTAAATCAGAAAAGACCCCATGCTTTGAAGAACCTTACAATTACCCAGTTGACTGGGCAAGTGAGAGCACACGAACCCAGTGTACAAGCCAACATCACCGCTGAAGTACCACCTCAGACTTGACTGTGATTTCATTNGTACCTTTGATCCATGGGAAAAATGAGCATATGTACTTCCTATATATAAATATACGGAATAGAATACATTGAAGCTTCTTATTATGATACACACCAATCTTTAGAAATGTAGAGGACAAAATAATTGGGTTATATCAGTATGATACGTACACTGACCTGAGTAAGATCTGGAATGTCACCCTGATCAATTCCAACTTGCTGGGTTTACAAAAAAGGAAAAGAAAAAGTATATTACTACATGCAGCGGCAATGAAAATAAAAACTGTGAGGTCAGAATGTTACATGGATGCTAACACATTAAAATGGCTATTAATTACTTTCTGAACTGCTATGTGTTTAGCTAAGATCACACCTTAGAAATCTCAAGCAAATTACTTTGCATCTCAAAGTGAACTCAAACCTTTATCCAGCCTAACCTTCTTCATGCAGAAAAGCTTACTGGGGGCATTGGAAACATGCACATTGCTTACAGGAACTACTCCATTTCGAGCAATTACAGTGAAGGAGAGCACTGTAAACATACCGTAACACTCAGTTCATTCTAGACCATTCATCAAATTTATAATAACACTTCAGAAAGAGTGTACTATGTTGTCTGGCTAGTAAAAAAAAGATGCCTGAGAATCTCACTTCATGTTAATGACAGTAAACTGACCTTAAAATACCTAATCTGTAGAATAATTCCCTCTATAGTGAAGGTGATGTTACATCATTATGAATATAGCCTACTATACCAGTACAGATAGCTAAACGGTAACCTTTCCATAGATATTGAATTATTTACCTCTGCTACTTTGAGGAATTCTGACAATTTGGTCATTCTGGCTAGAAATTTCTTGTAAATATCCAAGCCTTCTTTACACTGGTTCTTCTTCATATCAAAATATTTTTCTGAGGGTACAAATAAAAATACTATTGTAAGATAACACCCTCCCTGGCAAAAAGCTGGCACAATATTAAAAGTGTAAATTTGAGACAAGCTTTAGGGAGAGAAGACAGTAACTCAAAGCTACTCAAGTTTTAAAGTTGACATGAATGCCTGTCACTTTTTGTAATAAGTCACTCAGATGATAGAAAAACACTGATTTTTGAGATTCAGTACCTTAGAATATAACACAAAGCTTTACAAGCATGAATGTAAGTCACTACAATTCTTTAATTAGGCATTTGGGGTAATATTCTAAGGAAGTCACCTTATTAGCTGAAAACAAGGCAGATACCATATTCCTGGTATATATTTACATTTTTAGACCCTGCATTAATACGTTTTGTTATTTGTAAGTGAGCCTGATATCCAAAAGACACCAGAATGACTGCTGAAGTGGCACATGTACTGAACTGATCTGCCAAAAGGAATAGCAACGCATCCTTCACTTTTTGTGGTTTTGCCCTAAAATGCCTGAAGATATTTCACTAAGTAAAAATTAATGGATTAACAGAATAAACTGATCAGATGATGTTTTCACTCAGAAATTTGCTTGAACAGTCATAAGACTTTCCTAATAGATGGTCATTCTCAAGCAAAACACTGCACAAGCCATGTACTGGGCTCATGTAGATTCAGGTACCAGCCAGAAGTGAACAGGCAAACTATGAAGTATGGGAAACCAGAAGTCAGTTATGCTGCGAGTGCACTAGACATTCAAAAACGTTCAGCATTCAAGGCTTACTAACTGCAGTGGACCAAACAACATCAGAGTTTAAGGAAACCAAAGCAGGTATTTGGTAGCCTTTGGTAGCTGGACTGCAGAAGCATTATACACTGCACATTTATGGTATCTTTGTTTTAGTCTCACCACAGGCACCCTCTCACTTCAATTTATATTTCAGGCTGTATTCTTCAAGGTAAAAAGCATATGTTTAAGCCTATAGCAGTTACCACTGACACTAAGACATGCTTAATTTAATCGTAACAGAGACAATTTATTAGGTAATTACAGTCTGAAATTGTCTATGTTCTTTATTTCTCTCAACAACTTGCACAAAAGTTCAAAAGCTAAAAACAAAAACCCAACAATAATAATTTTCACATACCTAAAAGATTAATAATCCCCTCATTGTATGCTGCAAAAAGTCTAATGGAATCTTTGAAGAGGAGCATAAAGGCAGCATTTATAACACCATTCGTTAGTTCATTTGGATTTGCCTGTGTAGAAAGCAATGAGAAAGTAAATTAGAATTTAATAAAATAACGAAACTCACTTCAAAATGAGAGACTGTTACTTAACAATGAGCTTAAAGTACTTACATCAAAATCAAGGAGTGCATCAAGCTGGTTCTGTATGATTGGAAGGGTTTTCAGCAGCTTTTCGGCATTCATGGTTCTCATCACTCCATCAAGCCTGCAGGGTAGAAGATATATTTACAGGTTACCAAGAAACCACAGCATACTATGCTGTTTCAACATTATTATATTGCTTCAAAGGGTCAAAAGGAGCACCAGTGTATGATAAGCTCAAGAACAACTGGTATTTCCCCCTGCCCATATGAAAGACCAAGCAGAAGCAGCAGTAAATGTCTTACCCTCTTTTCATTTTGGTGAAGTCAACTGCTACAAGTCTATACGAAAGTGCTTTTTCGTTCAAGTATCTGCTATACCGCCTAATGAAGGTAGACATATCATAGCCTAAAAATTAAGAATTCATAGGTTAGATGTTTTGAAGAGGGACAGTTTCCTTCAAGTCCTTTTCAAGAACTATTCTCTTACTAGTCCATTTTACATCAACTTGCAGAAAAGCAGCACTTCATAGACGTATTCCAGGGTCCTGAGATTCACTATAGTCTCTTTAACATGTAGTGTTACAACTTCTTCCAAACTTGCTAAGATTAGGAAAGCATTCATTGCAATTATCAGAATAAATGCCTACAACACAAAATATTAGGCAAGAATCAAGCAGCTCTTACCATGATGTTCTAGAAATCAGACTGAAAACATATTCCTAGTAAAATGCTGAAGTCTTCAGTAACTTATCTGCAATGCCTCAAACCACACAAAAACTTCATGTTTTCTGACATTGGCAAGTAACCGAAACACCTCTCAGAGACTTGCAGGAGTTCTCACTATCTATGCAGTGCATTCCATGCACCTTAACACTTTACTCCCGAGACATAAAAATGCAATTTAAAAATAGATTGGTGTGCTAATATTTGCCAGGTTTATTCTAGGCAGTGTAAGAGTTTACTATTTCAAATTTATAGCTCCATAAGCACAATACATACATTACAGGCAAGTTTCTAGTACTCAGCTAGGTAACTCAATCTCACCTTCTTGTGTCTACATTCTTGGTCGGACATTCTTTGGTGCCTCATGCAATACAAATCATAATACTCTTTCATCTAAATGTCACTTGTCTCCCAGAGTGCACAGACACAGGCACTAATCACAGAGCAAAAAAGCAGTAGAGTTTTTTCCTTCAGTGAAAGATCCTTACCCTGCATGGCACTTTTGTCCAGGTAGTTATTTAGATTGAACAATGTGTTTCGGGATGCAAGATACTGGATAAAGCGCTGTTGATGAAGAAACAACTGTGAGTAATTTTTGTTGCGAGAGTCAAAACATTTAAGCATATTACAAGAGAACTACAATTAACTTGTAACTGTTGCTAGTAACCTCCATCAACAATAGAAGTTAGTTAAAAGAGAAAAAAGCTCAAGAAAAACTTGACACTACTGATAAGCAAAGCGTTGATATACAAAATTGCGTATCTGGCAAAAGAGTGGCTTTAAATTAAATAAGGAGACATTGCTGCCCATAAATAAGACTAGTAATCCCAGAGGGAGCTGTTTAGGTTAACTCTGTAGTTTAGAAGAGACAAGCTGGAAAATGCAAAATGAAAACTCCACTCAAGTTATCTGAACTCCAATGCTTCTACTGCTGCTGTAAAAGTCAGAGACAGGCCCAGTTACAAAGTTTAACAGTAATCAGCAACAATAATACTTCTAGAACTGCGGTGAACAGCAGCAATGGGGTTGATGTAATTCAGATTTACCATGTGCTGATCTGACTAAACAACATTTAAGTTTTGACTTATAACAGCTGGCTCAACAAATAATATAAGAGTAAGAAACAACACATCCAGATAGCAAGGCAGTTTTAAAAGTTTCTCTTCCCGCTTTTCCCATACATGTGTCCTATGATTGTGATCTCTGTACTTTCTAACTTCCTTGTACATGTTTGAGTCCATAAAAGAGGATTACAATCAGTATGGCTTATGAGGCTTGTTACATCTTTGATCTGAATCCCTGGATGCATCCATCCAAAGCTAAGTAGCAGTTTTTGTACTGACAAAAAAAAGTCAAGAGTTTCCTACTACAAAATGCTACATGGGCAAACAGCTACTGACTGGTAACCCAGGACTCTAAGCACTGAATTTTTTCTGTGGTTCAGTGTTGGCTTTTGTTTCTTTCAAGTTTCACTACGTAGATATGAACTGTACTGGAAGAAGAGTAAAATATACGTACTGATTTACAGTACTCAGTTTAGGTTTTATACTTGGACTAAGTAGTGAATTCCAAGCAGTGAGTTTTACTTCAGACTAGCCCCCTAATTTCAGCCTATTATCTGTTGAAACTGATTTAAAAAAAGAAAAAACACACCACCACTGTTAAGAAGGCCTTTACAGAACTAATTGTGTCTTACCTCATTTCCATACATCATGAGGTGGTGTGTTGTAATTAGAGCTTTGAACACTACAACCCAGCTACTGTTTGCAGTTCTCTCAAAGAGTGTGTCTGCCAACTGAGGAATATTCACATTCATTTCGTTTGTGCACTGTATTAGATCTAAATTAAAGAAGAAAAAAAGTCAAAGTATTACAATTAGTTATATGCTCAAAGAAGATTATCATGTTGTTTTGTATTTGACATGGAAAATTCATACTAGAAGGTATAACTTCAGTTCTTTAAGAAATAATTGAGCTATTTCACATTCCCTGCTCAAATTCACTGAATTTTACTGAAAGACTAAGTAAAAATCTCAAAAGGCATTTCAACAGTTTTATGAAGTTCCAATATGTCATAAATAACCTGCTCCAGTAGAAACCTTACGCCCAAATTAGTATCCAAAAGCCAGTGTAGACACTCCGAATGCCCAATGCCTCAAGTCACTCAATCTAACCAAAAATAAAAAGCAGAAAAACAGACACCTACACCTCAAGAGATCAACAAGCAGCAAGTACCCTAGAACACGGAGACCTAAGCCTGAGCACTGACACACCTGACAGCAAATGAGATGCTACAAACACATACTAAGCCTCCTTTCTGCGAGACTTACAAGGAACAATCTGCATCTGCACACTTTTCCACTCCACTCAAGCGACCTAAACACCAACCTGCCGAGTATATTGTGGTGGATCATGGCAGATCTCAAGCTTCTGCATAAAAAAGCGCTTTGTGTCAAAGACTGATCATAAACTCAATAGTAAAACATTAACTTGGAAGGTCAGAGAGCTTCAAGTCACCGCCTCAGTACCGGTACAAAACCAGAGCAGGCTCCAGTGGATCCATGGGAAAAAAGTTAAGGCACTTGCTGAGAAGAGAGCAGAGAACTGAACCCAGGACTATTCTAAACGCCTCGAGACGTATGCACATTTGATTTATTCTCTTTGAGCTAACTTTGGCTCAGGTGTGATCAAAGTACACCTCAAGGACTGGGCAAGGCCAGTACAGCAAACATCTACTTTGAAAAGCTTCCTTTGTGGCCTCTTATTAAAGCCAAGTCCCTGAGCAGCCTGTTGGCTGCAGATCAGAATTGCTGCTTATGTGGTTTTTCTGTGCAAGTACTTGAAGAAGGGCAAGTGCTTGGGAAGTGGGGCAAAAACTGAACACTGAGGTGTCAGCACCAACGACACGACCAGCTTACCTGTCACGTTATTAGCAATACGTAGAGGACAGATGACATTAAGCAATTTAAACAAACTTGGAAATTAGATATTGAGATAGTTTAGGACACAATACTTGACAGAAATATTGCATTTAGAATTTTTATCTGTTCTAGTGCATAGAATATATTACAGGTGTAACTTTAAATGTATTCTTATTAAACAGATTCATAATTAAGTCCTATAATTAAGGATCAGTAACGTTTACTTTGAGTAATTTAATAGCCAGAGTAACTTTGAAAGTAAAGACTTTTAGATAGCTTTCCGCTTCGTTAAGATACTTGAAAACACTAATAATTTACTAATTTCACTCTGACATCAAAAAGTTTCCAACTACGTACAAAACATTTAAGCTGGGATGAAAACTTTCATGCCTATCAGTAACACACAAAAACACTGAAATAACTGCACAGAAAGAAGAGCCCTGAAAAGAAGTTTGCAGCAAGCTACACATCAAAATCTTGTTTAGTATTAAAATATTTCACTGTACAAATACGAAGATTCTCAAAAAGCAAGTCATTTGATAGATGCTTCTCACCACTTATGACCTTATCATCCTCAGATGCTGTGTTAAATTAAAAAAAATTTTAAGATTTCTTGAAGTCCAGTCTACAGTTATTGCTCCATATAATGAAAAAAGTTCCCATTTCAAAATTCATACATAGATGAAAAACTGAATTTTAATTCAGCCTAATCTACTGAATGAGAACGTCATTCTGACATTTCTAAGTAATTCTCTCAAAGCACGTTAAGGCAAATAAGTCCTCCTGAATCCATTCAGTTATAAGCAAGCATCATAAAGACACTGCTGTTACCTTTAGCTCAGTATTTTTCATACAATTGAGGAGTCTGTAACCAGCAGAAAAATGCTGCAGTACTCTTACAAGTCATACTTCTTATTATCAGTTTACAAAATAAATAAATCCACCACCAAAAAAAAAAAAAAAACAGAAAAACCACCACTATACTGAGCGATATCTGCAACATTTCTAATAGGTAACAGTTAAAGAAATTCCATTAAACTGCTGAGGTCAAAGACCACATAGATAACCTAATGAAAACAGTATTTCTGCGCAAACTTCTCTTCCTTCAGATTACCACAAAGCAAGTCAAGTTTTTCACTGAAGATACTGAATATTAAGAGTGCTTATTATTTAATAAGTGGAACTGGGAAAGAAGGTTAAAAACAACTTTCTGCTCTTAAAGAGAGGAACAGTAGCCAAGCTAACCTCCTACGTATTTTGCTAAAGAGGTTTTTGCTTCACATGGATTTCCATCACATCGCCTTCCCTCAGGTGAGGTCTACCAGCAGATGTTCCAGTAGACCCTAAGATGATGCTGAACACCGGGAGATTTCTCCCATCTACCTGTCTAAGACAGACAATGTGTGCTTATAATGCTGCTCAGCCACAATGCAACAGAAATCTACTGTTAGCAACTGTATCAAATGCTGTAACTGATCAACTCTCCTTAAGTCAGGCAGCCACTAAAAAAACTGGTTTATCCCATCATAATGGTTTATGGTGACAGAAAGACATTCAGATGTCAACCTTCAGAAGGGAGTAGACGCGTTAGAGGACCCGAGCAAGCTGCGAGTCCCAGGCACGTTAGACACACGCTGATGAAGACACGTACCGGCTGCCCCGACGACAGCTTTCATTGCAGGCACTCAGTGCAACCAAGGTTTCAAACTCTCCTTGAATGCACAAACATAAGCCACAGCCGATACCAAAGAACACATGCTTAAGTAAAAGAAATGTCTCTAAAATACTAAAATAAGAATGAACAGTGGAAAAAAAGAAAAATCTCAGTGTATTTTATAGGCCAAAGCCAGACTTGAAGAAGAAAAAAAGACTAATCTTAAAAACAATCTTTAATAAGGCTACTTACTCATGGCAAAATTTTTTTTTTTTTTTTTTACAACAAGTAACAATACTATTTAGGTCTAGCCTCACATTTGAATTCTAGCATTTGGAATACGTGACAAAAAAAAAAAAGCAAGCATTATTTCTTTAAAAAAAATCATTTAAGTCTGCAATAGAAATCCCTACATAGAAACAACTGTACGGATTTGTTACAGCTGGCAGCAAAGGAGGAAAAGACTATTAACACCACACCTCTAGAAATACAAAGGGGCACACGTGTACCTGAGAGACTGACAGCTGGGCGACTGTAATATGGACGTTGGCAGCAAAACCTGCCATGAATGGAACGAAGCGTGCAGGGCAAGCGATGCTCACTTTCTTATCACACTACTCATATAAACCCTTTATAACTCAAAGCATTTTGCCAGTCACCCAGAAGAATCATTTCAACTGCGAGTGAAACTGTGGTGCTATTTCTAGAACAGAATTCAGAAACTTGTGAACATCACAGAGGAAAAATAAAATCGATCAGCTTTAAACCAGAAGAGTACTGTAGGAGATTTCAAGCAGCCTGGAAGAGCTGTGGAAACCTTACTGCCTAGAAGAGTACTAAAGATTTTCCTTCTACAGCTCATCTGAAATACTGGCACATCATCTATGAAACCACACAGCTCTTCAGAGAGCAGCATGTGTAAATCCAGACATAAAAATCAGTTCTCTGGAAATTCCTCAGCCAGGCACTGACAAAAACTGACACACTTTTTAACTTTAAAGTAACAAGAAAGTAATGATTTTCTTAGTTCAGAACTACTTTCAAGACAATTGTAAATATAGAAGTTAAGACAACCGTAATTGGTCAATATTCCCATACTTCTCCCCTTCCATCATAGGACTGAAACTGCTCTAAGACAGGTATAAGAATTAAGACCAATTTTCCTAACCCAGCAGTCTTAAAAAATGACTTTTTTTTTTTTTTTGGAAGTTGCACAGTAAACTAAAAGCAGAAGAAACACTTAAGCAGACTTTCTCAATGCAGCCTAAGGAACGTAACGATATTTGCTGGAGGATTGATTAAGGGATATCACCTGATCAGTATGTGTTTTTGTCCATGTGCTCTTCTTTGATAGCAATGGAGTTTCATTTACATAGTAGCTAAATTTGAGCTTAGAGTTACATTTACTAGAAGTAACATAATTCAGCTATTGTCCCATTCCCTCACTAAACAAGATGGCCCATAAAGTTTCTTTAAAAAAAGCTTTAAGCAATTGCTACATTAAAACAAACAAAAAAAACAGCAAAAAAACCATTCCAACATTAACTCAGGTGGCACTGCCTGCTGGAGAGCTTGGGTGTACTTCTTCATGTTGTATCACAACTTACATATCTCTAAGAGCCAAACATTCGCCAGCCGGTCATGAGCTCTAATTGCCAAAACTAAGAACAGGCAGACAAAACACATCCCAAAACTGTGACAGTCATAATGTGACATTACTGGCAAAATCTGAATCTGCAATGGCCTGGTGGAGACCTGAACTTTCACCTGAAGTGAAAGGCTGAATAGCCCAGTTTTGTCACATAACACAATTTTGAAGTACCTGAATTATCACTTCTTACAAGATTTCTAAAGCCTGTACATACATGCACAGCAGTCTTAACTTTTGATGAGCAACATTAACTACTTTCTGCTCCCACGTGCTTCTTAAGTGGGCTGTATACATGTTATAAAGAGAAAAAGAACTCCAGTTTATTTAAAAGTTTAATGTACAATTCATTTTGGGGTTTGTGCTTTCTAAATTTTGGTCTACACACAAGTACACTGCAGCTGCCAGCTTGGCTACAGCTTTAATTTATTTATTTTGTAATGGCTTTTCTGTAGTTAGCCAAGTAGAGAGATGTCACCAGAAGAAGCATCTAGCCGCAATCCACTGCAGCCCAAACTCAGCAGGCTGAGGGGAAGTGTGAGAACCAACACACTGGGGAAGAAAAACAAGACCTTTAAGTGCTCCACTAAGGAAAAATACCAACCACTGTATAACATTTTATTTTATCCTAAAATATTACAAAATACTACAGAAATAGATCTGCTGACTTATTTAGAACACTGCGACCTACTTTAAAAGAAAAATATATATCAAGTATTCCCATTGACATCGCTTAGTTTTTTTTTCTCTTTAAGAAAATTGTAACTATACTACCCAGCAGTTAGTAGCCAGACAAAACCCAAGGCTCCAAATACTAGTTCACACTGTATGCGTGATGTCTTCCAGCTTATACCCATACCGTAATATTAAAGTTTCCCTTGCCAAGGAAATTTGGCAATAAGGGGATTTTAAGAATTGGTCTGAAGAGTCCAAAGACTGATACTCCTCCATGATCCTCAATACAACTGTCAACTCTCAAAATGTGTTCTTGGTGAACCTTTTTTTTTTGAGCAGCAATTACAAGTAATACCAGATGGTGTACATTTTTAATGACACGCACATGTAGGGACCAAGGTGCAACTAGCAGTGTTTTGCAATAAATCCAAGCTGTTTTATTTCATATTTTACTTGGAAAGTACTTGCACTGTGTCTTTGAAACTACATTGTGTGATTGTTCCAGAAATTACAGTATTTAAGCTTGCCTCTCATCTGCTTGCATTTAATATAATTAAGTTTTGCTTACAGATGTACAAGTAAAAGGAATAAATTAAGAAGTGCCGTACAAAGGCTTGCAGAAGTTTGAAAAGCAGCACATGGGTATGCTCAAAAAGACTGGTGAATGGTCACTTTTCTTTTTAAAACTCCTTGCAAAGATACTTGTGGTACCACATTTCACATTTTTCTTCCACCCCACCATAGTCCTCCTCCTCCTCCTCCATTTCAGATCCACAGTCAGCACAAGCTTTTTATTTGTTTTAGACAAAAATGACAGAAACCAACTGACATCAAAACACAGAACTCATTTGGCACAGAAGGACCTTCAAGAGACTGACAACTCTGAACAGATATGTATCATGAGATATTCAAAGGAATATGATAGTCACAATGCCAGTTTATGCTATTCTCAAGCTACATGGTTTTTCCAGATTTCCATTTTCTTACTTTGTGAAGATAACTTCCAGTGAATGACATTAGTTTTGAACAATACACTATATCTTCTAAGCTTCAGAAACTTTCAAACTATTGAGCAAACTGTCACCACTTTCTGGCTTCCTGTTATGGTGCCATTTCTGGACCTAAGGGTTACCTCAAAGTTGTTCTACCTCAGGCAGAAAACAACACAAGATAAAATAACGGTATAATGAAAAGAACTGTCAGTTACCCAGCTTTCAGGTTTCCAATTTCAACCCAGTAGCTGCAATATTTACTACTGCGGCTGGCTTCCATGCATCTAGATCAATAACAAGTATATTTGTTTGGTTTTAGCTATTTAATCCATATCAAAGGCTCTCACACAAGACGTCTGTTTCAATAGATGAGTGCCACAGCACCAAAGAACCAAACTGCTCTCAAACCATTAACAGAATATGCTTGTTCTGGGCTTGAACAGCAGACTCTCCTTAGTACCATCAACTTGAAAGAGCTCTACAAAACTACCAGCCTGGTCCCTTGACTCTGAAGAGACAAGCAGCCAGCTTCATGTCACCTTTGCTCTCCCTAGTCTAAAGGCACACACTTACTTTGCTTTTCATAGGTGGTGCATAGGTGTACTACACAACATACAAGGCTTGAAGCATTCAGTGCACATCTGAGCTGTCAAAGAATAACTTGAATTGTTATCCAGTTACTAAAAATCAAAACAAAGTAACATCACTGATAATTTTGTAGATATCATGGGTAGCTTCCTGCATCTTTTGTTATAAAAAGGGAGTTTTAACATAAGTTTATATATATATCAGTAGGAAGGTACTCTCATTTTGGGAAGATGTATGGATCCACCTTCTCCCACCCCCTAACCTCACTTCCAGCCTTTTAGCAAAGCCCAATGAAAATTACGGTATTTTAGGAGAGGCTAGAAACGGCTGCATTCCACCAGATGCACAGAAAGACGGAGAAGTGCTCAACAACCACCACCACCTCGCTCTCAACACCGAAGCCATACCGCCTAAGCCACCTCTTCCCCAGGTGCAGGGCTCACAAGCACTACCGCAGCAGAGCACACGGCTAAGAAGCTCTCATTGGGAAGAGGAGCTCACGCGGCTGGAACATTTTTTTCCGGGCCCGCCGGGGCGTTAGGAAGCTCACCGCTTCCACGTGGAGGTAAGTTCGGAAGCCCGGACCGGCGAGAGCGGCCCAGCGCTACGCGACTACTCCGGGCGCCAGCGGCCGCGCTCGCCTCTCACCCCCGCGCCCTGCCCGCCGCAGGGGGAGCGGAGCCGCGCCTGCAGCCCCGGGCCGCA
>VXAL01004243.1:16655-91148 GCA_013399475.1 Chauna torquata
GGGGCGAGTGGCAGCTGGGGAGCCGGCCCGGTTCCCCTCTCCAGCCCCGGGCGGAGGCGTTCCCTGCGGGCAGCGACTGCTCGGTGAGCTGGGGCTGAGTGAGGAGCGAGGCGACCCCTCCTGCTGGAAGACGAGCACCGCCCGAGGGGAAGCGCGGCCCTGCGTCGTCAAGGCGGTGGAAGAAATGATCAAATGGCACTTTCTGCCACAGGTTCTTGTGGGCCAAGTTCTCTCAGTCAGCCTTGTGCAGCGACGTTGGCGCCCAAGGGATCGCGGGGTTGTAAAAGTACCATACGGTATCACCCCGTGCTGTAGGAGTAAGCGCTCCTCAGAAAACTTCTCCCTTGCTGGCTTTCTCTGCGCAAGGACCGTCCGTAACAGCAATAAGCACGGCCCGCCATGCTGAACCGATGGCGCGTTCAGCGTCTGACACCGAGTCCCGGTCACCGGGCCGTGCAACGGCCCTGAGGCTGCTGAGGAGCCTGACAGGAGATGTCCCTGGGGCCTGCCCACCTGCGGCAGCGGCTGGCTGGCGATGACCTGATTTTGAGGATATGGGTCTTGTTTACTTAAAATTACAGCAAAGAACCAGGCAGGACAGGAACTGGGTGAGGGTTCCAGCCGAAACCAGGGTGAGGAGCGGTAGTTTACTGTGCATGCTCTCACTTGTTTGCAGTTTTCCTGAGAGCAAACACGAGCATGGTCGCAGCTTTTGCCAAGTGAGACACTGGTTTCTGTGACACGGCCACCGGCCCGTTACAGCTGGACCGTTACCAGCAAAATGCTTCAAACAACCATCAGTCACATGTTAATGACACCTTGTCAGTGGACTTAAACAGGCTAGCACTGCTAGGCTCTGTCACTTGTGATTCCCTCGATCCTGCTATCCTGGCTGTCTTGATACCAACTCATTAGTTGGCTGCAGATGAGACAGGTTTAATTAGCATGACAGAAATGAGCAGGGACTTCTCCCAAACAGAGCTGTTCTGTACTAGGAGATCAATATTCCTGTTTGTGGGATCTGGCTCGCTCACATGGGTCAACTCAGCTTGATTTTCACAATATTCTTCAGGAAGCCGTCTTGTCTTTTCCTCCACGTAAATGACAGCTCTTCCTGGAGTAAGAAGAGAGAGAAAAAAGATTTTCTGCAGAGAACACGTGACTTGGGATTTGCTCCTTTGCCTGTTCAGTGGCCACACAGACTTTGGCTTCTGTGAAAGTGAGTTTGAGCTTCCAGACCGAAATGAAGAATTTCTCTTTTGACCATTTAGCAGAGTAAGGAAAGGTGTTTTTTGCAATAGAGTCCATTTGTATCAATAACATGATAGCACGTTACTGCAAACTGCGCATCACAGGGGAACTGTTTGAGATAAAAATAATTTTGATTTATGATTCCAGCCTGAAAAGGACACTCATCCCCACCACGAAAAGCAAATGCGTATTTCTTATATTCTGTGCTGCTCCACACGTCCCTCCAAGTGGCTGTTGTGATGTTATTGTTATTCTTCTAGCATTATGGTTTCCAAAGACGGTATTTCCCTGAATGACAATGAGGAAGTTTTGCTGCTGCTGTACGACTCATTAGTTGTTTTTCTGTCATGCCTTGAGGCCCTGGTGAGGACTCATTCAATTGTACTTGACTTCACAAGAAAACTTCGGAAGAGACATTCCCGCTGCCTCAGGTGCTGCATTCTCGGTGAGTGTCTTCAGACCTGATTTTATCTGAAAAATGGGTAGCCCTTTGTCCTTCAAAACATGCATACAATAAAGATACCGTTGAAAAGCACAATACCACTGTAGAAATATTGGCGGTCCTATGATCCAGTGGATAAAGTTGTGAATGAAAGATTTCTGTAACCCTAAGGGCATAAATGCATTGAAACATGGTCACTGCTATGAAGATATTGAACATTTCCTGTGCTGGAAAAAGTTACAAACTTTTTATTCTTACTGGTAGTGGTCAATTTCTATCTGCCTTATTTTTGCCTTAAGACTTGTAGTTTCTGGAAAAATAATTTCGAATCTTCAAAGCCTTAGGAAACATCAAAACAGTAAGAAAAAAGATGGAAAGATTACGTACTCATTATAAATGTCTCAATCTCTTAGGGCTTGTCTAAACAGGGAAGCTATTTTGAAATAAGTGAGGGTGTGAGCTGAAGCGCAACAGCTATTCTGCACTATCTCCACCCCCAACAGGGAATTTCCTATATTATTCTGTTTTGGAAAGCCTAAATTTCACGTAAATGCCGGAGTTCGGTGTGTCCCATTGGCTAGACAGCTGTATCTTTGTCTGTACTCAGTTTACTAGTCGGGCAGAAATATGAGTTCAAATTTTTCTCTTTACTTAGCCCATTAGCTTGCTCCAAATTCAGGCCATCCAGCGTACAACCTGGGTGACTGAAGATCACGCCCTTCAGCACGAACTTCTGACCAGGCTAACATAACAAACAAGCCACAAAACAGCCAAGCCCAATTGACAGGAAACACTAGTCCATTTTTTACTGGTATTGGGGCCATCTCAATGGAGCGCTTTATAAACATGCCTTCTGTCAGTTTAATTCATTAATTAAACTGAGTACCTGTGTGATTCCTATTCCAGACAACAAATGACGTGGGGATGTGTTACTCAAAATAATTATTACAAATCATAAAACATATTACAGGTGCATTTGCCATGGTCATAGGATCATAGGAAAATTTAGTTTGGGAAGGACTGCTGGAGATCATGTAGTTCAGCTTGACCTCAAAGCAGCTCTGACCTCAACAGTGGATCAGGTTGCTCGGGTCCCATTCAGAACAGCACTGGAGATCTCTAAGGAATGAGATTCCCCAGCCGTTATGGGCAACCTCTGTTATTCATATCCATGGTCAATATGCTGTTATTCACATTTTCCAGGAGCAGCAAAACTTACGCAGGCAAGATGGCTATTGAGACACCTGATATCTTATGAATCTGTTAGTGAATTTCAGCAACCTTCAACAGAAGGATAAAAATCATATGTATTGTTGTTCTTGCAAGTTTCTTGGAAATAGTCGGGTCAAGAAGGCCAAGCTGTCCTGACAGAAGGAAAACCAGAGGTATTAGCACACACTGTATATGTGTCAGAGTACCCACTTGGGAACGAATCTTTACAAATATCCCTAAATCGGATAAAACACCTGTCAGAACAGCTTCTTTTTCAATACTGAAGTTATTCTGCTATGCAACACAATTTATATATACAAGGAAACCAGGTACTTGTAAAACCATTTGTTTATTTTCCAAGTGCATCTGTTTATAGATATGTGAGAAAATACTATAGTAATAACAATAATTTGGAGGGAGTTGGTGTAAGTTCACCTCTGCATTTCTCTGGGATGTTGCACTCTGCCGTCAAACACCTCTTCATCCTGCAGTTTGCAGGGCCTGTAGGCAGAAAGGGGGTTCGTGTTGGTATGAAGGGGAAGAAATCAATGACAAGCCAATCCAGGCTGTCACCTGTCCACCTTGAGATACACATCTACATTTTTGATGCAGTGCAGAGCTTTATTCTGTTAGTAACAGGTGCGTCTGGGTGAAATTCTACACTCTTCGAATCAGATAAGGACAAAGAAGTCTCAGCTACCACCCCCTGGGGTGGAGTGTCGAGGTGCATTCATCATCCTAAATTACAGACGTATTTACCGAGGGTTGTGCCATGACACCATGAAATTAGCTATGCAAATTGTTGCACAGGAATTTAATTGGGAGGTATGTAAATAAGGAGTGATGGAGTGATACCTTACCCACCTCTCCTCGGCTTGCCAGTGCTGAATGCATCATTAGTCCCGAGGAGACAAGGAGGCATCAATGTTTTTTAGCGCTGACGTTTCCCTCTCACCTGACCTACCAGCACCGCAGAGTGTGCTTCTGCAGGAGCCATTGGAGCTGGTCTGCTTGTCACTGCACCTGTGCTTCTGGCAGGCTGTGGCCAGGAGAAAGCATGCTTTGCATGAAGTAGCTGGCAGCTCTTGTGTTTGCACCAAATCGATACCTCTTTATAATGGTCCTTTCCTGTCTCTCTCGCCTTAATCCCTTTAATGTGAAAGCAGTACATGTGACAATTCAGTTTAGGTTGCTCCATTAGCAAATGTTCTTTCTTAGCCACTCTTCCTGGACGTACAGACTCAGGTTCATATTTGTGAGGACGAAAAACTGGAAATATGTTCCTTTTCCATCTTGGTTCATTCATTTTGTTGCCCTGTGTTTACTGCAGGGTGAGTGATGAGGGTTTCTGGAGAAAGAAGACAGGAAACATAGCCCAGACATGACAGCAAATAAACAGTTTTGGGGAGGCGGTGGTAGTGGAGAGAATGGGACATTTCTGGACTTCTGCCATGACCGAATGACACAGATGGTCTTCTGGTAAAATGAATATTTTACTAATGAGCAGTGAACGTGCTTCAGGCTGGCTGCACCTACAGCCCCGAGAATGCAAACAGTTTAGCAGTAGTTTTGTCAATAAGTACCATCTGCTCAGCAGCATGGAATCCAAAGTATTACAGAACCCACCTTACCGGTGGCTGCTGTTTTGCTAGATGTAGGTGAGATAAAAATGTCTACTAAATATTTTTTGTAAATAGCGCGATTCTGATCTCAAAACTGTGACACTAAATTTAATGAGACTTGTTCAATCCAAGTTTAAGTCTGAGAGAATTAAAGAGTTGCAGTTAGCTTCTTTCCTGGAGGACAGCAAGGCATCCTCCCAGAAGCATATGCTGTAAGTGAAGTTGCTTCTCACACAGATTCGGACACTTAAGTGTCTGAAAAATGTCTTGCTTCCACTCCTGCCCGTAAGGGAAGGAAACGCAACTCTGCGAGCCTCGGAAGTAGCGGGGCCTGGTTTCCTCGTTGCTGCCGTGGGGGCTCCAAGCTGGTTTCCTGCCTGAGCACTCTGATACCCGATAAGGAGAGAATTCCCGCCACAGCCGTTCTCTCTGCAGAGGCACTGGTAGTCCTTGCTGCTTGGCTGCCTGTTTTCCACAAACTTTGCAAAAGCAGAGTGTCTGTGGGAACTTTACTGCTGTTAGGTTTAGTTGAGGTTGGCTGCTGGGTTCAAAGGCCTCTAGCAGAGAAGTGAGACATGAGCATCGTGTAAAGGAAGTCTAAAACCAAAATGAGAACCTTAGCCTGCTAGTTGACTAATTCTTCCCTGAGCAGAGACGTGAAAGAACAAAAAAAATCACTCTGTTGTCCAACTTGGATTTATGGGTGCGATATTCTGCCAGTCTTTTTTAAAGATCTTCATTTCCCTCTGTCTGTATTGTAAAATGTGGATAAGAAGTTTAGCTACGTAGCTGGGACTCGTTATGGCTAAATTCATCCAAGTCTTGCATAACTGCAAAATACCAAACGATTAGATCAAGAGTCTGTCATTGGAAATTGCCTGGCTGAAACTCAGACTCATTTTTATGTCTGAGTTGTTTTTTTAGTGAAGGATCAGAGAGAATTCCAGAGAGAAACAGGGCTGAATAAGCAGCTCTTTAAGAGAATAATTTAATAGAAAAATGTAGCATGAGAGTAATGAAACAAGGAAAAAGGTGAAGATGCAAAGGAAGATCAGTGCTGAGGAGCGCAATTCACAGCTCACTTTCTGTGTGGAAGGACAGAAGTGATGTACAAAGAGGAATCATAAAAGAGATGGATGAAAGAGAAAAGAAAAGTTTGCTGGGCAAGTAAATCATAGAAGATCCTTTTTTAATGGAGCTTGCTTACTTTTACGTACTTACCTCTAAGTTGCACTGACATGGATGAAGTTACTGAAACATACAGAGTTGCAAACAAATCTGGCCTGAAAATGGAAAGAGAGAAATTGGTTGGAAGAAATTTACTCCTAGAAAAAATAGCATGGGGCTAGGAGTGCCATGAGGGAATCCCAATGAAGTGTGTTTCTTGAAAATACAAGAGAAAGCAATTTCAACACATCAGATAAGTGTGTTTCTCTAAAGTCCAAAAGAAAACTGCTTCCAAAATCAGGTGCATGCTCAGAAAGCTAAAGCTTGCCTTCACTGAAAACCTTGACATCAAGAGATACCGCCTGCATGGCTGTAAGCAATGCCAAGGGGAGTTTGGAGCACTTCTGAGAGGATACTTCTGCCGCCCCAGCCTGCGGGGAAATCCAGCTGTGCTCAGCGTTCAGTGCAAGCCCTGCTAGACTAATCTTGCTTTGATCCTCCAAGACCATGAAGAGACCCTGAGTTGTGATCAGGTTTGCTTCAGGGCTGGTTTTAGAGCCCACAGGATGTACCAAAACAGACACAATCCATGGGCCCTTTAAGCCCCTTTTCAACGTGCTCCAGAAATATGAATTCTGTGCTCAACAGTGTATGACTGGTATAAGCCACACATTAGTTTTCTCATCTTCTGTCACATGAGGGCAAGTCACACTTCCTCTGCCCCTTCCTTCCGTGGAGCTCCTGAGGACACAAGGGGCAAGGGGAAGCACCAGTGCTCAGAGCTGCGAGCCCTTCTCTCTGGGCAATCTCCAACTTCTGCCTTCCAAGCTGCTGTTGAAGTTTGAACCTTTAAATTGCTGACTTTGTCTAGAGAAAGGAGAAAAGAAAGAGGAAAAGAAAGAAGGGAAAGGAAAGGGAAAAAAGGTTTGGAGTTATGCCGCTTTCTTTGACTTCTATCCTTGACATTACAATTCATTTTTTTTTTTAAAGATAAAACAAAATAAATGCTGCATTATGAAGTAAATGCTGTAATATAATTATTTTAACCTGTTCCAGTTTGGTCTGTTACATTATGAATTTAATAACGGCTCATTGATTTAGAAAAGCAGGTGCTGACTGAGGAATCTCATGCAAATTCAGGATCTGAAGTTTAGGCTCACAGATTAGTCTTGGTGGGGGTCCAGAGCTCTGATTCAGCTTTGGGACTCTCCCAGGACAAGCTGTTTGTTTGCCAGAAGTCTGTATGTGTGTGTGTACACATGAGCAGTTTTGATCATCACAGTCACTGCCAGCATTACCTGACACCTAATAAAATGTAACTGGTATCTGAGCAAATTGCTTTGCTAGCCCTCCTCCTGGCACTTCAGAGGCTTCGTGCTGACAGCTGACCAATGTACGTCTTAATCCATTCTCTTCACATCACCTCAGCGCTCGTTTCAGGGGGCCTCTCTGCAAGTGGCTCTTTGGCGTGCTTAGCCAATGGCATCACACAAGTGCAGGTGCTGCAGCCGTATGTCTGGGGCTGATTTAGCCGTAATTAATGAAGCTTCAGAAACCTTTCCAAGCAGGAGAGCAGGAGCCTTGTTTGTAGCGGCCTGCAAGCCATTCCCCTCGGCCTGCAGCCAGCTGGACACCATGGTTTGGAAAGGTCTGATTTTCAGATCACAACAACCGAAGTTGTCTCAGAGCAAGAGACAAAGGGGCAGAAACGCAATTTGTGCTTTAAAGCAGTCTGTAGATTTTTGGTGGATTCTTGTTTTGGCCAGCGAAATCACTATTACAGGTGTGTATTTGCTTTATGGCCACGCTTGGAGGTAAGGCTTGAAGCTTGGAGGACGCTTGGTCAGGACCAGCAAAGCCGTTCTTCTGCTCTAACACCACTCAATTTAACCACAAACTTAATAACCCCAGAGAACAAAGACAGCTAAATTCATCAGCTAATAAAATTACCCAGATTGTTGTACAGGACCAAGGAGGATCTGAGACGTTTCCATCCCCACCAAGGAAGAGGAGTGTACCTGCTTTGTAAAAGAAAGATTTAGGGCTGGGGCACTGATTGGATTGTGGGGCTGCCACCATGACAACAGAGGAAGGAACTAGCAGCGTAGCTTTCAGACGCATATAAAATTGACAATAACAAACAATCTTGTATTAAAATCAGTTTAAAGCAATCCTGGAAATTACAATCCAGTGGGCATTATTTGCATACCAAATAAATGAATGGGAATGAAAAATGATGGCTAAATATGAGGCATTTGGCTAAGCATGAATTAATAGGGACAAAGCTGCAGAAGTCTGTAAAGAAAAATCGTCCATCTTGTAACATATAAAATTCCTGCAGTGTGCAGGAAAACAGAAGATGAGGGCAAACTAGCACATATCTTTTATCTAGACTGTCAAAAAATAAAAAAGTCATGGATAAATGAGCTCAGGCACTTGTGAATGCCCTCGAGGCATCTCGCTGTGTTACTAGGTACTCACAAACATTTGAAAAGCTGATCTTGAAAGGAAGAAATGGAAGTAGATGTAAATGGTAGAGAGTAACAAGTGTTTGAAACCAAAATGCTTATTTTTAATTGCCTGTCATGGCTGATGAAACAAGAACTAAGTCAATGCCATTGAAACACAGTGGATTCAAAATCGTCCAGGAGATGGATTTTTTATACAACATAAAATTAACCCCATCAAGACACTGGCAAGACTAGGAATTTCACGAGAATCGGGGGGCTCACGGAGGCAGCTGAGAGCACTTGGAGACAGACGAAAGGTGGTCATGGTGCAGAGGGAGCCTGAGCCAGTGCTGGGACGGCAGCAGGATGGTTCCCACCACACACCGTCTGCCAGCCCCCTCTCTTCCTTTCATCTGTTTTTACGGGAAAATGCCAGATCTAACAAGCAGCTCTATGGGCCACAGAACTAATAAATAAACTAGTAAATAGCTTTCTATGGGTTTGTTTCTCGGGACTGACATACTGAATTCTCTAAGGTTGCAGCACCGCTCTACTGCTTATAAGACATCAGAGAAGCCACACATTATGAACGTCCTAACCACAGGAAAAGCCTAATGGGAGTTCACACTGTGTTAAACACCAGGGAATCCACATGAGAGAGAAACCTGGACTAAAGAGTGGATTTTCTGCTGTCTCATAAGGCATGGACTCCCACTAAGGTTTTTCCCAGGGTTTAATTCATTCTGTGGCCTGTCTCTTGGTTACAGATTGATGCTTCTTCCATCACACCTCCTCTTTTCCACCACTCAGGCAGAGGCACACCAAGGCGCTGAGGAAGCACCGCGGCTCCACAGGCCACTGCCAGCACTTCGGCCTGGCTGCTGCAAGCCTCGCGGCTGGTTTTCATGCACTTTTCCAAACTCCGAAACCCGTATGTGTTGACAGCACCGGCCCAAACACATCTCACTCTCAGCAACTACGCTTTCACTTTGCCTGTCATTATGCTAAGTTAAAATTAAAGCTGCTCTTTAGCTGTTTATGGTGTTATTACTTTACCTCTTAGATATGGCCAGTTATGGATGGGATTTTGCCTTGCAATCAGTTGCTCTGACTCCTGTTTCATTCTGAAGTACTAAACTCGTCTGAGTTGATAGCATGTGCAGACAACAGTAGAGACATTTGTGTGCTGAAAGGCGCTTTCTGTTTTCTCCAGCTCCATTGTGCTTATTAAATAATATCACCTCTCACCCTACACCTCGCCATCCTTACGCCCTTGAATGTCACACCATGCTCACAACCCTGTTTTTCCACCATAGGGCAATTCCTCTTCTGCCTGTAAAATTAATCAGTAGAAATGAGAACTGAATTCTGGCAACCCCCAATACGCCCCACTTCTGACAATGTTTTTGTCAGCTTGAGTTGCTCCTCTCCAGCCCATGTATTAACCCTGTGGTTTGCCTGCTGCTCGCTAGTTTGGGGGGCTGAGAGGCGGCTCATTTCCATCTCTGGGATTTTATGGGTCTCCTCACCCCTGAAAACAAGGAGTATCATAGGTCACGAAGGAAACTCTTGCTTCCTCCTCTGGGGCGGCAGCTGGGAGGGAAGCGGGACTGCGGTGGGGCAGAAGCGCCCACTGCAGCAC
Organism: Chauna torquata; assembly: GCA_013399475.1. NCBI lineage: Eukaryota > Metazoa > Chordata > Aves > Anseriformes > Anhimidae > Chauna > Chauna torquata. The sequence continues at coordinate 26,442 of VXAL01004243.1, forward strand.
TGTGGGTCGGGGTGCCCCACACGGCCGTGCCGCCCACCGCTGCGCCAGGGCAGGTCAGGGGACCAGCTGCGGCCCCAGATTAGCTGTGCCGGGCGCTGTGTCCCGCGGAGATGGGTTACCGCTGCAGCTAGCACCCGGGAGCTTGCTCTTGGCATCGCCCTGCGCTGGATGTTTTGGAAACAAACAAAGACCGCAAAAGCCTACATGCCGTGGGGTGAAAACAACATTTGTCTGCCTGCTTAGAAGTGAGAGTGGAAGAGTGGCGAAGATAACAAGAATAGGGACTGCAAAGCCTTGTGCATCCAAAACCGATGGTGTTCCCTAGACGGGAAGCTGCACAGCTCCAGCAGAAGAGGAAAAGTCCTGGGCTAGAAAAACAAATCCCCTGCAGAAATGCACAGCCATGCGGCAGGGAGGACAGCTCGATGGGCAGAACAGGGACGCCAGCAGCTCAGAGCAGGTGGCCATGGCACAGCGTAGAGCCCGTGCGCCTTAAAGCCCCTGGGTGCTGGCACGCCGATGCTGCGTAGACCACGCGCACAAGTGCAGAGCAGTGCAGCACCTGGGCACAGTGAGATACCGCTGTCTCCTGGAACAAGGAAGCCCGGGCACTGCAGGAGAGAAGTTTGGACAGAGGCTGACCTGTGCCCCCAGCTCGCCAGCTGTGTGCACCTTCACTGTGCTGGAGGTGTAAGTGTTTGAATGGCAGCACCTGAACAGCTTGTTGCAGAGCTTCAGGGTCTGTGCCACTGCTCCCATCTCAGCGCAGCAGCGGCTGGTACGTTGGTACCCACTGCTGGCAAACCAAAGTGGACAACTGCTGTTGCAGTAAATCCCATAAGCAACATGTAGGCAGGTATGGATAAGAGATGAGGGGAAAACCATTGTTTTGATTTCCCTGTCCCCAGCTTACATATTCCATGAGCACGCAGAGCTACTGGTATGTGCACGGCCTCCCAGTTTTTAGTAGCATACTGTCCCCCAGATGCAGCGGAAACAGGCATCGGGGATTATTTGGGTAAGTCCAGGAGTCGGATTATTCAGTTTTGTGGGAGCAGGTCAGGGCTTCTTCTTCGGTCAATGAGCATTGGCCAGGACAGCACCTGGACTGATTTCATCCTCAGTGAGCTGATGAAAAATGCTTTTTTGCAAAAAAGAAATCCAGAGGAACTGCTTTTACTTGAGGGTCTAAGTCCCAGATTTGCCCTTTGTATTTTGGGCTGGGCTGCAGACGTTACTGCTGCTCACACAGCCCTCTGCCACTGACGCTTGTGAGTGTGAGCAGAGACAGATGAATCCTGCTGAAAGTCATCCTCCTCCAATCCCATCCCTGACAAAATGCAATCTTTAGCAACAGCATTGTGGGTTTTTTTTTTTATTTTTTATTTTTATTTTTAAAAGCAACATCGAGTTCTTAGAGGAGCCCCAAGATCTATTTGGAGACTTCCACAAAAATTACTCCAAACAATAGCTAAAAACCTACCACTTCCCCCTGGAACGTTTCGGAGCCCGAAATGGGGGCTCAGCCCATGAGGAGGCAGCTGCTGTGGTTCCTCTCCTTCGCCCGGCCATGCTGCAGGCGGAGGTCACCTGCCCGCCCCAGGCACGGTGGGCCCTGGTGCCAGCTCTCCCCGCTGGCCGGGTCCTGTGGCCCTTCCTGAGGTTGTAATTTAGAATCACGGCAGGGCTTGCTTTTGCCCAGCGCGGCCTCACCGTGGGACCGGGAGCTTTTCTGGCTGCGTTTCTCCCCGCCTGCCCCGACCTTGGCCCTTTGTACCGGGACAGATTGCACGAGGGGAAGCGGGCAGCGCCCCGGGAAGCGGCCGGGCTGGTGTTTGACAAACAGGTTGCTCAACGCCGCGCTGACGTTACCGACCACATCTCACGCCGGCTGCTGCCCTGTGGCCCAGCTTGCTGAGGTCTCTGTGCCCGTGCCCTTCCACTCAGAGACTGCTCGGCAGAGGTGTGAGCAGCAGAGTTATCAGGGAAATCAAATTTTTTTTTTAAGCCTTTTCTGACCATCCATGGGAGATATCGAGAAAGCACGCCCCAGCTGCTGTTGAGATACAGTGTCTGTAAGCAAGCCTTTCAGCTGAGTTTGATTTTTTCTGCCTCCTCTTGAGGCTGCAGGCTTCCCTGTCCATGTACAAGGCTGAGGCCCCCCCGCCCCAGGCTCTTGGGGAGGGAGAAGAAGCCAGCAGCAAGATGTGCTTTCCTTCTGATTCAGGCAGCAAAAGGAGATTGCACAGGGCTTTCAGGCTAAAGTGACAGCTTACTTATTTGTCAGACAAAGCTGATGCCCCAGGACCAAGAGCCCTGGGTGCCCAGAGCTGTCCCCATGGGCGGGCTCTTCACCACCGCGCGGTGGGACCTGCTGCTCCTTTCCTGGGCTGGAGGAGCTCATGGAGCTCCCTGAGCATGCTGGTCCCCTGGGAAGCACCTGTAGGGAAAAGTAACGCTGATAAATGTGTATTTCTGGGGCTGGGACAGCACCTGCTTGTCTGACAGCAAAGCTTATTTTCCTTATTTGTATTGCAGCGGTTTGGGGGCCTGCAGGTATGGGTTGGGGTCTGCTGTCTTGGATGCCAAAGAGCCCCTGAAGGTGAGCCCTAAGGACTGGGACTGCCCCATGCAGAGAAGCACAGGTCAGAGGGCTGAAGATGATGCAAAACAGAGCTTAAAACAAACAAACAAAACACATTTTAATCACTGTTATAGAATAATGCAATACAGATCCTTTTATGAATAAAAGCATCTGTTTCTAGGAAAGATCTAGACTTTGTCCCAGCCTGTAAAACTGAATTTTGTGGTTGTTCACCTACATAACCTCTCTATGCAGCGTCTCATGTACATGTACAGGAATGAAACTTCATGTGTACAGCTACTCTTCTCTTTGCTCCAAACCCTTGCACACCTCTGCTGTTCACCTCCCAGTCAATCTTTATTTTGTCTCCCTGTCCTCTTCGCTTTATGTGCCATGCAGTAGCTTGCTCTCGAGCTGTCCCTGCAGTGTCACTCAGCTCTTTGCCTGGTAACACAGAAACCTCCCTCGCTGTTCCCCTCCGCATGCACGCGCTCCTTATGCTGAGCACGCAGTTGGGGAAGGATTTCCTTAGGTGGCATTTCCTGATGATTTCTGACTAACTGCAGAGGAAGTCAAACCAAAGAAATGATGAATCTTCCATTTTTTTATTTTTAAAATAACTTAAAAACCCTGACATCTCTTATTTTTGCACTGCAAACGCCCTGCCTGCTACCCTGCTCCTGGCCTCATCCTCAGGGATAAAACATACACCAAAGCCAAATACACCTTCTGCTGGTAAGCCCTTGTCCTTTTCTGGAAGCTTTATTTGCCAGCTTTAGCATGTTGGAATTGCCCAGTGCCTTTAAGTAATAGCTCATAGTCTGAAAGAATGCTCCCTAAGATGCAAATGTTTCTTTAAGAAATTAAATTAGAGGCTCAGGAGCCTGGAATAAGTGTTTTTATGCAGGGTGGCAGTTCAAGCCTCCTCTCTTGGAGGCTTCCTTTCTTGGTCTCTCTCTCGTGCTGTACAAAAGGTCACACAACGCTCATCCTGAACTTGGGTGGGGAAACCTCAGGCCAGAAGATGCATTTGCCTTCTGGCAGCATCCCCCCAGGGCAGGCGGCACGACTGCTGCTTCCCTGCTGGGGATCGGTGGGGAAAAAACACCGAGTAGGTCTCCCCATTGCTCTGTGCTGCTCATATGGGGAAGGAAACAAAAAAGTAAGAGCAGCAGTGGCAACAGCAACCATCTCTAGATAACGGCACGGCCACGGGCGCTCCCAGGAGCTGAGCTCCCAGACAAAGCATGGAGTATGTATTAATGCTAACCAAACCGCAACAACAACACACATACACAAGGAAAACACCCGCAGGCTGCATTAAGCTATAAAACCCTCAGCGAGAGCTCACCAGCAGAGCAAGGACTTGCCGGGGAAGCCTGGCGTTACAAGAGGGTGGAAGGGGCCAAGCCCCTGCCAGGCTGCTCCTTGCCAAGCGCTGGAGGTGCTGCTGCTGACACCCAAGGCGCTGCTATGAACATGTAACCAGTAGAGCCAAGCCCCTCTGCACTGGCTGCCCGAAACAACCGGGAGAGGAGCTCTAGATGCTGTTTAATGGGGAAATGCAGATCTTAAGTCCTGTCAAAACACAGCAAGCAGCCTGCATTAAATTGGGGGCAGAAGGACAGGGCTACGGCTCCATGGACCAGAGGTTTTCTGCAGCTGGCGCTGGCCGTGTGCGAGCCCCTGTCCCTCCAATCACACCTGAAAAACCACCAAAGTGCTTTGTACAGAGCACAAGAATCCTGAGAGCTTCCCGAGCCTCATTCCGGCCCCATCTACCCGCTGGACCCAACGGCATGATTTCAGGCTCAGCAGTCACATTCCCGAGGCTGGGCTCTCCCTGCCCAGGCTGCTCGGGGTGCCGGGACCCCTGCACAGGGAGGTGCCCGTGGAGGGGATGCGCCGGGGAAGAGCAGGTGTCCCACCAGGACCACAAAACACCCTGCTCCAGAAGGGATGCATGCCCGAAGCAATAAATAAACTACATCCCAAACTACCTTGCATGTTAGCAGCTCTGCTCCTGCAGGCTGCCTCGCATTGTCTGCAAAATCCCAAGATGCGCACGTTGGAAGGATCTCACCTCACCTGCTCAGCGGAGAAATTACACTGACAGCATCCAAGCTCCTCTGCACAGGACACTTAAAGGATCAGATTAAATAGCAACCAATCTTTGTATCCAAGCCCAGAGCATCTGCTGAGCAAATTGGTGTTTGTGGGCTCCTTCTTTGGTCAGCAAAAGCACGGCTCCTTCCTCCTGTAGCTACAGCAGGAGCCAGGGCTGCGACTCACCCAAGTCCCAGGGAGGATACAGCTGGGAGCCAGCCCAGGCAGTCACAGCTTTGTCATTCCTTGTTCCTTTAAGGCACCTGCAAATGATCTGCAGATGCGCAGGTGTGTGACATTGGTTTGAATTTACATCCAAATAATTTAAATGAACAAGTCACAGCCTAATAATGGATTTAAAATGGGAAAAGCATGAAATGAAAAACGTGGAAGGTTTCCCTTTGCTTATCAAAATAATTGAAGATCACAGCTACATTTTATATTAATTTATTAGAAAAAAGATACACAGTTTAATGTGCAAATATATACAACAAACATTACAATGAGACGTCAGGAAGGGAGAGCCCCTCCCCTCTATCAATGACTTACTCCTTCGTAACAGAGATGACTGTTTAATGCTTCCCCACAGATTTACAAATACAAAAAAGTATAATGCTTCATTTGCACAAAACAGAAGTTTATTTTTATTTGAACAAAAAATATTCTGGCTTTGAAATGGCAAAAGTCTGCTATTTTGGTGGCTATTTTTTTTTTAACCTGAGCAATTTTTGCGGAACAGGGAAACAAAGGAAAGGCATTGCCCTGTGCTTCATTCTCATCACAGCGTCTGATGGTCTTTGAATTACTAAACCACTGAATCACTTCAAGTCAATGCAACTGCAAAATCTACATCTATGATGTAATCAGCGGCACGGAAGAGCGCGGGCGCTACCCTTGGCAAAAGTGAGCTGGTGGAAACCACCTGGCTCGAGTTAAATGGCTGTTGGCATTTCTCAGGTAAAGTGTTCCTATCTAACAGTAAGGTATTTAATGCTGTCTCCTGTAGTAAAGGAGTTATAAATGGAAAATAAAGTTTAGTCCAAAAAGCAAGAGTCCTGGATCCTGCTACGCTTTGCTCAAATGCGTGATCAATGAACGACTGCAAAATACGGCCATATTCAGCTCTGAGTAAAGACCTCGGGAATGAGCGCAGCTCCCAGTAAGCACTTAAATCCTGCTCTCTTCAGCAAAGAAGTTCAGAGCAGATTAATCTCTTTATGATTCCACAGGATTTATTTCAAGCAGGTGTTTTTACGCCTGCTGGCCACAGACAGTTTGGGCAGCAGAGCTCCGTACCAGCCCCGACCTCCTCCCGCCCGTGCAGGGCCAGCGCAGCGCGGTGCCAGCAGCGTGGGAACCGGCTGGTCGCCACAACCTCCGCGTGGCTCTTGCACAGCAACCACAGCACTGACACCATTCGGCTCGTCTGTCCTCCACGTCGTCACACCATCCAGCTGCATCTGCAAACTCCACGGAGCGACGCTGCTAATTAGACAGAACCCACTCTGCTCGTTTAATGCTCCTCTCCACTTTGAACAAGAACCCCCAGTGGTGGTGAAGAAGGCACTACAGGTCCTAAGCTGGGCAATGCCAGTTCCCCAGGAGACAGGAGCTTCATAACGGGCTGCTGGCTGTCCTGTGCTCACAAAGGTGCAGAGCCTCCCTCTGCATCAGCTCCCCTGATTTTTTTTTTATTTTTTTTTAAGAAATACATACAAATAACAAAGTAATAGCCCTACAGCAAACAGAAGACGCTACCAGGAGTGTGCCTGGCCTCCTGCCTGAACTGTGTTTTCAGACACGGCACTGTCAAAAGCTGATTCAGTTTTCAGGGGCATTCACAGTTTTTCTCTCCTCTTTGGCCAGGGAGCAGAATTTAGGGAACGCTGCAACATCTCTCCTCCTGCCAGCAGGCTGCAGGGATGCTGACAGCAGCCAGCAGGTACGTCACTGATGGACCGTGGCAGAGGCTGCAGCTCCATTTCAGCTTGAAATCCCTATGACGGGGGGTGACCACTGCAGAGTTGGCCTTTGCCAGCCTCACGCCATCCTCCTTTTCTTTACTCTTTTCAGACTATTGCACAATTTGACTACATGGGGGGAAAAAATAGCCTTTGGGGAGAACTGCTCTGCTTTTAAACTTCTGTATTTTAATTGCTCCTGTTTCACGCATTGTACTTGCACAAGAATGCATGTCGCAGACCCTGGAGCAGTGGGACCTTAAAGGAGAAATCTGAACAAAACCCCAAACTTAGCTTTTAGTTTAAAAGCGAAAGTTAGAAACCAGTAAGCTGTGTTTGATGGAGATAAGATAGCTCCAGGGGCAGGAAGGAGACACGAGGAAGTTTAAGGGGGGGGACTGATCTGGGGACTGCCACCTCCGAGCTGAACGCTTATGTCCTTTTAGGAAAATAAAACCAAAAGAGCTTGCTCTTTCCTAAACTTCTGAATGACCCAGTAGCTGTGTTTGTCCAAGTTTAAAGAGTTTTACAACAAACTAGAATAACAAGCGTGTCAGTTGTCCTCAATAGCTTGGTATTTTTCCACTTCAGAAGATTTTCTGACAGCATGAAAAGAAACACTCCTGTAAAACATGAGCCGATTTGCACGCTACTGCAGTCTGAATCGGAGGCTAGCATGCCATCACTCTGCAATTTGGGCTCTGCAGCAGCTTAGCATAACTGTGCTTGCCCTTTGCAGAGGCTTTCTGTACTTTGCAAGGCTCCTGAGCATGATGGTCCCCTGTTGCAATACACGTCTCGGCTGGACATTTAACTCTGTACTGCAGCATACGCTGAAAGCTTTCAGCGACATTTATTATTTGTACGCCTTGCAACGGCAATTCTTTTGAGCAGAAAGGCAAAAGTCTTTGTAACTGTGGCCCTGTGAGCTGCTCTCTCTCTTGCAGCCCTGCAGAGGTGCGAATCCCCACGGCCCCTCCCTGAGCCCACTTCCCCTCTCCCACAGCCACACCCAGGGCACGGTTGTGCAGAGCACTCGCCTAAATCGGTTTTAGGACCAAAAAAAAAAAAAAAAAGGGGTTTCAAAAACTAAATTTCACACCAGATTTACACTGAAAAGTCCAGACTATTTTCAAAACTTTTCCAAACACCAGCTTTCATTGTAGAGCTTTGGATGGGGAGCAGCAGGCCACCTTTCTGCCGCATAAACCCCATTTTCCAAGCAGCTCTAATCCAGGACACTTTCTGCCTGTGGGGCCAGGTGCCCAGTTTGCCCCAGAGTCAGTAAAGGTGCTGGTGAACCTTGTTCTTACAGGGCGGTCACCACGGGTTCCCAACTCTGCTTTTGCTCTACAGAAACAGCGAGACTTGTGAGCACGTCAGCTATCTTGAGGTAGGAGGAAAATAGCGTTTCTGCTCTCGAGGCTGCCCCTTCCAGCAGGACGTGCGACTCAGCTGCGTCTCCCACCCTGCGAGAGCCCAGGCGGCTGGAGGCAGAAGGGAGGCGTGGAGGGAGTACAGCAAGGAGGGACCTTCAGTGCAGTGATGTCTGCAGTGACGTTTCTATGGCCTCTGCTCGGTCAATAAGCATTTTTGGGAAGTCTGATGATAACGTGGAACAACAGGCACACGAGGGAGGCCAGTGACTTGGCCCTGTCAAAGAGGAAATCTTCCATAAGGGCCCTGGCTGGCTGTCCTTGCTGGCAGGATCAGGCCTCTGTGGCCAGCGGGACTTACCTGCACGAGCAAAGCCTGCCAGGTCAAATCCAGTGTGGGTCACCCCGCTGTACGGCACGCTGCCGGTACTCGAGTGGCTGTGCGCCACCTTAAAACAAAGATTGCAGCCAAGCTTTTAAAGTTAAATATGTCACAAACTATACACATATGTGATCCTGAGATAGCGCCCCTAACAAGTCCCAAGGTAGATAAGCTTCCTGAACCCAGAGGTCCTCACGCTGCGTAAGTGCATTGTTGTTTTCTTTTGGCAGGCCTGCTAGCCTCTTGTGGACTGTGCTGCACTTCCTAATTCTCCTTTTTTTGGGGTGGGTCTGATAAAACAATCAGTTTGATGACTGCTACCAGCAATTTCAATTGCATTTCTTCTGCAGTTCGGATGAAAGCATTCTTGATCCTTTGCCAGGTCTCCTAAGACTTGCAGAAACAGGCTCACAGCTTCCCTTTAGATTTTTTGGCCAGCCGAGAGCTGTGTCGGCAGCCTCCTGCTAGAGGAGCAGCTGTGCTGAAGACACTCCTCAAGATAGGAAGAAAACATCAGTAGTAATCAGACAGAGAGGCGACAAGTATGAGCCACAACGGAGAGAAGAAGCTTAACACGATGACCGTCAATCGGAGGGTCAACGACCACACGTCCCAGTCCCATCGGTACATAGTCCTGTTTTGAGCTTCCGACAGCATTAGCTCAGAGTCAGGCCTTTTAAACCCAGGGGAAAAATATTTTCCAAAATCCTCTTTGCTTGAGCATTATACATTTAAAAAGTTCTTTTTATTGTTTCAGTATCTTAGCCCTTAGTTGATTAGTCACCGATGCCTGCTGCCATAAGCAGCCTGAGCATCCGCAGTGTTTGTAGGAATATCAAAAAATAGCTGTAGCAACTAGGAGTTATGCAACAGAGGGAGAAGGCAGGACTAACTAGATTAATGCAACATGTAGTGGATTTGTTAATGTTAAGTGTATGACCTGTCCCAGAATCATGCCAGAAAATGGTACCATGTAGCTTACCAATACGGGCAGTAAAAAGGGTAATGCATTACTTCAATCATCAGTGAACCACTCACTCATTCAACGTACTATTTCCAGCTGAAATCAAAGTTTCTGGTAAAAATGCCACTTCTGTAGAGACCATAAGCATCTTACAACTCTCTCTGCCTTTGAACTTTGTGATAGCTGCTTCATTAACATTGTGGTTCCAGTGCAAAAAAAAAAATCCTCTAGATCCCAACTTTCTTCCTTTAAACTTTCGATTGCCTCTCATCTGTCCATTCCTGCTTAGTGTTCTGTAAAGCTTGAGTCTTCTGTTCATCTACCTGGACATAGTCCACTCTCTGCTCCTCAGAAAGAAATGGTTTCTGTGGGAGACAAGGGAAAAAAAACAACACAAATGAGTGTTGGTAGGGTAAAAGGGGATGCTAGTGAAACCTGGCTTGATTTCCTGTTATCCCTTATTCCCTGATTGCTTCACTTCACTGCGAAGCTTGCAGTGACATCAGCTGACAAAAGCATTGCTTTACAGCCTGCCTGAGCTTTAGTCGTCCATCTGCCACCCCATCACTCAGCCCAGCACCAGACCGAGGGAAACGAAAACCACTGTCCTGCCTATTCCCATGCAGATCACCATTCTCTTGTCGCGCAAGTGATCCTGCTGCAGGGATAACCTGCCTGCACTTTAACCAGAGGGACGGTTTGCTCTTAAGAAGGCTTTGGTGTCCTAAGTCTTTTGCCTCCAGGAGTATTAGCCAATGGGGAAAATGAAATAGAGGACACAAAGCTTCCCAAACATACAATATTCTTTGTTTTGTAGTGGTACCTGCTCACTGCCTGGGCAGGGTGTAAGTTCTTTGGAGCAAGGGTTGTGTTTTCTGAGCATTGCTAAAGAAATTAAATTGCTTTTGGAGATGTAAGAATAAAGATGCGCATTTCGCGATGTTACAAGAGATGGTACAGTTTTACCCAGTGAATTTATCATGTAAACTTGTTACTGCAGAGAGATTTAGGGGAAAACTAGCAGGAAGGGGTTTGTGGAGACTCGATGAAAATGGAAGAGCACGCAGAGATCCTGCAAGCACCAACCAGCTTGCCCACAAGCCCTCTGTGCTGCACATCCTTGTGCAGCCCCCTGCCCTCAAGCTCAAGTTAACGTCATCCCTACGAGCCGTGCTAAGGACACCTCGCCATCCCCCTAACTGCACTTTTATGGTGTTAATCTTGCCACTGGAAACAGGACTGACTTCATCACAGCACCTAGGGCACCTAGCAGAGTATGGCTCTGGGTCTTCTTTTCCTCCCAGCAGACACAAAAGGAGGAGGTTTGGGGTTTTTCGCAGGGGACTCATACCTTCTGTACAGGGGATGGGGAAGCAGAATTAAAATCCAATGCTAAGTAATCAAGGTTAGATTTCCTTGTCCATGGAAAAGCACCACTGTATGGAGATGTTGCCTGTCTGTGTTCCTGTCAGGAAAGAAGAGAAACTTTTAATGCTCTTAAAACATGATCCCAGGAGAAAGCAGGGCGGCACTGGGAGCAGGAGGCTCTCCCGGCAGCACGCGAGGGAGGACGGCCAGCGCCCACGGGATGGTTTGTGCCGTGGATGCATTTGGTGACTAACGGCAGGGTAATGCTGATTAGCTGCAGGGTGCCACAAGGAAATGGAGAGTGCCTTTTTCTCCGGGTAATTATGGCAAAACAAGCAAACTGTGCCGAATCTCAGTCTGATTTAGACGATATTCTCAGGAAGGAGCCCAGCTTCTCACCCCAAACCCTGGAAGGCTCAGATTCGCACGGGGTGCCAGCTGAACCATCACAGTGGTAACTATCCAAATCTAGCAACTGACAACATCAGGGAAATCAGAGATGACCGCAAACATGTGGAATGTTTTAATTGACTAGAAAATCAAATGGGGAGTAGTCACAACCAGAACTGCCCTGCCAAGCAGATTTTGATCTAGTAAAAGGCGGTGTGTGTGTGTGTGTGTGTGTGTGTGTGTGTGTGTGTTAAAATTTGAGACGACAGTTTATGGAGATTGTGGTCAGTTTTGCAATGTATTCGTATAGCTATTGCTGTTGGGTTTCGGCTCTGGAGCCAAATCTGTAGACATTGGCTCAGATCAAGGGATTTGCGATCCGTTTCCACCTAAAACTCAAAGGAAACTGAGGTTCTGGCCTTTTGCAAGATATGGCTAGAGAGTGAATGAAGAAAAGGAAGCCACAAAGCCAGATGTTCTTCTCTCGTGGGATGGGAAGTGGGGTTAGTGCCACCAGCCAAAGCAGAAGCAATAGGAGACTGTAATGGGCGTTCTGTTTCTGCACAATATTTGGTGTGTTTCTTTAGGAAGTGCACTAACGGCTTTCTGTCATTTCCTAGGAGATTTTGCAGGGCAGACTTTTGAAGGGTGAAAAGATTTAATTTGCCTTTGCCTTAATGAGTTCTCATGTAAATATGGCTGATCCCTGTGATCTCTTGGAACTGCTCAGCAACATTCGTGGGTGAACAGCTGAGTTCTGCGGAGCAGAAGAAGGGCTTCCCTTATCTCTCCGTAAATTGGTCCCACTGTCTTTGGTTTAAAACCATTTCATCATTTTTTGTTAAAACAGAAGGCAAAGGACAAACCTCCTCAACATTTTTTCTTAGAAAACAAACTTCTGCATTCTCCATCAATGTGACAGAGCAGAATAAAGCAAAGGATGGCTGTGTGAAAATGAAGATTACCATATGAATGTAACTTTCTTCCTCTTCTCCGGAAACTGAATTGGCAAATATTCTTGCTGAATTAATACCGTCTCTTTCTGGTGAGATAAAGCTCATTCGATTGCTATGAAGAAAAACACAGGAGAGGTTAAGGAAGCATCTTACAGATGCTCTGAAATGAAGCCAAAGCCTGACACAGTCCATATGGTGAATAAACTCACTAACGCTGCAGCCTTTATGGAGAGGATGTCCAAAAACATTCCTTAGTTGTAAAAAAAAAGTGTTATGTTCCTGTAAGTGTCTTAGTTGCTTTTATTTTGGGGGGGAATTTATGAAAGTTTGCCGTCTCTGGTATGACAGAAAGCATAAAACATTGGAGCCGTTCTCCATCAAGGAGCACAAACAGACAGCATTCATTTGGGTAATGAGTGCCGATGGGGCAGCTAGTTGTGTGGGTACCCACTTTTTGGAGATTGAGGCGAATTAATCAGCTGCTGGAGGGTCATGCAGAGAAACTTGGCTGGCTTCAGACACTGTAAACACACGCTGTCTGTGCCATGGAGATGGCTGCAACTCAGCCCTTGTTCAAGGAAATCTTTTCCACTTATCATAGCTGTCAGAGGTATATCATGAGTGAATTATTGCAGGCTGGCACAATGGGGTTAGTTACTAGGAAATTGGATGGCTACTTCGTGCAGCATGAACAGTGTAATTCCTTCTGCTTTATTAGTTCTGGGCATACTTCTTTTTTTAGTTTTGTTAATGTGAAACATGCAAACTCCCTCTGAGCTCGTTATCCTTCAGGACTCTGCACTGTGTCAGCACTAATTAACTGCAGCACTCTGGCAGGGATGCTGGGGAGGCAGGCTACTGGGTTTCCCTCACAGGCAGCCCACAGTGGGCAGTCCTGGGGGTTAACCAGCTTCGGAAAGGTTGGGCTGGGAGAGGGTTCTGCAGCTGAGGCAGTGCCCTCAGCACGGCTGGCTTTGCCACCAGGCTCTCCCTCAGGCATCTGCGTCCTCCCCTGCTCATGAGTTCTCTGAAGTTGGATCTCTCTGCCGCTGGAGGCCGACAGCATCACCCATTCATACTGCCTGGGCTCCGGGACCAAAACCATTTGTTTTACCCCACAACTCATTTCCAGGGACAAAAGAGCACCAGCAGATCAAGCCTGAATTTCCACAGGGCAGCACAGAAGCCGGTGCCCAGACTACAAGTCGGGCAGATTTTTACCTTAACTACTTCTCCTCTGCTATCTTAATTGTCAGGAACAAAAATGGCTCTATCACTTTGAAAAAAGATAAAGGCACATGAAGCTTTTAGCCATTGCAGCAGCCACACCACAGCACAGATTAGCTCTGGCCTTTCCAAAAGGAACCTTCAGAAGAGACTGAGTTTTGAGCAAATCCTGATTTGCAAGATACCCAAAACACATCCCTCCTGACAGCACTGCATGATGCTCAACTCACTGAAGCTACCTGTCTTGAAAGGGAGCCTTGGTTTATAGACAGCAAAAGCCTGGGGGATGCTGGAAGGAGCCCTGGGGAATTTTGGTTTGTGGACTTTGCCAGGAAACTGCATCTCGTGGAATGTGATAAGTTATTTTTAACTTCAGTCCACAATGTTAATGCTTAAAAGATTGGAACAGTGGGTTTCTTGCTGACTTACTAAGGCACAGTCCACATCCTGGTCACGGCAGCATGCTCCCGGATTGTGGAGAGATTTCTCAAGTCCAGAGGAGGTGGCCGTACTGCAAGGAGACACAAAAGGAACTACATTTGCAAAAGCAGGGCTCAATAAAAGTACGGATTCATTAGGAAAATGCAGTTTTGTATTAACAGCAAGAAACGAACAGAATATTCCACAGAACGTAACTGATACAACCAAGACAGAAATCAGTAACAGCTGACTGCTTCTGTCAGTGCTGGAAAGCAAAGCCCCTCATTTACCCCAAAACAACAGGAAAAATACAACAGGCGTTAACAGAGCAAATGCCCTGTAAGATCCATGTCCTTGCCTCAGAGCTGCTTGACACGTGCTGCTTGCAAGGAGAGGCCAGTTCAGCCTTCAGGGCAAGCAGGCTTTGGGCTTTCTTCTGAACCCAAAGGTCCTACATGTGGAGAACATCGCTCCTCACACCAACGTACATTTTCCTCTCAGTTCTTGAAACCCTCTAAGAAAGGACCTGAGCTTGCTTTGCTTCCTGGCAGTGCTCTGTATTTCTCTCTCTGCTTCATGTAGCATTTCCTCAACCAATTTCTGAGTAGCCCTGTGGCTCCGTAGCCCAAACAGCTTTAACATAGGCTAGGCTTCAGCAATTTTTAATCTGCACAGCCAAATTTTGTCTCCAGTATGTCCTCTGGAAGTGCAACCCCGAATTTGGAAGTGCCATGAGAAGCAGGAATGGAAAATTACCATCAGTAAAAGCATCTGCAGGAAATTCCTAATGAAACCAAGACAGCTGCACCAAACAGAGGCTTAACCAATAGCCCACACATCAAGTGTGAGGTTTTGAGCAGATGCCCTGTTCCTGGGAAGCCGGGGAGCTGGCGAGACAGCAGCACGCAAGGTTTAGCCTCCTGTCTCGCTAAGGCTATGTCCACGTGGCAATGTGCGGAGTGGGTCCACCCTCCTGCACCATGCTAACACGGCCGCTGCAGAAGTAGGCACAGATACTCTTCCTCTGCTTGTAAATGACCCCATGGACGCACCCTGCTACACCACAGTACTCAAAGCCCCTGCACGGGGATTCAGTCCCTTCTGTGGATGGGAAAAGCTCTGAAATGTGCCAAGGCCACTCTCAGAGGAGGACACCCGTGTCTCCTCTGCCAGGGCCCCGTTGCTGCCAGTTGCTCTTTAGGTCCAGCCTTACATTTCCTGCGAGGCTTGAGGTCTCGGTTCACTGGAGGCGGCTCCAGGTCGGAGGGAAGCTCGGGTAAGGGGCTGGTGAGTTTTTCAGTGCTGGCGACGGGGAAGGTGAAGGTGGCCGAGCTGGGGCTCATGGGGATGTAGCCATCGGGCGAGCAGTCGGAGCTGGGTGCCGAGGGAGATGTGCTGGGGCGCATGGGCACGTAGCTGTCTTCTGTGCCATCTGCGGCCGTTGAGTAGAGCGGGGAGAACCGGCAGGGCTTCAGTGACGAGGGAGGAAAGGAGAAAGAAATGGTGGTGAACGAACAGCTTGCCCTGAGCAAACCAGGAGGTCCTGATGAGACCTTGCTGAGATGCACAAGCTGGAGGGACATGAGACACACACACAGGTTCAGATGCTCATGCAAGATTTGGAAAAGCCCATGGCTGAGCTCAGCAACTCACTGCTGGAAACTAGGACCAAACTTATGGGTGACTTAAGTAGGTTAAATCCTCCGACTTCAGTGAGGCAGCATTTGGCTCTCCCAGAAGCAATTCTGACCTACAAAATGAAGGAGGCCCTTTCATACAAAAACACACCTGAAAGGAGAACATCTGATGAACTAGATTTATGCAAATGTAGAAGCTGAGAGAGCAGAGGTGCAGACATACCAGTTACTCCTGATAGCTGAGAAAAAACACTAGAGATTTATTTCATGCAGGTTAGTGCTGGCTGAGTGCTGAGGAGCGCTGATCACCAACCTTGCAAGCTTTCAAAGGGGAGGAAAACAAGCTGCATACCACCAGGGCTTGCATACAAGCAGCAAAGGAGATCCCACACAGAAAACAGTGTTCGATGCCAGACAGAAGCCTGGCTGCGTGATGCCTGATGGTGCTAAACATAACCCACATCTGTCAAAAGCTGAGCCAGGAGCTTTGGGCTGACAGAGTCCTGAATCACAGGGGCTTTGAAGCAGAAACTATGTCCTGAAGAGGAGGTATCCCTCAGGATCAGGAAGCAATAGGCTTCTTTAGACCCTTTTTTTCCAAAAGAGAAGCAGCTTCCTCAGGTACTTGTGGTCAACAGCTTCATTCTTGAGGCTGCTGGTATCCTTCACAGCAGGCCTAGCTTTGTTTGCTTTAAGAGCATGGGCTCCGTGTTGTGGCCTCCCCCTTGCCATGGCCACAAAGAAGCTGCACAGAAGTTGTCCAAAGCCAAGGGCTTCTTCCGTTTTAATTTTTTTTTTTAATTTTTTTTATTCTTTTGCTGAGCAGAGGGGAGGAATGACTATTAGGATGTGAAACGGCTCACTTTCTTAAGTTCATCATGCAACCAGTGTTTAAGTTTATGCAAGCAGAGTACTTACCAAATTCAAGCTAAGCCTCTTGTCCCGACTTCTTAAAGAACTGCCTTCCATGTCTGCTGAAAGGGAAAAAAGGTGATTAAAAGTGTGGTAAGGCAGTGCAACCTCATGGAGATAATTCTAGAGTAAAGCATATGGCTCTAAAATAACTAGAGCTTTACAGAGATTCCAGAACTGCTGATATTTACCCTAAATGAGGAAATCCAACAACACACAAGACCAGAACTTGGTAGTATTTCAAGACCAATTACAGCTATTTCAAGTATAATGAAACCAAGGAACATACTCATATGTAGTCCTGCTGTGGATGAGGCTTCCTATAGTCACAAGCAGTTGGGAACAAAGATTGGTGTTGTGCAGAGAGCAAGCAACCAAGCAGACTAACATTTGAACCCAATGCCTGTTCTACTCCGTTTCCCATCTATCAAATAAGGGTAATTATATCAAAAGGGACTGGACGGAAGGTTATTTTCTTACTGTTTGGAAAGCATTTGGGCGCCTAGGACACAAGGTGCCTGGGAAGTGCATGTTGTTGTGCCAAGGGTGCATGAGCAAGCCTAATGCAGAGGAGAAATTCTTCTCTTTGCCACCCAGAAATGCTGACATGATGCATGTGGCTCGAGCTGGTGGGGGACAAACAGCCAGAGAGAAGGTCCCCAGTCAGTACCCCCTTGTGCAGATGGTCCTCATCTTGATGTAGGTCAACTTCATTTTTGAAGGAAAAGGCAAAAAATTGAAAAACAACGTTTTGTGCAGAGAAGATTAGCAGTGGGAAATGCTGGAAGGTTTCTTGTCTGTGTAGCAAGATTTTACTCTAAGTAATGGAAGGTTGTTAGTTTGTTTTCAGGTAGGACAGAAAAAAGGAACTGGGGGAATTGGAGGAAACAGAACTGCTGTCACTCCTACCACATGTGTATGTATGTGTGCACACATATATTGTTATTTACATTTCTACCCATGCTTACAAGTACCATCCTATTTGCAAAATGATTTTCTGTTCAGAAAACTGCTGTTCTGTGCTCTACAGAGCGTCCAGGTAGGAGCACTGTGAGCCCCACACCTTGCTCTGGCTGGGGAGATGTCAGTGCCACACTGCAGCTGGGGGCTCAGGGGGCAGCGGGAACGGCAGCAGAAGCGCCAAGCCGGAAGCAGGCAGCACTGTTGGTGTGGGTATATATGGATTTGGACAGGCAGGCACTGTCCTGGGACAGCTATATTTAGTTATTTTGGCAAAAAGGCATTCAGGCACACCAGTAGGTGTCAGGACACAGGTGCTTTACCAGCACACGCTGCCTGTGCAGCAGGTTGATTTACAGCTGTTCAACTTTTACCAAAAAACTCAAGTGGGCTCACTCCAGGAGCCCATGAGGAGCAGTTGCTTTCTCCCTGTTTCTTTTTCAGATCTTTGTGAAGCATATTTTAATTCAGAGTTTAACCTTTCAAATAGTCTCAGATGCACTTGGGGGAAGAAAAAAATAGCAGCACTTATTAATTCATTGCTGCCCCCTGTCAGGCAGAGATAACCTTGCAGCACAGTAGCAGAACATGACATTTGGACACTTTAATCCATTTAAGAACATTTTGGTGTAAATTGGGATGGAGAAACATTAACCATCTCAAGTGTGCCAGCGGTCTTGGAGCAGCATATGCATGGAAGCAAAAGCAGTGTTTTTCAGGGAGCAAAGAAACGTAACTGATAATGAAGAATAGCGTTTCCACCGATGGGTGTTTCTGCAGAAACCTTCCAAGAATTGTTTGTACACTGATAAACAGCCCGGGCAGAGGTCTCCTTGCTCTAGTGCCTGAGCTTTAAGGGCAAGATCTAACAGCCCCAGGCTGCGAGTGCTCATTCAAACTGAAGGTTTATGCTCGTCCATAAACCCCTGCATTTTCTTCCCCATAAAAAAAATGACGTATCACTGCAAAATGTTTGATGCTTTCCAGCCAGGTATTTCAGCTGCTTCCCTCTGTTCTGTGGCTCCACAAAACAAAACTTGCACACATTGTGTATGCTGGATTTTGACACCCGGATATTCTGGGGTTTCAACTGTTATTTTGTTTGAGATAGTGTTTCAAGAACAAGTGGAAAAGGCACCTCAGCTGGGAGCAGAGCTCGCTTTGTGGCAAAGACTCACCCTGCAGCAGGTTTTCAGGCTAGCCAGAAGGAAATGCAAGGACAGAGGGGGATTTGCTGAAGGACAGAGTCCCTGGTTCAGCCAGGATTACATCCCATCCCCAGCATCTCCCTGGCTTCCCTTTCTTTAAGCATGTGACAAGACATGCTGCTTTTATGGAGAGGACTCAGTGTATGGAGCAGCACAGCCACAAGGGCGTTTCTCCCGTGCAAGCCCACGTTTCGACCTTCAGAAACGGAGAGAGGCAGGAGCCGAATGCAAGTGATGGACAGGTCTAAACTCTACTTGCAAACCGGTCCAGAGCAAGCCCTTTGGGCAGCTCCGCGTGGCAAGCAGTTTCGCAGCAGGAGGTGGGTGCCCTCCCAGCCCCCCCGCCACCGAGCGCTGCCGCCTCCGAGACACGCTCACCTTTCCAGTTCCTCACGTTGTCTAGGCTAGACAGGGAGATCCTCCTGGGCACCAGTGCCACCGGAGCCCGGCAGGTCCCCACGTGGCCATTCTGCAGCATCCCACCGCCCACCTCGTCCCCTCGCCTGTCCGAGAAGTGAGTGGGCTTGGGGGGCCGCGGGGGGGGCGTGTTGGAGAGGACGTCCAGCTGGCTCACGCCGTAGGGCAGCGCGCTTTGGCTCTGGTCAATCTGAAAGGTTGGTGTCAGCGGCGTCCCCAGCAGCGGAGAGGAGGAGGAGGAAAAGTCACTGGTTGTGCCGCCCACGTCAGCGCTCCTGGGCACAGCACCGGGGTTCGCTGGTGGGGCCCCGTCCTGGTGCACGGCGCCAGATGGCTGCACGAGGTACAAGGAGGGCTGGGACTGCAGCGAGTCGACAAAAACATCATCCGATGAGGTCTGCTCCAGGGATCTGTCTGAGTTGGACCAGCTGTCACACCTGCATGGGGCAGAGAGCAGGGCCGGCACTTGCCTTTTCTCCTGGTTGCAACCCGGCAAGCACACAGGTGCGGGGGCTTGGGGGCTGTAGTCTGCTGGGAGCAGCTCCATGGGCTGCTTTTTGCTCCCAGTTCAGAAAATGTCCACTGATCCCTTAATGTCGTTTGCTTTCTGCCCACGCTTGGCCCTGCATGCCCTGAGGGCACCTTGCAGACCCCGTCCTCACTTCCCAGGGATCGTGGCCAGGGAGTGATGCTCCTCCGCCAGCCCAGGGCTTCTAGCACCTGTGTCAGCAGCAATAAGACTGAGCCCTCAGCACGAGGAGCCCTCACACCACTGATCCTCAAGTTTCAGCCTCCACACTGCAGCATTCACTAAAATACTTATTTCTCCAAAGTCTGGTTACCAGGCAAGGGGAGAAGTGGCTCCCAAAGCTGTGTGATCACAAAGCGAGACATCTGTTGTGTTGCAGGAACCCAAATTAAAAACCAGAGGGACTTTCAGAGAAGGAAGGGGAGGAGCAAGAGCACTGCTCTGCTGAGACTTCACCCATTCTTTCCTCCCAAGTGACACCGCATGGTGAAAAGCACAGTTTGAGCCAAAATCTGTCCCTTCCCTATGGCCACGGAAGGTCCCCCTGAGCTGGGCTGGGGCACATGGCACTCTGTGGAGCATCTTGGACAGCAGCAGGCAGAAGGAGTGCCTGGAGAGAGATTGCATGGGCCAGGACCAACAGGTGATGCTTGACTGCTCACCTCTGCTATGAAAAACCCCTCTGTAAACTGGATCAGGCTGATGGTCCCCTCTTGGGCTCAGGAGCCTACCTGGAGCCACAGGGCTCAAGGACCAGTTTGCCCCAGTTTCCCAGGGCATTGCTGGGAGGGCAGAGGGTGGCTGTAGCCCAGTGTGTGCAGCGGACCCCAGAGTTACCTGGTGTGGCTGAGCTTGCCCGACTCACAGTTGGAGAGGAAGAGGTAGTCGGGGAGGAAGACTGACTCCGACTCGCTGGGGGTCTCCTCTGCGGCAGAAGCATCGGCAACGGCATGGTCGACCGAGAAGGAGGGATCGGCGATGCGGGAGGCGTGGATGGAGGCGGCTGGCGAGGGCTGCGGGGATGAGGTCGTGTGGGACAGGCTCTCCACCGAACCTGTAAGGAGAAGCAACGGCCCCAGCTGAGCAGCAGCAGCGGGGCGAGGCAGCAACCGATCGCGGGGAGCATGGTTTTGCGGGCCAGATCCTGCACCGCACGGTGAGATGCGAGGTCCCCCCAGTCCTCACCCCAGCCCAGTGAGCACCTGCACCACACTCGGCTGTTGCGGTCGCTCCTCAGCCCCGGGGTGCACGTGGCATGGGGCAGCCGGGGAAGGCAACATCGCTAGCAAGGAACCCAGCCCTCCAGCGACACCAAGACCTCCACATCAGTCACAGCAGGCTTCACCCCAGCACCTTCCTCCTCTAAGTCAAAAGAAGCAGGAAAAAGCTGTTTTTTCCTTGCCCTACCCCATGGCTTATCATTTTCACGTGGGGAGGGAGCCATCTTTCCTTCTCTACCAGCACTGGCTCACTGCTGTTTCCTCCTGTTAACTTGGAAGCACAGTATAGCAGTGAACCCCAGGTTGCAAAGCACTTGCACACATGCTTAAACTCAAGCTTACTCAGCAAAGCATTTGCTTAATTTTAAGCAGGTGCTTATAGCAGCAGGACTTCAGCAGCACTCTTCACCCCAGCCATCATCTGAAAGGAACAGCATTTACAGGCTTTCACACTTATGAAGTAGGGCTGACAGCTGAAGCCTTCCCAGCTGAAAAATAACTTCTCTTTTTCATTCTGCTGGCTTAGGCAGTAACTCAGCTTGCAGATCTTGGACTCAGAGCTGTCTTGCAAGCTGAGGGCAATCAAATATACACCGGGCTAACTCCATAGGGACCTCAGCAAAGCATGGTCACGTCACCATCTGACCACATATTTAAAAAATAAAAAAAACAATGCTCAAGAAAAATTAATGACATTCTGGATTATTAACACAGAGAATGAACAGGCCTGAGCTCCATCTGGTACTCGCAGGGTTTAGCCTCAGATTATCCCATCAGGAAGGGCTGCGGGCTGCACAACACATGGCAGGTCCGCACCATCCCCATCCCTCCTGCTTGCCATGGCTGCCCTTTTCCAGCCTTCAGGGACTTGGAGACCCACAGCCAGCTCCTAACAGACTGTCCTCATCCCTGCCAGCTCTGCTGGTAACCGAATCAGCGTGCATTAAAGTCATACTGCGGCAGCAGCTGGGGAGAATAAATTATGCATGCCCATTTTCAACAGAGAGCAGGCAGAGAATAGGTTTGGTGCCTGCCTCCCTCTGTCCTCCCCTTTGCCAGCAAGGCAGAGGGCGGCTTCAGCTGTCAAAATAGCTCTTTTGGTGGGTACTAGCCCAAAAATCTCTGCCCTTCATGGATAGGGAAAGTCACTGCAAAGGGTGGTGCGACTTTCCCTGTCAATGCAGGGCCATTGCTTGAAAAAAACCAGTTTCTCCCTCCTGCCACAGAGCCCAGCCTGCAAACTGTCATTGTGCAATGGCAGCGCGAGGATGCAATGAAAGTTGGGGGTCCCTGACCCTGCAGCACCCCCCCACCGGCAGGCATGGAGGTGGAAACACTGCCAGAGGCAGACATGAAAGAGCAGCCTTGAGGAGCACTGGGAGGGATTTCCTCCCGCCGAGGAGGGCTGGGAGGAGCTGTCACTTCCCCTCAACTCCCACACAAGGGCTGCTGCCCTGCTTGCTTTGCATGGGAGCAGAGGGGGGAACTAAAGCGGAGACCCCAAGGGGAAAGCAACTCTGCAAGGAGTGCATGGTCCCTGCAGGGAATGGTGCTCCTGGCTCCCCGTGCTCCCAGCATGCTGCCCTGGCTGGCAGAGATGTCCCCAGGGTGGCTGCAGCAAGGTCCTGGGGAGCCAAACCATCCCCATATCCCAGCAAGGTTTAAAAACAAAGAGACATTGAAAGAAGCAAAGAAACCATCAGAGAGGAGCAGGAAGGGAGAAGGTCCTAGCTATGGGCAGGGATGGGTGTGAGCAGGAGTGACCAGAGCCGTGGGGAGGTAAGGGAGAGGTGGATGGAGCGGAGGAGCGGCAACGCTCTCATCCAACCACCAGCAGCCAGGAGGGACTGGGTAGCTGGTCACTTCAGGTCATGCTGCTGATGTCCTGGACATCAGGCTCCACCGTGGTCCTGGGTGCTGTGGGAGAAGGTAGAGCAACAGGGGAGTGATGGAGATCGGTAGGGATCAATAAGGGCTGCATGGGGAAGGAGCAAGGCGTTTACACAGGATGTGGAGTGATACCTGGAGCCCATAGAAGAAATGAAGAGGGAATCCAAGACCAAAGGTCCTTCTGCTTAGGAGCTGCCTGCCAAAGCATGGCCTGGGGGAGCATTTTATGCACAGCTGTAGTCTTTGTAAGTAAGGCTTCCTAATGAAAAAGGCTAAACCACGTTCTCCCATCAAAGGCTGCTATACTGCATTGTGTCCATCACAGTTTCGGTTTGCATACAAGACGAAGTGTGGTCATGGAGTCACCTGACCACCTCATCTCATCCCAAAATGTGAAGGTGGGGCTCTTCCTCCCCTAGTGACCCCCTGGAGGTGCCAGCCCCATGTTGTTCACCACAGCCAGGGGCACAGCTCCTCGCGGCAGCTGAGTGCTGCGGGGGCGAGGGGTGGCTGCTGGCCAGCCTGTCCCGACTGCCGCCCACCCAGGTGCTTCCTGACATCTGCTGGAGCTCACGCTTCCCCTCCAACAGCCAGCCATCCCTCTCTTGTTGACTAAAAGCTTGTCCTGATGGGGCCAGCCAAGGTTTCGTTAACTTTGAGCTGGGTCTGGCTGCTTAAACATCAAGCCAGAGGCCTCTGGTGCAGAGGACCCAGTAAGCCTGGCTGTGTTGCTGCTGGAAGGGGCTGAGGAGCGGGCAGTGTTTGTAGCTGAGTCACCACGCAGACCCGCGGCTGCGCTGTGCTTTAAGCCTGGAAAGCATTAAGTTTGGCCTCAAAGTTGCAGCAAATTTTCAGAGAGATGCAAAGATTGAGTGATTGGTTTCATAATGTAATTTTGGCTTTGAGAGTCATTTTAATACACAGAGTAGCTTATTAAAATTTCCTGCAATGGATGTGCCTTTCTTTTCATGATTCATTCCAGGGTCTATTATTTTTTGTAACTGTAGCATTCAAGTTAAAAAAGCATATTGCATTTAATAGAACTTCTCTCTTCTTATGCTAATTTTAAGGGTAATTTGTTTAAACCTACAGCCTGCTGGGGGGTTTAGGTGCTTCCAAAAAGCTGAAGCAGTTTATCAGCTATCTGCAATGTGCTGTGCAACCTGTGGAACTGTGCAGCCTTAAGTCAGAGGATAGAATAGGATCTGAACATGCCCTGTGGCCTGACCTGAATACACCCCAGACCCAACCACACTGTCAGGAACTGCAGGATAAATAAGAGAAGATGTTATGAGCTATTTACCATTAGAGATATGGGAAGCGCATGCCTGGAAGCTTAGCCTACACTGTCCGTGATGCAGACTGTAGGTTCAGATGCCAGACTTTATACTGAACCAAGGCAAATGCTCCGCACTGTGGGGGATATTTGCCTTGAGGAACAGAGCAGAAAGGTGGGATGTCAGCTCTCCAGCCCACCACAGCAAGAGCTGTCACTTCTTATCCATCAGCATCTACAGTGGAGGTCTTTGCTGGGAGAGAAGTACCACCGTGTGATACTGCCAGTACTGTCCACATGCAAACATCGTAAGAGCAACGCTACGCTCTACCAATGTAACAGAGATTTCCAGTAAAAATGCATCTGTCCCAGGGACAGCCTTAGCTCTTCTGCCACAGATCGCATCTCCCTGTGCACATCCTCAACGCAGTGCGAGAAGTCTACATGCAGATTTGAAAGACAAATAATTTTTTCGTCATTTTGCATGGGAAGATGTACCTTCATTTCAGGTTAATTGGTAAAACTATATCCAAAATAATATTGCAGCAAAAGCAGCAACACAAGAGCAACATCTCAGTTTCAGCTAGGGCCGATCAGTAGGAAGTGATTTACTGAATGGTCCCTAGTTACACCCAAGCTCCGATGGACTATCAGCTGCCATCCCTCAAAGTTACCAGCTCTAGCTTGCGAGCTGTACTCGTGGGTGGTTTGTACTGGCACAAAAACACGTGCCAGCAAGTTTTCCTGGTGGTCTCTAAAGCAAACGTGAAAACAACAGACATCAGATTTGTAACAGGAACATTGCAGAGCTCTTACACTCCCATTTTCCCTCAGAATAAACTGCTGAAAAGATGATTAAAGAAGACCAGGAACTGGGATAGGTTGAATAAAACATCTCATGGCCTTTTGCTTCCTCTCGCTACCAGTAATGCTATGTCCACACAACAGCTGCAGATACCAGCAGCAGTGGGAGTGCAACAGCACACAGACCATGGCCGGGTAGCCTGCCCAGCCACACTGTGACACCCCTAAACACATTGCTGCCCTTTGAGTTATCTCTGATGGGGCTGAGTCCCTCTGTCACCACCCCTTTCTGCTCTCATGCTGGCTTTTATCACAGCAAAGGACTTCATTGTGACTCACTTCCTACAAAGCTCTCAAATTGCTGCTGTATCTGCCCCTTGGAAATGTCAAGGGAAAGACAGATTGCTGTTATCTGAGCCTGATTTTCTCATTTGAGAAGTAAGTTAATGATGACATGGGTCCTGGCTTTAATTACTGGCTAGATCCATCTTGGACTGGCTAACTCCTGGAAGCTTTCCAAGAAACTCACCCTGTTGGCTACACACAGGTGTAGGGCCTAGCAGAACAGGCCAGCTTCATGCTACTCTAGAGGACCATCTCTTCATTCTAGACACTGAATCCTAGTGCTGTCCTGTGCTCTGACTTTGCTTTATTTTTCTTTTCACTAATAGGCTAAGATAGCTCAGTATTTTTGTCATTGATTTATGTATACGTATACACCCAGATCTGTGCACATTCCACATCCAACAAAGCCTGAGAAAACGCGAGTTTTAGATGACACTTTCCTGGAACAGGTGTCTTACATTAAGCCAAACTAAATAAATATGGGACATGTAATGAAATAAACGGCCCCAGAAGATAACAGTCAGTCAACTTTTCACATAAACAGTACCTTTTCTTATTAAGGACCTGCTGTTTATTCTAGCAGCAATTGCTTCATCGATGTGAGGCCAAGTGGCCAGCTATAACTCCCACCCAGCAGAACCCAGATCTCTGATAACCCTCAAATCAGGGTTTAGCACCACCTCAGGGCGGTGTGGAGCAATAGGAAACGTTAAGTCCCACACTCCTTGCCACCCCAGCCAGCCCCAAGGTCCATGCTGCCTTTTGCCCCGAGCAATGCTATGGGAAAGCCCAAACACAAGCCATCCTCCAACCCCCAAGACAAGCATGATCCTACCTGTACCATCTTCTAAATGCCCGAAGTTGCAGATCTGGCTGATGTTGTGCACCCAGATCTGCATCTCCTCCTCAGTTTTGGCTACCAGGTAAAAGGTGCGGTAGGTGGTCCTCACGATGAAGACGAAGTTGTTCTGAAACTCCTTCTTGATGAAGTTGGGCCCCGAGTGCTTCAGCACTTCACACTCGTTGAGGTCGATGATGCGGATAGGCTTTTTGGCGTGGTTGTTCCTGTAGTACTCCAGCACGTCCGGGTTCCCGCTCATGCGGCCTCTGCGCAGCACGAACCAGCGCTTCCGCCATGCCTGCGGACAGCACGGACAGGGCCCCGTTAGCCTTTTAGTCAACAACCTCATAACACAGCAATCAGCGCACACGCGTGTTTTGCTTTAGGTGTTATGGCTGTCATAATAAGCTGGCTGAATCGCGACTTCGATCTGAAGCGCTTGCATTTATGGCAGGAAGAGGAGGCAAAGGGCTGTCACTTGGGAGGCCGTGGTGAACAAGGCTTCTCCCTCCTCTCGCCCTCAGCCTACCTGCATGGTGCAATTGCTCTGATGCTTCACCTGCCTTTAGCTACCGTGAGTGAGCCAAGAAGAGATTATAACACATTTTTTCTTTGTGAAAACATCTGGGACCACACCATGTGCTGTAGCACATGAGCTAACACCTGGCAATAAGCACCCCCTGCCCAAAGTGAGGCCTCCAGATGACCTGCAGGTTCCCTCATGTTTTCCAGGGCTAGTGAAAAGCTGTTAATGAGCTGCCAGTTACTTCTGGAAGCCCAGAACAAATCTTAAGGGAGCTGTAGTACGAAGAAGTTAAACAGAAACCTCTCAAACATCGCAGAATGTCTGTTTACACAGACACTGCTTCCAGGGACACTTCAACCTGAACCAAACCCTGTCAGCACCAGTGTCCCTTGGGCCCATGTGGCTGAAGGTATGGATCTCATACAGGCTTAAACAAAGTCCTGGGAGGACTAAGATGCCGCATCACTTCATTAAGCTACATGCAAATTTCTAGGAACAAAACAACATTTTCTGTTTTTCCAGCAGCTGTTCTGGTTCATCAATAGTATAAGAGCCACTGTGTTGATTACAGCTGTCACCAACACGCTTCGAGGGCCAGAAGGAATCCACCCTGAGCTCTGTTCCGCAGAGGAAAGCCAAAATAAGGTGCTAGGAGCTTCCCTTCACTGAACTCCATACAAACGGCAATTGGGTAAAATCCAGCTTTGACAGCAGCACTGTGGGGGTGAAGGGGCTCACACAGCCACAGTACAGCCCTAGCTGCTCTAATTGCTTTCATTAGTTAAAAGTTCAGTAAGGAAACATCTGAACAACTACAACCGCCTCCCAGCCTGAGCATTATTCAAGTGCTCATTGCAAAGTGACTCATCACAACACAAACCTGGGCAATAGCTTGTGTTTGATCAAAATGATGAAGTGATCATGCTCATTTTGCAAAGAGTGGCTGTTTTTAGACTAACAAATCCAATCATTTGGCCTCGAGGCAAAGTAACCGTTTTCAGGATGTTTTCACTAAGGCGTACCAGTCCTTACTGGGACACTTTGGGATCAATACAGGCACTAGAGATTTCACTGACAGTTCTTGTGGGTACAGTGGCAGTGAAAACAAAGAAACAACAACAATCATTTGTCAAGAAGTGTTTGCTTCCCCCCCCCCACTCAAAAGAGGCTTCCTTGCAGCGCAAAGCTTTTCCATACTTATCTAGTATTTTATCTAGAAATTAATCTACTCAGCCTGGCAGTACCTTAATCTATTTTGAAAGCAAAAGACTACTCAAAAACAACATACAGGGACCAGAGAATGGAGTACTTTAGAGGGAGCTCTTGCAAGGCTGAACAAGCACGCAGCAGCCTATGTATAGGAGTGGCTCTCAAAGCAGGGTTGCATCAGGAACAGACACAAAGCAGAGGTGACGTGCACAGTATCGCACAAAGAAAATTCAGGCTTACCCTTATGACCTGTCAAGATTTGGAAGTGATTTGGTCTGTGTTAGAAGTAGCTAGAGGTAACAGATTACTGAGATCTCTCAGACAAGTCTGACTGCATGGGAGCCAAGGAAAAAAAAGATGACACCCCCACCCATCCCAGAGGAAACAGAGGCAAAGAAAAAAGTGTTTGAGGGAAAAAACACCTCCCTGAGTAGCAAGTTTCAATAGCAGAATACAGCCCAGGAGGTATCTTGTGTTGTACAGCCCCAGGCAGGGCCCACACCTCCACCACCTGTGATCCAAGCACCGTGCACACTTGGTGCACGCTCTGCAGGTGCACCAGGACAGACAGGTGAGCTCCCCTAACATACTCCCACCCCATGCAACAAGAAGAGAAATGCCTCAGAAGGAATAAGCCAAATAAGACCTGCTCTTTTGCCCTCCCAGGGAAGCAGGCTGCTAAGGCAGAGAGCAGGAGCCCATCAGATCTTCCTCATAGCTCTGCCAGCAAACCAGCACTGCTTGCTCACTTGCCCTCACTCCCTTCCTTCCTTCCCCCAGGCTTCTGGGCCTGCAGCTTAAATACAACTGCCTCCTTCTGATGGAGAGTGGATGGAAATCACCTGCATGTGAGCACGCCGAGGAGGGAGGGGATGGAGACGGGTGGAGCAGCTAGGGACACCCTGCCTGGGTTAGGCAGGACAACACAGCATCTGTCCCCATTTCTTTAGCGTTTTGACTTTAATGAGTCTAAAGGGATCTGTAGGCTTCAGAAGAACCTGGGCAGCTGGTGAGAGGAGAGCAGAAACCCTCAGCTGTGCTTTGCACTGCGTGGTGCCTCTGCTGGGCTCCTGCGTGGCACAAGAGGTCGGCTCTGCTGGCTTTGGTTTTGTGCCAGCTGAGGAGCTGCCCGATCACCCTCCCTGCAGACAGGCAGCCTGACCAGCCTTATCGCCCGGCCGGAGCGGGAGCATGGAGATGATGGAGATGGAGAGGTGCCTGGTGTGCGAGGTCTGTGATGGGAAAGGAGAGCGGTGCCGAGGCTGTGTGAGAAACCCTGGTTATTGCACCCGGGCAGCCAGAGGGTAGGGCTGGGTGGGAATAACAAAATCAGTGCGGGTGCAAGGGGAGGGTGGTAGTGGTGCATGGCGATGCGGACTTTGCCAGGGCTGCTCCTCACCCGCCACCAAGGGAGCAAAACCAGCAGAAACCAATGAATTCTGCAGGGGGGAGCGGGCACCATCTCTTCCAACTCTTCTCCCATTTTACATCCTCAGTCCCACCACTCTCTCTCCCCAAATGGCTCATTTCCATCCTGAAGCTTTCACCGATACGTGTCTTTACTTGCAAAATGTTGTACTCCAAACCATTTTTGCTTATCGCCCCAGCTGGGACGCAGCACCAGGTGCTGCCCTGCCTGGCCCGGTTCTTTGCAGTAACTTCTCCCACACAGCAGGACATGGTGCGGAGCAGCACAAGCCTTCCTCTCCGTCCTCATCCCTCATCCTACCCGAGGCTGCCCCGCACCACGTCTGTGCTCCTCTGTCCTGGGCAGTGCTGCCTGCGCGAAGACTGTATCAGAACAGCACAACTGCAGTCAGACAGGAGCCAACGTAAATCCAGACCAATTTTCAACTGCCCTCCGTACGCAGGAGAGTTCGGTGCCAAAAGGAAGGCAGAGCTTGCAGTGGTGCTGGTCGGGCGCCAGCACGCGGCTCGGTGCAGCACAAGCTAGCAGTGTTTTCTTCGTGCTTCTGAATTTCTCACTTCAGGAGTGGCGGAGCTGCTTCTGGAGGGGAGAGGAGTGGCTCTGTTTCCATTTTGGGCAGGATTTTAAGAAAGCGATCGCTGCTTGCACAGCCTGACGTCTCTGCTCTGGCTGAGGAGCGGCTTGAGGCTGAACGAGGGCTGCTATTGCACGTGGGCGACTGCTGCGCCGGGGGTGTCGGCGGCGATGCCAGATAAAACAGGCCATGAGCAAACCTGCAGTGTGCTGAAAAAGCAGCCGGCTAGTAAACAAGAGAGAGTGGGAGCTGGGAGCCTGCATGGGAAGGTTTTAGCCAAGGACCATAACCGCTTACCTTCTGCCTGGGAGCATGTGTTCATTTGTGTGTGCGAGAGACCCAGCATCTGAGATCTAAATAATTAACTGCAGCACAAACGAGCTACATGAAGTGGCCTGAAATATAATTTGTCCTGTGAGTTTTCGATTTTTTCTGGTTTTAACAACAAAACACAGAATAGCCAAAAAACTCTACATTCTTTACCAGCCACATTAATGCTCACGACTCCCCCATGAGGATAATCTTCACTGTACAGAGCGAAGCCAAGGGGACAGCCAGGGGAAGCAGAACAAGCGGCAGCCGTGCGCCGACTCCTCGCCTGCCCCGAGGCCCAGCAGCGTGCTGGCCTCCGCAGGGAGGTCCGACAGGGAGAGGCTGAGGGCTCAGTGGTGGGGAGGACGGTGGGACATTGGAAGATGTGGGGTGGCTCCCAGCCAGCAAACTCTCTAGGGAAGGGGAGCAGCAGGTGCCACAGGAGAGGGTCTGACCCGCAGCTGGCTGGGACTGGGTGTCCCGCTGCGCGCTGTGCTCCTCCTTCGGCTGCCCGAGCCACGGGGCATCCTTGGGAAAGCCACCAGCAGAACCGCAGGGTGATCGTCCTGCAGCAGTGCAGGCATTTGAGACAGAAGTCTTCAAAGAACCACTTTTAAATGTCTTATTTTAAGGAAAAAAAAAATGAGGCGGAACTTTATAGCATTTCCTATAAATGATTTCAAAGAG
The DNA here is from genome assembly GCA_013399475.1 of Chauna torquata. Lineage (NCBI taxonomy): Eukaryota > Metazoa > Chordata > Aves > Anseriformes > Anhimidae > Chauna > Chauna torquata. The sequence continues at coordinate 56,952 of VXAL01004243.1, forward strand.
GAAGTTAAAATTCGTGTGTGGACAGCCTTGTAAGCAGCTGATGTCTCAGGCTGTCGAGACCCCGGAGGTTGAGCTCCCCACCCGCAGGGTGGTGCACCAGGAAGGGGTCAGGCCCGGCTCCCGCCAGCATCCTCGTACTCAGGGATCCCAAGACGTTGGTAGGAGCAATGCACACCAGGCTTTCAAGAGAAAAGGGCCAGCCCCTTGCAGGGGGCTCATGCCTCCTGCTCTGCGCCCACCTTGCTGGGCAATCGCGCTCAATTAACTTGCTCGTGGAAATCTGAGAAGAAAAAGACCTCTCAAACTGCCCAGCCTTCCCCCAGCTGGAGTGACGGCTTTGCTATTTCAGTCCTGGCTGTTGGGCTGCGGCTCCCATCAGCTTTGCATAATAAATCTCCTTAACGAGGCTGCCAGCACGTCCCTTTGCTGGGGGCAGCTAAGCTCAGTGCCCATCACCCACGGGTTTAGCACTTCGCCTGGGTTTTGTCTCCCTTGCTCTCAGTTTCTCTTATTTTCTGCTCAGATCTCACAAACTTCTTCAGTGGTGAGAGGCTGAAACTCACAGTTTATGGCTGGGAAAGAAAAATCAATAAATATTCAATTTCAGAGAGGAATACTCCTCCTTTGGGGCCATCCTCTGCCTCCACAGGCGTGCAACGCTAATGTAACTTCGAGAGCAGAAAGAGAAATTTTCTGCAGTAGCTTTTCTGCCTTTGCTTGGGCCGCTGGAAGTGCTCCCGAAGGCTGGTCCCTTCCACGCCATATCAAACCATCCGTGTTTCAGAGGTGGCCTCCCAACACACGGGGCATCCCCCTTCGCCCAGCCCTAGCGCTGTCAGCGCAGCCGGGGCAGGATGGGCACCAGTTCCCCTGTCCCGTGCCCACGCAGCTCTGTTTTCTGAGAGCTTTCATGGGGCTCAGCCATGGTGGGGAAACGCTCTGAGCTAACCAGTGTGCCCACACCAAGCAGCTTTCAGCACAGACTAGTACAACTGCTCTGGCGCGTCCCGTGCAGAGGACCATGATACGATGATTTTGGGACAGGCTACAATCTAACGCTATATTTCCATCTGCTCAATTGTGAGTCATTTACTGAGTCACTTGTCTATCTGCTTGTGGTAGTTTCAGTATGACTCTAAATGAATCTTATTTCAGGAAAGTCAGCATGAGTCTTCCTCGGAGGAGATGCAGCGGGTGTGCAGTGGAAGGGGAAATACCTCCTTCCTTGCAAGGTGATACAGATACATCAATTGACTAAAAACGCTAACCTAAAAATTTCCTGCACTGTAAGTGCAGCGAAAGCTTTGTAATAAAGCATCTAAGGTGACGTCCTTTAGAACCAGGGAGGTTTCCTTTGTTTCTGTTTCTCACAAAAAGAAGCCTGTGGTTTGTGTAGAAAAAATGACACACACCATGAAAAAAAAAAAAGAAGAAAAAGACCCAGACTGAAACGTTGCCTGCTAACCTATACACATTCCCACTGCCCGCTCCCCATCCCAATCCATAATATTTATGGTGCTTTACATATACAAACATCTGCAACAGAATGAGTCACTGCTATTTAATAAACACGCAGATTCTTTGTAAAGCTAATGGGTCCGTCTGGGCACGAAGGGTCAAGTCATAATGACCTAGAAACTTGGGAGGTTTAAGTTCTTAGAAACCTTGTAGGAGATAAGAAAACAAGTTCTGAAGGCAAAATTAAAAATGACAACACTAATAAATACAAAAAATATTTCCCCCAGTGTGTCTGGCTGCGTATCACTGGGACTAATGAGGCAGTGAAGACAGCCTCACGTGCTTTCAGGAAGCGACAGAAATTTCTGTCCCTCCAGGGACAGACCCTGGGCTGCCATCGCTTCCAGCGGCTTGCCACTTATCCCGATGGACCCGCGAGGGGCTAGCAGAAGCCCCGCGTGGAGGGATGCTGGCGTTGGCCTGCCCGCCTTGCCCCTGCCCAGTGCTCACCTGTGGTGAGCTGCTGGACCCTGTCCCACCAGCATCTCAGGGGACGTGGCCTCATGTCTTCAGCATCATTGTACTCTCCTTCCTGTTCCATTTTGTCTGTTTTTCACCTCTGCTGGGGATGGAAGGCAGGTTGTGCTTCAGAGGAGACATGCCAGCAATAGCAGACAGCCCCGAAACAATCAGGCAAGGGGCTTGGTTTCAAGCCACTGAAGTATCGCTTCCCACCCAAACCCCTCCTCTCTGCTGGGGCACACTTCTTCCTTCCTGAGGGCAGGCACGGTGAAACATTAATCCCTTGGTGCTGCCCCCCAGATGACACCTTCTGGCTGCTGCTACGTTTCTGCAGGCAGTTAAGCTCCCTGACAATGAAGACTTACAGGCAGGGCTCTTCACATGAGGATGTTTACAGCCTCGCTAGCTAGCCAAGAGTTTTGGTTCCATATTCCCTCACAGCATGCTTATGTGCAATATCTAAAATGACATTATTATTATCGTCCTGAACACAGCTTGAATTTCTAGAGGGCTTTTTTCACCCATAAGTCCTAAAGCACTTGACAGCTGGTACATGCTTGTTACGCACCATGTATGTGGTGACCAGTTCACCTGCCACGGGGTACACCTGCTCCTGAAGCCACGCCGCGCTCCTGATGGTCAGGACGCTTGTCCACGCACCGACACCTGTGTGTTTGGCTTTGGCCAGTCTGTGGTGCAGCTTTTCCATATGAAATCCTTATTTACCTGTGTGATGTGGCAGAGGGCGATGGGTAGGAAACCCCTGGTCTGGCTTAGTGCCACTCCTTCATCAGCTACAAAATAAAATTCTAGTTTCTTGAGATGCGGGATTGGGCTTTTTACAGAAATGAGTCAAAAACAGGGAGAAAGTAGCAACCAACACACTGCCCCAGGCCCTCCTGGATTTAACAACATAACTTCATTTTCTATCAGTGGGAAAGGGGCCACTGAAACCTTACGCAGCACGGCACAGATTCCTACAGTTGTGTGAAAACTACTTGTGTAAAACAGCCTGGAAACCTTTAAGATCTTTCTGACTTGTTCACAATAAATTCTTTAATACCAACATAATAATAAGATATAATCTTGACTAGAAGTCAATTTCAAATTCTTGGATAGGCTTTAATCCAAAACTCTTGCATAATCCTAAAGGATTTTTAAAAGGCTCTGCATGGATCCTTAAGATCTTACTAAAGTGAGGCTGCGTGCAGGTTGTTTAAGGAGCAGCAGCTCTGAAACACAAAAGCTCTGAAATACAAAAGCTGGGTATAATCATCTGCTGGATGGCTGAAGCTATTCAAGTCAAAGGAGTTTTCAGTTATTTTTGGAAGCAAGCATAGGAAAATGTATACACCAAAGGGACTGAAGTTTGGACAAATTTTGAGCAAATTTGCTAAACTAATAGCTTTTATGGAAGGACTCCAAACCTCCCCTACTAAGGAAAGAAATCGAGTTGGGGCTAATCCCCTTTCTTGTAACTCGCCAGCACGATGTAAATACAGATGTGCAAAGCAGTTAAAGACCAGAAGGAACTGCAGGTTTCTCGAGCCTGGAGATTGCACCCTGCCTCGGGCTATCTGGAGTCCCTCTCCTCTGTTTTACTGAGAACTGGCAGTTTTCTCAGTATTTTTACACAAACAGAACAAATTTTGCTGTTTCACCTTGTTAACTGAACATGTGGCGTGAGGTCAGCAACAGTCACGCAGCCTATCTATAACTGTCTGAGCTCACATGATGCTACAGCTCCAAAGAGAAGGAACATAAACAGGAAATTGGGCAAAGTGACTCTTTTAGTAGGGTACCACAGCACCGTTTTTTTGGGTTTTTTTTGGTAACTAAACTCTTTAACAACGCACTGCTGGATCTGATGAAGAAAACCAGAGTAGCCAGCATGATCAGAAAAGAAGCCACAAATGTTTATGCTGTAACACTTCTGCCTGATGATAGCAATGTGGCTCGATGCAGCGAAATGACCCCACTTTCCGGGCTGTGCTCAGAAGCTGGGCAGATCTCCCAGCGCGCAGAGAACAAGCTGGTATTGGACGCGTCCCCCACATCCACCGTGGGCCAAATCTCCGCCGTCCTTTTTCACACCCGCATTGAATTCCCCGCTACGTGCTGCAAAGGCTTTGACCTTTGCACTTCACTTCTCTCCTAAATTTGCCTGGAGAAAGGAAGCGTGAGGAGGAAGGCAGCAGAGCGGGGAGGAGGCAGGCGCACATGCGTGGGAGGGCTTGTCTCACGGAGCGGGCCAAGTGTGTTGAAAACAAGAACCAACCTTTCTGGACACATGTGCGGAGATAGGAGGAAAAAGAGATCGAGGTCCAACATCACAACAGCAACCACCGAGTGTCCAGAAGAGCCCTGGGTCCGGGCGTGCAGAGGGGGCACTGGCTTCGGAGGGCTCGGCGTGCTCGCAGCTGTGCAGACGCTGAAGATCTCTGCTGGGATCTACATGCTGGCTTGCAATCCGTCCCGCGGGAGCCACCCGGCCTTCGCCGTGACATTTAGGTTCTATTGAAGTAAATGGCAAAGCTCCCACTTGCTCTGAGAGGGCCAGGTCCTCCTCTTGACAGGAAGCTCTGAGAAATGCAGAGATTCCCAAAAATGGAAACACAAGCTGGAGAAATTATCTGAATAAAGAAAATCTGCCTTGGACCGATGAGCAGCCTTTCTATCTACCACATCAGACGATGAACTCACCCTTCATGGGTCTAGCCTGGGGTTTGTGGGTTACTCACAGGCTGCCCTCAGCCCCGACTTTTCTCCAGCCAGACAGTGAACACCTTCTGGTGGTTTCAGGCACAGCACGAGACCCCGTTTCGGGGGAAGAATAGCCCTCCCCATCGCTGGGTGCTACCTGCCCAGCCATTTTAGTAACTATCACAGTTGCAATTAAGAGTACACTAAGAGCGAGGGTTAGACAAACCGAAACGTATGGCGAAATGCATTGGGTGAGTTCCTCTGCATGGGTCGGTATAGCTGTGGGTGCACGGGTGAGGCTGAGCGGGGCCACCTTGAGCCCCAAGCAGCGAAGGAGGCTGGAAGTGCTCGATGGCTGGGTTTACACCCGACTGCGCATTTCAAATACAATATTAGAAAAGCAGCTGCGCTAAGGAATTTAGACATCTATTTTGATTGCAGTTCTGCTGTTCTCAACTGCCTTTTCACCAATTCCATTGGGCTGCTTTACCCTTAAGTATTCTGCTAGGCAGTGATACGTTTTGAGAACTGGTTCTCCTTCTTCTTTAAAAGCACTCCTAAATCAATCTTCTCCGCTTTACATTTCGCAGGAGTCTGAGCTGGTTTTTAGACATTTTTAGAATTATTTTTTCATTCTCCTTAGTTTGTGGAAAAGTGGTCATCACTCATACGGCTCATAATACACAGCATCTCCTGCCCATCATTTTTTATTTTAAAATACATAAATGTTAGGAAAAATATAAACAACGCTCCCCGTGCCAGGTTTTCTTTTGTTTGTTTAAGAATCCTCTCTGAGTTGTCAGAGTTATTCTGTTGCCGCTGGGTCCTGCGTCTCATCCAAGAAAACAGGGTTTTCAGGGCGAGGCTTGAAGGGATAACACCCCGCGAGCTCCGCTTCCCTCCGCACTCGAGGCATGTTTCACAAAGTCAACTGGCTAAAGTCAGCTCAAGTATCCAAACAGCCATCATGTAAACTTCCCATGCTTCGGGGGTAGCCGCACATTTCTTCGCCCTGCTGTGGGAAAGTGATGCCGCCTGTGAAATTCTGCAGACCTGCGTGTTTTTTCTCACTGTACTGTTTCATGCTCTGCCAACTTCACACCGGCACAAGGGGCAAGATGCTCCAGCAGAGCGGGAATGAGGACCAGAGCTGGCACCGCTCCCAAACTGCATCGCTCATCCTCAGTCCTTTCTCTTCTCCCCTCCTGGGACAGGACCTTCAAGCTGTGATCCACAGATCGGTTAAGTTTTTTCAGCCCCCTGTTAATGCTGCAGCTTTTGCCTTGTCATGAAGACATCTCCCTGCCCTCGGCTGGCATGCCCTGTGTAGCACTGCTATTCATTTATAACTCCTGAGCCACACGGACAGAAAACAGCATGGCAAGGCCAGCACCAACAGCGTGTTTAATGTTTATCTTAATTTGCATGACTTCTCAAACTTCCCTTGCTGAACCCAACGATGAAATCACAACATGTCCAGAAATATTAAATCATTTCCTCAACATCTGAATATAACGGGCTACAAAAGGAAAACAATCACATTTGGCATGTTGCACATTTTCGCCTCAACACTCCGAATTCTGGAGCCCCTTCATGTTGCAGATTTGCACTCTGATCACAGCAGCACTGAAAACAACTGCGTGCCATGATTTATTTCCTAGGAAATCCCCGGACTTGCCAAGTACCAGCCTTGCCTGGAGGCCTGGGTTTTGGGTGGCCACAGCAGTGCCCAGCCTCAGCAATGAGTTCAGGATGCCCCAAACCAGCTTCCTACCCCTGGCCCGTGGGCATCAGGTCGGTGCCCTTCAGCCGTGTGCCTGACCTAGCAGTGGCTGCTGTCCTGCAGTCTCCGTGGTGTAGAAAGCCAAAATTCAAAGTGGCACCAAAATGATTGGGTCCAGACCTCCCTGCTCCTGCTTGCAAAGGATGGGCCAGCTTTCCTGAGCAGGTGCCTTCTCTTTGGGGTTACATTTGGCCAGCTGTTAGTATTTTGTAACGCAGAATTTTGTGAGTGCAGCAGGAGTAAAACTCTCTGCCAAACTCCAAAAAGAGTGGAACACTTTGGGAGTAAAAACAGATTTCAGAAACAAAAGTTCAGCTTGATCTATTGGGAACAACATGCAATTAATGTGCTCAGCAATATCTCAAATATGAGCAATGTGGGAGAAGGGTAATAGCTCCTTTTCCATCATTTTTCAGCCTGTCAGAGCACTGATCTGTTAAACACCAAATGCCAGATCCTTAGCAAATGGAAACTGGTAAACTTGGTGGCAAGCAGTGGTGGTGTGCAGCTTACCCGGATCTTCATCTTTTTTAAACCGTAAAACTATCAGCAGAGAACGTGCTTGTGGGATGGTGAAATAGGATCAATGTTACTGTTACAAAAGTGAGGACAATGAGCCAGCTGGGTTTTTCCAGTCGTTTTCAAAACTACAGCATTTATTTCTGCTTTTCTGCAACTTCTTCCCTCTCTCTTCTCCTCCCTTCCCTAGCCCTTTTTCGTGGGTTTTGCATGCTGAGCTACACCCAGAAGATGAGGTCACCAGCCAGCACTCAGGACACAGATGCTGCCTGTGCCTTCGCATCGCTTTCTGCCCGGGTGCTGCTGGCACTGACCCACTGGGTGACCCGGAACCACAGTGGAGGCGGAGACGTCGAGCCCGGGCTGTGGTGGGGCAGGGATGTCCTGCTGCCCTGGCCAATGCTGCCGGGAGAGGTGCCTTGGGCAGTTCCGTGCAGCTGGTCACAGCTGGTCACAATGGGTCAGGATGCCACTAGCACTGTCACGGATGTGCCTTCTTCCTCCCTGTGCCCCAAAATGGGGCACACGAAGCACACCTGACTCCAGCTCCAGGAGCTCCACCTTCCTCTGAAGGGGAGGCTTTGCCAGCTGGTCTTATTGCTGATCTTAAAACCATTCACTTCTATCTATCCCAACCAAAGTTTCATAAATCCTGAAAAGAGAAAGAGCACAGTCCAGTGTGCAGTCTGCAGCACTTGCATGTGCTTCAGAAGGAAGCGAATTTAAGCGTGGCTGATGCTGATGCTAACGTGATGCTGTCAACCTGAACTGCAAAACAGCAGCTGAAGTGAAATTCAGGCTAGCTTGGACTTCCTCTGCTGATTTTTGAAACCATATAACCCCATTTTCAGTTTTTAAGTGCTTTTTGTTGCTTCTAACCCAATGGGAGAGATCTGTGAAAAAAGGGAAACCAACAGCAGGAATGCCGAGACAGCCTCGTATGTTGGGATCTGCTCAAACCACGCAGCAGACGCACAAAACCTCCCAAAGCTCCATGGATATCCCAGTTTCCTGGTCCGCTGAACGTCAGAGCAGAGCCCTCCCTGCATGCTCCTTCCCTGGGCAGCCTGACCTCTCCTGCTCCTCCAAGCAGTGGTGCTCCTGCTGCAAAATGGTTAAATTACTGAAGGTTAGTGCCCAACTCTTTGCTGTGAGCTTGCTTCCAAGAGTGCAGACCCTTAACAGTCCGTGCCATCACCCTGGCAAAGAAACCACTGCTCAGAGCATTTGTCTGAGGGAGGGTGTGGAGACAGACTTACCACAAAGAAACCATATGAAAAGTCCTTAGCTTGGGGCTGAACCCACTGGGTTCAGGCTATTAGAGAAAAACAGACAAGACTTTCCCTGTTGCTGCCCTCACTTGAAACTGGGAGCTCTGGAACTCTGTGGAGTCATTCAGCCCTTTGTAAGAGCTCAGCATCCCGGAGAGAAGACATCACCCAGCACGGGCAAGAGTGGAGCTGCCAGATCTTTCAGCCAGCGACCAAAATGCGCCTTGGCCGAGCGAGGTGCCTGGGCAGGGGCAGGTGACAGCAAGCCCCATGATGGTGACCACACAGCGGGCACCAGCCTGGGACACCGTTGCTTCGAAGTGCTGCTCTCTGTAACTCCGCACATGCACACTGCAGGTCTCCTGTTAGACAGGTCTCAAATCCACCCGTTTTGGCAGGCCACGTTTTGGCCTCTGGTTCTGCTTTTCAGACTCCTGCCCAGCTAATTTAGCAGTGGTGGCACTACAGTGTCGCTTGCAGGGAGCAGTGTGAGGAGGGACGAGGGCTGTGTTTAAACAGGGGTGGCTTGGGGGCTCATGTCCTAGCAGCAAAGCACAAGTAGATGACGGTGAGAGGTTTCAAAAGGAGAGCTACAGCAAGAGCTTGGGGGAAAGCAGGGGAGCCCCAAACCGGCAAGAAACTTGGAAGGACAGGAATGGGAGGAGCAGGAAAGCTGAAGGAAGAAGGACAAACATAAAACGAACGGACTCATCGGCAGGGCTGGAAAACGTGGGCGAGGAGCCACCGGGTCCCCAGGCAGGAGCCCGGCCCGGTGGGGACGTCACCCGCCGCCCTGCCCGCTCCTCGGTCCCACTGCCCCACAGGGCCCGGGCTGGCCGAGCCCGGCATTGTTATGGGGCGTCCTCCCACTAGTGCCAAGCAGAAAGGAAAGCAAGGCGACAGGAGGGAAGGTGCCATTCCTGAAATCCTGTGGGGACAGTGGGGAATGACGAGAGACGTCCTCATGTCCCTGCTGCGACTGCGGCCCAAGCACAGCCTGCCGGGGCCCGGGAGGCTCAAGCTGACCCTGCCGATGCTGAAAAATGTCCCAGAGCCCCAGAAACCTCCTGTTTTGCTAGCACACTGCAAGCGGAGGGCAGGAGCTAATCAGGACTCGCGTTAATTACACTGCCTATCGCCGGGAGAGGACAGGGAGGTGGCTGGGAGCCAGCAGCAGGGCGGGTGGGCCCAGAGCCGCGGGGGGCTCCCCGGGACGCCTGCTCTCCAGCCCAGTGGCTGCGCGCTCCCCCTTCCCCTGCCGGGCCTCCCCGCCTGTGGGCCCAGCCCAGCCACGACCGAGCCCCCCGGCGCCCCACGCGCCTCAGCCCTGCCCCGCGGGGCTGTGGCTCGCTCCGGCTGCGCCGCGGCCGCTGGGGCTGCTGCTGCTGGCACCGCTACAGCCTGGTGTTTTTTGACCTTTTACTCTTCCAGAGATAGAAATGGGATTTGTCTGAGGCTTGGAATAACTTCCTGCGATTGTGCTGGGGAGGGCTAGTCTGACTTGCTAGATAGCTGTGTCTGTCGGGCTGGCTTAGGAACGGAGAAAGCCTCAGCTCTGTGGCTGGGCTGAAGACAGATTTAAAAGATCCCAAAGACACGGCGTGTGCCTCAGAGAAAAATAAGCTCGCAGCGCTGTGCGTTGTCTATGGTGGGACAGCAAGGCCTGGGCAGCCACTGGCAACCCCTAAAGCAAATGTTGTCCTACAGGGATGGTTATTCCTCAGGTGGTGACTCACAAATCCTCCCTGGCTCAGTGAGGTACATATGTCTGCATGTGTGGGAAAGCAGATAATGGTCTGAAAATTGATCCTTTGGGATGATGAGAGCAAATCGTTGCTGTGCAAGCCTCCCCTCCTCCTTCAGCTTTCCCCCAGCGCAGCCCAGCAGTCCGTGAGGCTGGGCAGGGGTTGGGGCTGGGGCTGCGGGCTGCTCTGTTCTCACTGCACCTTTAGCAGATGTGTGCACCTTTTCGTTACATCCCTACCTGACTTTAAAAGCGGCATTCCCAGGTCAGAAGTTTTCAACACAGTGGTTTGGCTGAGAAGGTGGAGGAGCCCCATTGCCTGTGCTGGGCTGGCGGCTCTGGCACTGGTGGGGGGCACCCGGAGGGAGGCTGGAGCTCTCTCTTCCTGACTATGAAGGAAGCTAATGCCTTGAGTCTGATAAACCCATGCATCCCCAGGAATCTAAACAAGATTACACGCAGACCTTGTATTGTACACCCTGATGGTACACCGTGATGGTCTTCATCCATCACTCTGTTGCACTATACAAAAATATTAAACCCTGAAAAGATGGTTTCTGACCCAAGGAGTTTACAATCACAGGCAGTGCACTGGAGCTTGTAATGGCACTTGCAAGAGCTCCAGTTGCTCCCAGGTGAACAAGTGCCAGCCAGCTCCAGCTTGAGCCCTAGGAAAAGCTTGTAGGTAACTGTTTAGTGCCCCAGCTGCCATCACTCTCCTATCCCCACGCCATGCCATTGCTGGGAAAGGCAAGATAGGGCCAAACCTAGATGGCCTCTTGTTGTTTGGCCGAGCTGTTGGGAGCTCCCAAGGCATTAAAGAAACATGTACTTTAAATTAAGGCTTTTCAAAGCAAGCTTTTAGTTGTTTCTTGTATTTTACTCATCAGTAGGCAAAATGACTGTGTACAAGTCACATGTGGTAGTGTTCTCCTGCGTGACTCACCCGGCAGGCTGGCTGCTTCTGACTCTCCTTGAAATTTGGAGTAGGAATGATCTTTGCCTTTTACTGATACTCCCTTGAACAACCGAGTATACTGTCACCTGGTGGGCACAATCCTGGGCTGAAAAAGGCAGGTTAGCACTCCTCTGGCCCACAGTCTCCAAGCAGAGCTAGCTGGGGATGCCACATCCAGGCTAGCCCAGCCGCCAGCCCTGTCTGCTCCCCGGTGGGCTCTGCAGGTGTTTGCTGCCAGCATCGCCCTGCCTGCCTGGCAGGGCCGGGACAAGGGCTCTCCCCATGCCTGCAGCTGGAGGCTGCGTCTGTGCCTTCCCCCCGGCGAGTGTGTCTCACAGAGGGTAAGTCATAAAGGAGTCGGATCTTCCTGCCGAGCAAAAGCAAAGCTCCCCCAAAGCCACGTCATGTTTGTTTTGCAAATAAGCACTAAAACACAAGTCCAACATACTTAGCACTTCCATGCACGGACACCATTCACAGGTTTTCAGCTTCAAGGGAATTCAGGAGCGTTATTGATATGTGTCAGCATATGTGATCCACAATGCGATTTTGTAATATGGCAAGGAGGGTAACATCAAGCCTCTGAACTGCAGTGCACAGCAGTTCTTTTAAACAGCCGAAGGAAGCAGTTCTGGACTCTGCAGTTTATCAGCCTGCACTACAGTTCTGACTCCTATGTGTATTCCACTTACTGCTTTCTAAACAGGTGGTGTCAAAGAAACTGAAATTTTGTATTCAAATAGTTTTTTTGAGACAAAGAAACGAAGTGCAATCAAAGAGGAGGGGGCGATTTAACACGTAAAAACTACCTAGCTTATTTGTAGGTAACTTCACATAAATAATTTTAAATGCTTTTTAAAAGTTTTTAAATGCTTTTGTGCATTTTTACTGAATTCCAATTTCATTCAAATGCAGCTTGTTTCAAATCACATGAAATAATCCCTGGTGGGGGAATAAAGCTTTGCAAAATGCTACCTTTTAAATATCAGAATGGCAACAAAAAATGTGAGTAATTGTATACTAAGCTACAGAAATACTGAGATAGTTTTGGACGGATATAGAGTGTCCTTGTTAGCAAAAATAAGTGCCACATTTATTCGAAAAACTACATTTAGTGGTAAATCATTAGACAGCAACTAATGAAGGTGTATCTTGATGAAAAAAATAAAAAGTGCATATGCACAATGCATATTGACAGATTGTTCTGAGTTTCCCATATGTGTGTTTTTTTCCTCCTGCCCTGTTAGCAGACTCTGAGCTGACACTCAGCGTGTGATGTGACTGCAGACACATCTAGCATTTTATTTAAGGACCGATAAGCACTTATGCCTGAAATCACTTTTGTCATTAAAAAGACCAGGTCATAGTGTATATTTAATGGTTCACGCTTTGGTAAGCAAGTGTGAAGTAGGCCATTGATGCGATGTCTATCTAGGTATAACATAACTCTGTGTGTAGGTGTGAGAGCAGTCTTACCAGACCAAAACCAACAACGGATCCCCCAAGTAAACAACACAAATAAAGATGCAAAACACTGCGGCTCTGCTCCCTGTAGACTCAGGCTGTTTACTACACTAGAAAAACAAAGTCCTGGAACAGAAAGCCTGTTACTTAGACTTGCTTCAGAGTTCAGCTCCCTTTCTGTACAGTTTCGCTCCTCATTGTGACACATCCTAGGATTCGTTAATTTTTCCATCCAAAGCTCTTGGTCCTCTGACCAAACCCAGACAGACATCCCGCACCATGGCACCTGTGTGAGCCTTCAGCATTGAGCTGCTTTGATGGTAACAGGCAGATTTGGTGTCAGTAACATGTTAGATTATCCTGAATTTCTACATGTGCTCTCATGAAGTTCCTGGAAGTCTTTGCAAAAAATGGCCTGCAGATTGGCTACAGAGCTGAGAGCCCCCTGCCCCATTCCTGAAGACACACATCTCATATGTAGACAATAATTTGCTTTTGGAACTTGACCTAGTTCCAGGCTTAGCCACAGAGCAGGAAGCTGTGCCCCTGGTACTGTATCTTCACGGTAACAGCAAAACTCAACACGATCTGCTCCATCTACGGCGCACACAAAGCAATGATCGTGTCAGGAGCTACAAGCAGAAGCGTGAAGTTCACAGCCACTGTTTTTGCTAACTGAATCCCACAAAGAGTGATGTGAGATAAGGGCAGTTTGAGTACAGAGCAAACAAACAAATGCTCTAGAGCATTTTGGTCCTGAGGCTTCGGGAGGGTTAGTACCATTAGAAAAGCCCCTCTCACCTGAGTCCAGAAGGATAAATGCACTATTTAACCTCCCAAATTCAACCTGACAGAAACTCTTTTGTTGCAGCCTGTTTCCTGAAGGTACCAAAAACGCCAAATCATTTATAACCAAATCACTTGCCTTCCCAGTTTAGATCCCAGCTCCAGAAGGTACTTGGGCATGGACTTCACTGCAAGCTCAGGAACAGTCTTTTGACCTCAGTTAAGCTAAAATACTTGGAGGAATTGAGCCGGCACTTGTTGGGCTGTAGTCCAAGTTCTCCCCACCATTTTCTCTACCTGAAGCCTGAACAGTGCCTGGCAAGATGAAGTGAGAATCTCGACTCCAACCAACAACCGTGCTCCTGTTTAACCATCTTCTCACTTTAAAGACAGTAAAGGTTTTCTTCCCGAAAAATGCAATTTTGCAGTATATATTTGAAACATAGATGTTGTGTATCGTGTCATGAAACTGAGAGGCCACTTCCTCTTCTCATGCAAAAGCCAGGCACCATGGGGATGCAAGTAAGCACCATACGTGAATGTGCATGTGAGTTACGTGGAAATCTTTCTGTGTGTTGAACGTTGGATGCCCAATAATTTTGAGCTGCAAGTGGGCCATGCAAAGCCAGCAGCAACGCTTAACCGCTCCCCTGCCTGGGAGCTGCCTGGGAAGACATCTCCCCAGGGTTCTGCAGTGAGCGTGAGGCAGGGTTTGCCTCTGCAGGCCTTGCAATGGTCCCTTCATTTTCTTTGGATTAATGGGATCCTGGGGTACAGGAGCTCAGACTGTATAGAAGAGCTGTTTGTGCTCTGAGTAAGGAAGTTTAAATTTGACCGGCAATAAGGCTGCACAGAGGAAGGGCTTTCTCCACTGCTGTGCTCAGAGCAATCTCTCTTTTGTCTCAAAGGCCACTGTGATTATGACTCACACAGCCATCAGGCTATTAACACTTTTATTCCAACTAGTTATTTCTGGCTTTCGGCAGTCAAAATACCTAAAGCCCAGAGTGCTTCCAGTGTAACTATAGAAATTACAACAACAAACAACAGCAGTTCGACCCATGGGTCAGCTGAAGCCAAAGTCTGAATCACACTCTTGTTTTTTACCTATAGTTATGAAAAGGAATTTAAGTCTCGACAAGAAGGCAGTACATTTTCTAGCCACCTAGAAGATGCTCAGCAGGTCAAGCTTAGTGCAGATGCTGTTAGATGCTCACTCCATCCATGGGAGATGCTACCCACAGCTACCCACAGAGGTCCTGCACAACTGCCTTGAAACAACAGGCAACCCCAACCAGAATATCATTAGACATGCTTCGTAAATCCATTTGAGGCTAATGAATGTTGTGAAATCATCTTTCTTCATCTGTATATCCATAATCTGTATGTTTCAGAGAGGTCTATATAGGGTTTTGCACTGTTACTTTCCTAAGTTATGGGAAAGATCCTGTTCAAGCTCTAGACCGCCTTTGCACTCTCAGCCTTTCTGTGCCTGCAGCAGCAGTCAGTTCACTGTCAGCTGGGTCAATAGTTCAAAACTTCAGGCTGAGAAGGTGTAGGCTCTTCTAGAAGAAACCAGAATGCCATCAATTTACTTTGTGCCTCAAAACCATTATCTTTTGCTTTTAACCAAAATGCATTTCCTTATGCAAGACCTTGCCTTGCACTGCTGCTTTGGCACTTTGGCAACTCCTCCCTCTCTCTAAGAGTCAAAATTTACCATATATTTTGATTTTTAAAGGTTTTATAAAGAAAGAGAGCTCAGTAACCAAATACTTCCCAGTATGCAAACCGAAGGCTGAAGTGCAATGCGAGAAACCAGATTAATCAGAAATGAAGAACAAAGTGGTTTGAACTTCAGAACGCTTAACTCTTAATTCTATAAATGACTGACCTAATCTCTGGAGATCTCTCAAGGTGCAAAGAATGCCTAACAACTCTGAATATAGAGGATAATATATATTTTAAACAAAGAGAATGGACATCAGTCCTTTATTTGTGTTTCTGTTTTATTTATTCTCTATAAAACCTTTCAGCAGAGCAAGGACAGAGAAAGTGAAGGAACAAAGCTAACGTAGTGAGAGTTCACTGTTCACTAAAGCCATGTGCCTCATCCTAACCGAAAATAATCTAAGCTAAACTCAATCCAAAAGCTCAAAGTTGACAAAAATAAACGAATACATTAAAGAGGAAAAAGCAAAAATACAGCGAAGTTACTTTTTTCTTCTGGATTTCATTAAAACCTACCAAAGCAAACTGATGTCTATAGTCTGGGAGCCAAGTTGCACAGAGGAGAGAAATTGTGTCCTGCAAAGGTTGAGATAATTCCTGCGCGTGGTCCCCCAGAAGGGTGGCCCTGGCTGAGAATACAGGGTTTTAACGGCATCGCCCATGTTGTCTGGGTGTTGCACACAGCAACAGAGCCGAAAGCAGCACATAGGAAGCACGGGGCTGTAAACCACAGACGTTGGCAGGGGAATTCAGGGATGGGCACCATATTTGAAACCTTTGCAGCTTTCTGCTGTGGATTAGCTGACATTTTGAATAACAAATCTTCTGTGTTCTGCAGGAAGAGGCAAGGTTCATCCTCGTGCCATTCCCCAGGCCCTTGGTGATTGCCAGGGCAGGGATACTGCAGTTCTCTTTCAAGGAGAAATCCAGACCAGTGAAATCCCTTCCTTTGATCCCTTCTCTCCTGACAACGCAAAAAACTGCATATTTTTGAGTAAAAATGGAGCCATAGTCATAAGCACTAGCAGATACAAAAGAGACATCTGAAAGCAGTGGTTGTACACAGAAAGCAGTAACTGCTTTCCATTTTTAGTCTTCATGGCTTATTTGTTTAAACCACAAGGAGACATTTGCATGCTACCCATTTCTGGTCAGATATGAAAAAATAAAATAGAAATAAATGCAGCTCAAAGAACAGAGCGTGCTAACTTAGAAGGTTAATTTTAACTCATGAAACACTTCAGCGAAGGTCCATCATTTGAATTTACTTTTTTCTTAAGAGGTAAGGAATATTATCCAAATTGACTTTTCAAAGAGGTGGAAAGAAACAACAGAACCCCAACTATTATCTTTTCTTATTTTAAACTGCATCCTACACTTAACACAAATTTAGATCTGAATGCGGGATTACTCCTACTCTTCTCCTTCGCTTATGACTCTTTCTCACTGTGTTTTTCAGAGAAGCAGTTTGTAAATGTGACTTGTTAGGATGCAGTGTACAAGTAACGTGTGTGCCATAGGCATTAAATGAGGCAGGTCGAGCTTTGCAAATGCGGTTCCTAAACTCTCCAGACTAACTACTCGATTCGAATGAAACCCACTGGGAGGTAAAGTACCCCCTGGTGAGAATAAAGATTTGTGTTACCGAAGTGCGCAATGCTAAATCAGCCAAAAGTAAGCGGATTCTAAAATAGAAGTTTATGGAAGCTTTTCAGCCAAGCAGTAAACGTGGCTGCATCATGGCTGCTGGCCCCTTGGAGGATGATGATGTGGTGCTGATGGATTTAGGAGGCTTTTAAAGGACAAGTGAAGAGATACGGCAAGAGTCAAGGATATATGTGAACTTGCAAGAAAATTTAATGATCTGATCCTTCTGTGGATAGAAAAGCCTTTCCTAAGTAGAAAATAATTTTTAAATGGTTTACAAGGCCCAAGAAGAATCATATGGTGATGCTGTCTTGTTTGCTGCATTAGAAGCCATTGCAAAATCCCAGGGAGCTGCTTCCCAGGGATTTACCACAGGAAGTGTCTCTTCTGCTCCTAGCAGGCTCTGGTTGAGAGGCAAGACCAGGGAGGGAGAAAACAGCATCGCACTGGAAGGCTGTGAATGACATCCTGGCCTTGGGGAAACCAGGGGAAAATTCCTTACCTGATCGCAACAGGTTACCAGAGCAATCAGACATATAAAAAACACACGTACTGTGCAAGATAAAGGTAAGCAATACAACAAGCCTCAAGCTATGGAATTATTATGAAAACTATTCTTTCCAGCGAGCTGATGGGTTGACCTTGAGTCATGGAGGAAAATTGAAAAAGCTTCCAAAGGGAGATTTTTACAACATGACTCCTCACCCAGCAAACTGTATTTTGTTGGGGGAATTTCAAGGATTGCAACAGGCAGAGAAGCCTCGGCTGCTTTCTGGTTTTGTGCTCACCACTGCCTACACGTTGTGGTTTCTGATGGTCTTGGTCTATACCAGGTACAACACAAAGAATTTTGCTCTGCCTTTGATCCTTCGTGCCAACAGGCATCTCCAAAAGTTGCAATATTTGCTCAGCTGGGTTCCAAAAGATTTTAAAGAAAAAACAACCTTACTATTTTTGATGGCGTTCCTATCTGCATCTTGGGTTAGATGAAACAGTCCTCGTGCCATTGGTTAATGTTCATATCAACAAAAGGCTGGATGCTGCCAATTTTCATTCACCCTATCTTTGATATACTGTTTTACTTTTTATTGTGGGATCAAACCACCATCAAAGAGCTGACATTGGAAACAAAATGGATCGAGATGCTTAGATAACAATCTTACAACTCTTACAATCTAGCCTGGAAGCAACAAGATATTTTTACCTGTATTACTAAAAGGGCACCTCTAAACTAGTAATGCAGCAAACTAATGATGCCACGCTCTTCTGCAACTTCTGGTCTGCTTTGCAAAAATTAAAATCTGAATTATTTTCTCCCTTCTGAAAAGCATGAAATGTGCCTTCCAATAATTTATTCATGCAGCGTAATCAAGTACAGAATCTGACCCATCTTAGCAGAGGCCTGATTTCCAGCTCTGTGGTTTCCACCTCTGAGAGTATTTACTATGTGCTTACCAGTAATTACCACAACCATCTCCTGCTTTGAATTCTACTACAGAAAAAAGTTTCTAGTTGGTTTCTTTAAACTTGAAGAAGACTTCATTTTAAGGCTCAGGTGAATGGAGAACTTCCATGAATCAGGTGACAAAACCATTTGCAAGTTTCTTCTTCTTGCTTGTTTGCTAGGCTAGCCATTACTGACTTCTCTCTGAAGTGCCCCGGACAACAATTCTTTTCCATCTGTGAAGAATAATTTTTTTTGTTTAACACACCCTATGCCCAAAGGGACGAATGCTTGGAAGTGTTTACATTTTTTACTTGTTTCTTGGAAATTATGGCCCCTAGATAAAAAGAATACTTCTGCAACAATAATTAGGCACTTACAGAGCTTCTGGTCTTACTGTTTGTTTGAATTCATTTTTTAAACCCATCACATATGTTCATATTCTATTCTATGACTCTGTTATTACGTAAAGAAAGTTAAGCATTACAGTGCATATAGTGCACTTATTATATTATTGCACTACTACTACCATGAAATTACCATATACATACACAATGATTTACTGGGGGGGGGAAAAAAAAAGAAGACAGTTTTAAGCCTATCCAGGAATCTGGGTTATCTGGGTACTCATCTTTCAGTAAATCCAGTATGAAGCCACCCTACTGGTATTTTAAATACTCCGTAGGACACCTTTGCCCATCTCCTTGCATGCTAATCTTGCTCCTGTCATCTTGTAACCTGAGCTTCCTCTCCATTATAATTTATTTATTTCAATTCTCACTAAAATCAAGCAGAAAAATCTGATTGCCTTGAAAGGGAGCCGGACCTGGTTTAGGACTTTGTATTTGTTCAAGCCAAGCCTCCTTCTCCGAGGCAGATTCTACGCTCGCTCCTATTTGACAGATAGAACAGGAAGTCCCAATTTGCTTTCCAGTGAAAAGCTACAGGTGCACTGAGCACAAGACTTGTGTCTTCTTTTTGCCTTGCATTCCCACACCACAGAGCTGCTGCCTCTGTCCTGCTCCAGAGTCCATGTGCTCAGCACAGCTGCCTGCAGACCCGTGGCTCGTCCAGGGGCCGTGCCCAGGGTCCTCGTGCAGGGAGGAAGCAGCTGCGCTGCATTTGCAGCTGGGGGAGCATGCAACAGCAAGGCGAGTTCCCCATCGGCAGCCAAGCACCTGATCCATCAACATTTACAGTCAGGGACTTTTGACAGCTAAGAGTCTTCTCCAAAGTGCTCAGCTTCTGGCCTGGTCCTTGGCTAATTAGTGGCTTGACACTGTGAAACTAAGAATTTTTCCAATAACATCATATTCAGTAAAGAGCAATTATGAACTAAAGATCTAAACCACTAAATGCACTATGCATACACAGTCAGAGTCTTTCTTGTTCCACTGAACGAAATTAGTAATTAATGACATTTTCACCAAAAAGCTGAGCAAATGCAGGAAAAACAGCGAGCCAGATATAAAACATAGACAGGCACGTGCTTCAAAAGAAGGGGGGGCAAAGCTGCCCGGGCCTCCTGTAGGGGGATGACGATCCGGATGGCTGCGCCCGCAGCCCCTTCCCAGAACTGGTGCCGGCGCGGCTGCGCGCCTGTACTGGGAAGAGAGGAGGCACCACCCTGCGCTCGCGGGCGATAACTGCCCGCTTCGGCCAACGCTCCTCGAGTGAGCTGCTGCATTACAATTAGAAGCGCTACAGGCAGAAAGGGTATCTGCGATGGCAGAGCCCTTGTCAGCAGCCATCAGACCTCCAGACCCCTCCAAAGGCAGAAGGAAGAAAGCCGGGCCTGATAATGTCCACACCGAGGTAAAGAGGACAAAATAGCCCCGTGGATTTTCTTGCAGTCACAAGACTGCTCGCTTTGGGACTAAGGGTGCCAAGCCTGGCTCAGGGGATTCACACCGGTGGGGTTTCTTCAGGCTGCTCTCATGAGAAGATCTTCCTGCAGAAGGTTGCTGTTTTTCCAGCATTGGGCATTTCTATTTGCCGCTCTGGAGGCTCCTCCGGTGCCGTTACCAGAAGCCCGTCCAGCTGCTGCCCTGCTCCCGTGAGGACAGCCCCGTGACAAGCCGGGCGGCTGGGTCTGAGAGCAGCAGGAGCTGCTGGTGCCGGCCAATACCATCTCCAAGTAGGAATGGTGGCAAACAAGAATTTTTTGGCCTCACTATGTTCCTTACCAGCACAAGTCACCTTACCCAAGCAAATAAAACAAGTTTTAGTGTCTTTGGAGGGGACTTCCTTGCTCGGACAATTCACTGAATACACGTAACACGTACTTCATGTACTTTTCCAGACGGTCACTAATGTTCAAGCATGGAAAAAACATGGTCAGATTATTGCATTTTGACTCTTCTATTGCACAAGTATGTTATGAAAGAAAGAGTTATGTAAAATTGATGGTGGATTTCACTATTTCCTATTTAACTGTTTTGCAGTAAGCATGTACAGTGTCCCAAAAATTCACTTTATGTAGAATAAATATGAGCTAGAACAACAAAGTTTTTCACATCCTTATGCTTCTTTATGGTAAGACAGAGGATGATGTTTAATTTTTCCTTTACTAACACAAAACCTTCCACTTTGACTCACAGTCCTTATGCTGACAGATACTCTGGAGAGTATTATTTTACAAACAGTGAATACAGACCCGGATTTTTTTGTTGTTGTTTGGCTGCAGTACATATGGAATGTAATTATGGAAGATCATTATTTTGGCACACGATTTTCTGGAAATTTTTTTTTCCTGGGAATCCTCAGAACATAACAGTCTCCCTGCTAAGTACACTTTAAAGGTCCAGTAGTGAAATATCCTCAGCTGCCGATGCCGGTGCACCACCTCATCCAAACCACCCTCGCTGGGTGCTCCCAGAAGCACTGTCAGCCTTATGACCGGCCCACCCAGGATGGAGACTGTGATCTCCCCTTGGACAAGCTCGGTGCCTTTGGTAGCCTTACTGCTGGCTCCGGAGGACCAAAACAAGTATAGGAGGGATTCAAGGATGTTTTTGTTTGCAATCCAAGTAAATACAGCGAGGGCAAAAGAGCCACAGAAACTGAACTATGGTCTTAAGACACAAGATAATAAAAGGAATTTTGTCAAGATAGTGTGTGGGGAAGCGGGAATTACCCTAACTTGTGTCATTGCTGTTTGAATCCAAGGGCTTGTCTGTAGTTTTACTAGCACAGCCCAGCTGCCATGTATCTGCTGGCATAACTACACCACAGGAAAACTGATAGCAGAAAACAGAGCATTTTTCCTGGTTAGTTTACATTGGTTTGGAAGTGGCTTAAGATAAAGGAAAAATATGTGACTCGTCCCAAGAATATCTGAGCAAGACGTTTGTCAGCATAATTATATTGATTTAAATTCATGCAGCAGCATGCATGTATATAATCTTCCTGTAGATTGCATTGGAAATGGAGCTTCTTGAGACAGCGTAGTCATGGTTGTTTCATCAGCAGTAGATGTAAACTGCTTAGTGAGACAGAATTTTGCTGTATCACAACGCTTGGATTATTGGAATTTCCCATAGGAATGTATTGCTCTGGATTAACAGAGGTTTGTTTGAAAACCACTGGAAAAACAAAGCAGCTCCTAACACCACTGATGGTGCATGGCAGTGCAACGTGACTGCGAGGTGGCAGTGGCTACTCTGGGCTGTTAGTGCTGAAGATGCTTTTTCCAGAATCTACCTCTAATAGCATAGCTGCAAGTGGAGCCCAACAGCCACAGAAACAGAAAGCTGCAAAAGAGATGTCCTGGAGAAAGAAAGATGCAAACTGGTCAAGTTTTAAACAAAGAATGGATTTTTAGAGATTTTCTGAAGTGGGAAAGTATTTCCCCCAAATTCCCAAAGGGCTGTAGTCATGAGGCAAGGTTCAAGTTGCACAGGGGACACATGAAATTGCTCTGGCCGCTGGACTTCACTGCTGCAGGAACTGGAATTGCAGGAAACAAACCCAAAACACACAGAGAGGCTGCTCTATAGCCCGAAGTGGAGGCATTCCTCCCGAGGGATGCGTCGGCTCGGCCCAGCAGCTGCAGCTGAGGGCACAGCAAGGCTGGAGATGCAAGGCTGGTGGCACTGGTGAGGACCAACACCTCTGGGGACAGCTCTGGCTCCGTCTGGAGAGGGGAGGCACAGCACAGGTAGAAGCTGCTGTAAGGCAGAGCAGCAATACCAGATGCTGCTGTGGAAAGCTCAGTGTGCACATGAGCAAAGCGCTGGTGGGGCAAGGAGGAGGAGCTGGGCATCTGCCGTTACCCCGAGCCCCTCACGCGGCAGGGACGGTTCCTGCATGGAGCCTTGACATCCACCTCGTGTTCACACAGGTGCCCTGGTGCAGCTGGGGCTGTGACTCTCCATCCCCATGTGCACTCCTTCAGATTTTACACCCTCTCATCCACAAGCTTTTCCCTCCTGCTCCATCCATGCCATCACCCTTCTCGCCAGCTGGGGCTGATGGCTACACCAGGAGGTGTTCAGCAGCCTTTGTGCTGTCTCTCACCCTTCGGATGAACAACCTCATGCAGGGGGGAAACGTGACCTGCACCTGCCTCACACTGCTGGTGCTGCCCCGTCAAACAGGCTCACCATTTCAAAGAAGCAACGGGAATTCCCCAGCCAGCAGCCAGCACCTGCTTCTGTATTATGCATTGCTTCTAGGTCCTTGGTGTGCTGCTGGCTGTGACTCATGCAAATCTTATGCCATGCAAAGCAAAAATGGCTGCACCATGCATAGATTTTATCTCTCAAATAGAAAGTGAGATTTTTCAGTGACAGTTTACACTTTTGAAGAAGTTACCTATTTCTGTGTAACTCTGCTTTTATTTCTCACTATAATGCTGTCTGGCTGTAGTCTCTTTAAGTGGAAACTTTTAAGTGAAAGATGTAATAAAATCAACTGAAACTCTGCATTTTAACATATTCTTCTCCGTTCATTGTCTTCAGTTTCCAATTACATGCTAATAAATGCTGCAGTTCCCGTATCTCATACCACATCTCCCAGTTACACTGGAGCTACCAGGAGCTCTGATAATGGCAGAAGGGGGGGTCCCTACGTGGAGGCAGAGTCCTCCCTTCCCCATCCCCTTGCTGCTGAGGACCACTATCCTCGATCTCTATCCAGCCAATTGATGCAAAAGCTGATAACCCACTGAAAAGAGAAGCCTGGCACTCAACTCTGATATACGGCTTCAGTGTTTAATGAAGACAAAATACCACCAGTCATAAGGTACTCTTAGTAGTAAGGAATACGTGGGGGGAACAGCTCAGATTATTTTAAATGTTGCCCAGAAATGCAGTCATAATGGATTAGACTTTGAGACTGTTGCATTTTTTGGCTTCTGGTTTCTCCTCAAGCTCAGATATTGCTAGAGAACATGAGATGCCATTTCTATTTCAGGACTTTTTTTTCTGATGAGTCCAAGTACTTTATATCTGAAATCCTTCCAGAGAAGGAAAAAAGGTATTCCAGACAGATTTGTGCAAGCTGATAAACGCAAATGAAAGCTTCAGATCTAATGATCTGGTCTAACTGCTCACCTGCTCAATTCCAGCAGCTTATTAAAGACAATGCTTACTTGTCCTTTCTGTCCATTATAGGCACGCTTCATTCAGCAAAGGAAAAGTTTGCTGCTTGATAGTCTAGACTCAGTTGTGCTGCATCGTGGTACCTATTTGCTGCTGTTGCTCTCCAGCATCATTCGCCTTTTCTTGCCAGTCCCAGCAAGGAACCATGAAGATCCTGCCCTACGCTGAGACTGCGAACCAGATCTGGAGTGACTCTGCAAGACCATCTATCTAATCCAAGCAAGCACCTTGACTGCAGTGACCCTAGGTGCAAGCCAGAAGTGATCAGCTGTCCTGCAACACAATGATCCTGGGTGCCAGGACTCTTAATAGGACAAGGTCTTATATCTGAGTTTGCTTTCCTCTGCACCATATCTTTTATTCCTAAGCACGGATGGAATGTATAACACTTTCTTTCTTCAAAAAAAAAAAAAAAAAAATCCGAACAAAAAACTACAACGTTATGCTCATATAGAGATCCCAGTTCCATTTCCAAATCCAGTAAACCTGAGGAACGAGTCAAACCAAAACTTGCCTGTGGGTGCACAGTAAGTTCTAAACATTGAGAATTAGGGCCAACACTGCTGAAATCTTCACCTAGCTCAGGCTGCTAAACTGCATGCTAAACTGCATGCAAATCATTTGCCTGGAAAAGTTCCTGAGACATATCACCTGGTTGCATCTCTGTGACTCTCCCTCTCCATCCCCGTTCTGGAAAGGATGGCAGAGCGACAGCTTCGAGCAGGCAGGCTCTGACCAGCTCTTCCCTCTGCAGTTTGCATCCCCTACTCTCGGATGGCGTGTTTCACCAAAGCCTCTCTGAAGCCACCACAAGGTAAGTGCCGTGGTAAGTGGAGCCCTTAGGGACTTAAAGCAGCAGTGTAAACAAACTTACTCTTCACCTAGCTATCTATAGCATATCCGAAACCTGGCCATGTCAGGCATCTTCTGGTTGACATAATTTCGTTCAATTTTAACAATCAAGCTGCTAGCCCCAACAAAGAGAACAGGCAAACATCATTGCAGCCCACTAGGAATACTCTAATGGGCAAACAGCTTTAATTCGCCAGCTAGCACACCAAGTTTGTTTATAGAGTTTAGAAGATCATTTCAAGCACAAAAGACCTGGAAATACAATGAGAGACAAATAGGTCCTTTAGGAGGATAACATAACGGAGCTGCAGAGGGTGTAATTTATCCTCCTTTCCATTTAGCAATGCTGGTGGCGGTGGTGAAGGCTGGGCAATTTGCTGAGTGTGGGCAACAGAGCTCTGGAAAGGACAGACCGTTGGTTGCAATTCTCCCAGCTGGAGATTTCTGTGTAGGAAACACCTGGTAAAATCTTTTTCACTCCAAAGACAGATAAATCATAATAATTGCTCTTTAGAGTCTGAGATAAATGCAACCTCTGGCAAGGGTAAAGGATTTGAGAGAGCCCAAACCAGAGCTTGAACTCCACAGGGGACAAAAAAAGCTTCTGACACCCGCTCCTTCAGCCTGAGGTTAAATACTGGCTGTGCTAGAAAAAAAAACAAATGTCTCCAATCACAGCAGCAGCAAATTCTTCATGTAAATAAATAAAAAACCTTGATGGTCCTGAACGACTCGTTCATGTGCTGACATAGAACCTCATCTGTGGTATGGCTCAAGGTCTAAGGCACCAGGGATTGGCTTCTGGCTGGAAATTAGAAAAGTTTCTTATTAAATCAGCTATTCAAATCCATCATGTAAGGAAATATTCCTAGCCATTCAAATTCCAGCCCTTCATTCAAGAAGCGTTAACAAATAAAAAGAGAATTACAAAAGCCCTGCAATTTAGGAGCAAGAAAACCTGTACTTAGCATCATTGGTTCTTGTTGTACCCTCTAATTTAGTTCTCCTCTTTAAGTTTCATGGTGAATGTGACATTTTCCGGAATGCCTCAGATTCCCTCCCACCTTAGATCCAAAGGTCTCTTGGTAGGGGGTACATTTACATTTTTTGTTGGTAGGAAGGCAGTGGATTTGTGGAACTACAAAACACCGCAAAGAAATCTCTAAGGGGCTGCCTGCACCGAACTGGTTTAGGTAACGGCTGTGGGCTTCTTCCTTAATTCACAAAGAAATCAGACGCGTCTTGTTGCGCCACATCAATAATTTGTTTACAAGTGAAGGTCTGTATTTAAGATCAGATCAGATCTTCCGGATTAATCACAAAGCCGCTCCGTTAACCGACAGAGGAGCAGGGTGCTCTGCCCAGGCCCCCAGGCAGTGCGAGGCCTGGCAGCTCCAGAGGTGCCAGATCAGGCCCAGGGAGGGGCCCCGCGCCTGGGACCCCCTCAGTGGCTGGGCCCTGACCATGGGCTGGGGACACCGTCGGAGGCAGCTCTGGGCGAGGGCGACCCGGCGGTCGTAACCGTTCCCCGGCCTACGGAGAAGCTGAGATGGCTGAGGGTTCCAGCAGGTACCCAGGGACGCTTGCGCAAGGGCCTATGAGTGTTTTTGTGTGCCTGGGCCTTGGTCACCGGCCAGGCTGTCCCAAAAAGGACAATGGATTCAGATTTCCTGTTTCTGGCTTCGCAGCAGCGTGTTTTCTCAAAGCTTGTTCTCTTTGTTGCATTTTCCCTCCTGAGCACACCTTTTCAGAGGGCATTCTCGGCAATGTCCCGTCCCTCGGGTACCCTGGGGCGGCTATTCAGTTCAGATGTGCATGAGGTGCCGTGGTTCTACCAGAGTTTCCCTTGCAAATTTGATCATGCAAGAAACAAAACCAAAAGTCTCAGTGAAACTCTAGAGGTGTCAATTTTTAGTACTCTCACATGCCCCAAAATTCTGTTGTAATTTCCTTATAAGTAGCCTAGGGTTAATGAGACTGAAGAGAATGATAGGAAGGAAAGAAATAATTATACATTCTTTTTTTTCTCAACATGTCCCAAATGTCACCTCTGACCTGGCTTTCTATTTCTGGCATGGACTAAACTGCCTCTATTTATTTAGCAGCCTACACACCATTGCAGTAACATAGCAACAGTACTTTCAGTTGTGAATTTGAAAAAAGAAGAGAAAAAAAAAAGAACATGTTTTTCATAACAAAACTGCTAAAGCCCTGCAGACTAGTAACACTTCAATAAATGCTTTTTTCCTTTTACAAGCCAGTATTATGAGGTTTCCACTCAGCAAACCCAGTGCAGAGATGCCCAAGGGAAGCCGGCAGTGTCACCACCATGACAGCTCCTCGTTATGCAAGTCCGACTCACCCCGACCTTCTTGTTTGCTTGTCCTAATGATGTTTCAGCTTGAACATTTCTCAGGCTCAGTAGAGACGAAAGCGGGAGTTTGGAGAGGACACCGAAATAATGATGGAATGCATTTGGTGTTTTCCCCTCACTTCTCAAAAACAGTTTCTCATTATCTTATGATCCACAGCTCAGGGTGATATGACGCTCAGGGTTATCTGTCCAGAAGGGACATTACAAAACGCATCGAAGTGAAATAGGAGTAACAGTCCCATTTACAGCCAACATTTAGCAGTCCAAATCCCACTGCAGGGAGAGTAAGTGAGTGGAGAGCTGTAAAACACCCCTCGCGTCAGAGGGGTACTGCCTGAGAACATTTTGCAAATCCTATCTCAGTGGGAGCAAGGCACCTAAGTATCTCAAAAAAGCACTTCCCTCAGCTGCATAAGTGCTTCTTATTTTTAAGCCTAAGGCCTTGGTGAGAACTAAATCATTTTATTAGGATGGGTTCAAAATGTTGAACTTATTAAAAATAAAACTTCTTAAGATAGCAAAGCTTCCACTATAAATATTAGTAAACAACACAGATGTAGTAGCTGGAGCAGCAGCGAGCACTTCACACAGCAGCGTGGGACTTCTTGTGCAACCACAGCTTCTTTGCCTCTGTAACCCCAGCTGGCTCCTCTTCAGATGCTTCTTCTCATCTCCAGAGTTCTGGACAGCACACGGCCACCCCAGCCCGCCAGCGGCAGAGCCCAGAGCCGCTGGCTGGCAGATGTGTGTCTGCACATCTAGAGGCATGTGTGTCCAGCCTCCCCAGCCCTTATAGAAAGTGATTTCATAAGGAATCAGCTCAATGCTTCTGTGAGTTTTGCAGCTTTACCACCCAGAGCGTGAAGTCTGCAAGTAACAAATGGTTGATGACTGCTCCGAACTACTGGCTTCTACTCCTTGGCACCACCAGCTCCTGTTAGCCTGAACAAATGGCTTCACAACTGCAAGATCCTTGACCTTCCACAAACAGTTTGCAAGTCTGATATGTGAAAACAGACTGTTCACAAACTATGCACTCTGCTGAGATTACAACAGTTGCACATTTAGAAAGGGCTCTGTTAGGACCATTATTCTGCCCAACAGAAATATGAACACATAACCCACGGTCCCTGAGACTTGGGATTGACAGACAAATAATAATTGCCACTAATGGGGCTCATAGAAACTATTGTCTTTTAAAATGCACTGTCAAAAATGAGTTGAAAGCCTTCAGGTGTCAATCCAAGTTCCATTTAAATTAACACCTTCATTTAAGTAATTTTAAATTCATACTAATAATGACATTTTACTGTCTTTTCAAAAAATGCTTTATGGGAACTGATACTGAGCAGCTGAAAAGCTCCAGGCTTTGATGCAAAGCTGCAAGGTAGTTTTGACTGCAGGGCTCAGGTGGGGTTTCTGGCATCAGCTACTTCAGAGGAAGGGAAAAACAAAATCTCTAAGAACAGTTGTTTCATTCTAGCAATTAGAAAGCTATTAATGAGTTAACCTCAAAAAGCAAAGAGAGTGTTTTGCTGCATGAAGGCTAGACATCAGTTTTGCTTCATTTTTAACAAATATCAAGTAGTAAATTATGCAGCAGATTTTAAAACTGAACTTTGTATGACTATATGTTTAGAGCTTTTTTTTTTTCTAATGCAACAAACTAAAACAAGTCAGGAATATTGTAAAGCAGAAAATAATAAAATGTTGAAATCTTGCATTTTATTCAACAATTAAATGAGAAAGAGGAAAATCTATTTTATCTGGCTGCATGTAATGTTTTGACATGCAAATTTCATTTCAAACATGGCATTTTTTTCTTGTCTTTCTCATTGCTAATTCATTTCCAACTCAAATGAAAAGGACAAGCAAGCAAATAGAACGACTCTTTCTCTACTGAGAAACATTATAGGAGTAAAATCCTCTTCCCTAAAAAAACCACCACATTGGCATAATGCATATTCATAGCATTGTGACATATTGTTGGTAAAAGTAATGTGTTTATTCATATTGTAGTTTTCATGCTACAACAAATAGTTCACCAAAGTGCTACTTTTAATGGTTTTTACTCTAATATATGTTCGATTGCATTGTCAGTTTAATTACAACTTAACATTTCCTTCTCTATTTCAAAAAAGCATGTTTTTTTTAAAGTCTCTATTTTTGAATGCAAAGACCTGATAAGTTGTGGGTTTCTGTTTTGAATAGAAACCAATAGCTGGACATTCTTGTGCACTGAAAACATGTAGGCAAAGATTAAACTGGGGCTTCAGAGCTATTATGGCCCCACCCAAATAAATAGTCCAAGGGAAATTATTCTGCTTAACATTCTGATACTCGGGTTGCCAAGAACAGCAGTGTTGTTTAGAAATTATTTTTTTCTTAGAAGTCAACCTATCTCATTAAACATTGCATTTAAACTACCAAAACATGGTTAAAATGGAAGAAAATGGTCTAGAATAAACATCGCACTTAACCTACCAAAACATGGTTAAATGGTGGAACACGGTCTGATTTGCACTGAGCTAATTACAAATGTTTAATGATGGAAACCCCTCCCTAAAATAAATTTTCTGTTGTAATTTTACCAGTGAGATCAATTTATTCAGGATTTCACAGAGAAGGGGATGTGCAGTCTGCAGCACAGGAGCTTCTATACAAAAGTCTTTATCTGGTATATAATTTTTCCAAAATCGAGTTTTTCCTCAATATACAAACCAGAGAGAACTTATATTGAACTTTAAAATGAAGTCACAGCAGGAAAAACATAGGTACAAAGCTTAAAACTACAGCCAGCTAAAAGGCTCTGTGATCTTTCTCCATCACACGGGACTCTTATTCCCGTCGGCCCTATAAACTAGAAGTACAAAACTTGCATAAATTGGTTATATAAACTCAATTATTTCAATATGAGCTGGGGACGCTAATTCCACCAGGGTATGAATGGCAGTCATAACTCCCTGTTCAGAGGGGACAGCACGAGAGGTGAGGCCTTGTAGGAAACATTTGGAAATAAACAGGCTGATGGACAGAGGTTAAATTCAGATTTCTCTTTGATAGTTATTTTTTGGAAAATTCCCCCAAATCCCAAACCAGCAGCAGAAGTATTTGACTTCACACAGCAGTTGGGGATTTCTTTTAGATGGGGGTGGCAGTGTCCTCTGCTGACACCAGCCCATGCTAGACCAGAGAGCAGCTCCGCGTCCCACCCACCCCTCGCCGTGCTGGGGGAGTCTTGTTCCTATTACTTGAGCAAACTCTTCCATAGTTCTACTTTACTTTTTCTTCTTAGTGGCCAGTAACTTCCCATTTGTTCTCCTGATAAACACCAGAACTTCAGCTAAAAATGGAGAAGTCGTCTAGATTCTCTTATACCATACAACTCTGGCGATGGGCACTATGGTCGAGTCCTGGCTGATCCCCCCAGGCAGAGGTGACCATCTCCTGCTACTTGCTGTGCCCTTCCGATGGCCCTTCCTGCCCTTCCAGCAGAGACAGCAGCAGGGACACCGTTTTCTCACCTTTTTGCAGCCAAGAATATTAATTTATGAATTTATGCCATTGCTGATTTTGGGTTCTGTGAACCTACCCGACTTGCCATGGAAGAAGTAACTCCGTGGGGTACGGCAGTCTCTAACCTTTTAAACTTGGCTCGAGCTGCCAAACCTTGCCTAGAGACACCCTATAGAGCCTTGCATTGATCCCCTACTCAAAAACCTGAGTGGATGTAAAATATTAGTCTCAACCTGGCCATCTGATGGTAGCTAAGCCCTCTGCCTTTCCAGCCCAGACACCCCAACAGGTAGTGTTAAGCTGAATTTTCTGCCCCTGGGTCCACTTTGGACTCTTGTTCTAGAGCTCCTGAGAAGGGATTTTGATTTTCAGTAATGTCTGAAGAATCCAGTCCCTCAAGTAAAGCGGGAAATTGCCTTTTTTGAGCAAGTGGTCTTCCCTCATCAATTTGTATAGTACTGAAGATTAAAAATAGCTCTTCAGCTCAGCAACTGTGCAGCGCTGACTTAAATGGAGCTGTACTGACTCACATCAAGCAAGCATCTGTCCATAGCCCTTTGCTCCTGCAAACCACCTAACTGAACACTAACGGGAGCAGAGGGCAGGCTGGTGGCTACCACTGCTGCTGCTTCCAGGCATGAGGAACTGCCGGACAACGATTTGAGGACAGGTTCAGATTAGCCACCTGCTAAAAGTCCGATCCTCTTCTCTTTATCAGCACATGAACAACGTGTCTTCTCTATGTCATTAATCTCCTACATCATTAAGCATCCTCTGTGCCCTCTCCATGTCTTTACTTCTCTGGTAGTGACATTTGGCACTGGCTGTAGCAATTCCCTTGTTTTCCAGGCCATGAAACTGTTCTCCCCCAACTCCACTAGGCAGAAAACAAATATCACCAGTCAGTTTACAGATACATCTCAGCATGACAAGCATCAAAAAGCCTGCTGTTCCAGGCGAACATTGCAGAATTGGGATACACGAACAACACTATTCTGAGCCTTCTGATTTTTCTTTTTAACAAACAAACACTTTTTCCCCTTGAGACTCTTTGTGCCTAACCTAAACCCCTGGTTGGATTTATTTAGCTCTAATACAAGGCACTGAGAAACCCATCAAACCTGGAGCAGGTTCTCCCACACCTAATTTCCTGCAGAGGCTGGTACTCACAATCCACTAATGCCAATAACAGAAATCTCCAGTGGGGCCAGGTTTTCGTCCCGCAGGGCTGAGTGTGCCTGAAACTTCGTGTTTTCGGTCTAGAGCAGGACAGGCTTCACCTCCACCACTGCCACTTCCCAGTTTTGGGGAGCAGCTTCTTCCTTTCTCGCCCGCCCTGCACCCAGCTCCCCCAGTCGTACGGAGCCCGCCGGCACCCCCAGCCCACGCAGCCCCACCGGGACAGAAACCCAGGAACAAAGTGGGGAAACAAGAGCAGCACAGCTTTCAGGTCACACGCAGGGGACAAAGAACTGCAGCAAACACCAAAAGCTCTCCCGGGAGAGTCCTTTGCCTCTCCAGATAGGCTGGCGTGGCAGATTCATGTTTCAAGTGTCAGGCAGAGGAACAGAATCGTGTATGCTATGAAAACACTATCAGAGTATTTGCCTGCTGGAGTGAAGCACCCTGTGCTTTCTAATGAATTCTCGGCATTTAGCATTAAGCGCTCTGTTTTTACAGAAAGTTACACTCGGGTAATTAATCTCATGTTCGTTTCCTGCACATGTAAGAGAGCAGCCTTTGTTAGGGAATGATAAGACACTTCTAAGAATAGTGCTACTGAGAGCATCAGCTTTGTAAGACATTACAGGAAAAATGTAGGCTCCTAACACCTGCTTTTCGTTTCTCAAAGTTTTGAAAATAACGTCCTGCTTACCTAGAGCCAAATCCTGACCTTGTTTATGTGTAGAAAACCTAATTGGTTTCATTGGAGAACAAGCACAAGGAGGGCATACTCTGGTCTTTAGGGTCCGATTTTGCATAGGCGTATTGGTTTAATTCTATAAACACCGGAAATATTCTCACTGGCTTCAGGGGGGCTACCTGCAGTTCCCAGTCTCCCAACTTGAATTCATCATTTTGCCCAGTCTCTTCACTACAGATCCCAGTGAATTTAATTGGACTTTCTTAGTGATGGTAAGAGGCTGAGGATTACGAAGGGATCCACGTCAGGCAGAGAGCCCTGGGCCTGATGCTGAGCTCAAGAAAACATAAAGTGGGAGGCGACCCAGTGCGAGCAACCGGGGAGCCCAGCGGGAGCGGGGTGCCCATGGGCGGCGGGGAAGCCCACCTCTGAAGCTCCCTGCAAGCTCCAGCTCGGCCCATGGGTTGTGCCAGCTGAGCACAAAGGCTGGTGTAAAGCTGGGGGATTTATGCCTGCTGGCTGCTCAGAAGCAGAGCCAACACCAGGCTGCTGTAAGCGGTTGACACTTGACACCTACTGAAGTCAGTTTAAACAGGCATTGTTTTAGAGCTCCTGTTGTTTTTAAGCAGTCAGGGTGGTTCAGTCCGAGCTGCCTACCACCCCTGTGCAAGATGCACAAGCTGCCATGCTGCTGAAACTGTGCAGAAAGTGAAAAAATAGCTCACGGCAGGTAAGAGAATTTCCATTTGGTTTGTAGCAGCTCCTGTGTCACCAGTCATATGAGAAAAGACATGAACCTGTGCTGTACTTACAGCAGCTTTCTTTCTGCTTTACGATGGACGAAGGAGTAGTTTATCCTCCTAACCAGAAAACAAAGCCTAATCCGCAGAGATCTGGCTAATCTAGTGGTTCTTGTTTGAGGAATAACACCGACCCAATTGCCCTAGGTTTTGTAGTGCAAAATCTGAGCGGAGCAGGCTGCAGCCAGTCCTGCGAGCTGATCAGAGCCCCTGTTGTGACCATTCTCTTGACTGTATAATAGGGGCTTTCAAATCCCAGCTTTATCACATTCTGTTTTCTCTACTTTGCCCTTTTATGAATATTGAGTCATCAAAAATAGCTTCACTGACAGAGTTACTAATGATACCAGCTGGGTGAATCAGTGGCTCTTGCATTGTCTGGTGCCTGCTGCACAGGGCTATTAGTACGCTCCTTATAACATATAACAAAAATTAGATATCCATATTTTATCTGCAGCTCCCTTGAGACACATCATAGCAGTTATTTTAGAACTGGAAAATGTTAGTGGAACAAAGCAAATATTCAGCCGTTTCAATGCCGTACTATGATCTAAGAGAAGAAACTCTGGCTTACAATAAGTTAAAAGTAAATTTTAACCTCGATAAAGTAGCCCTTCTCCCAGTTTTTTAAGTAGAAAGAAAAAACACACTTCCAAATGATATCTACCACATTCTTCACGAGACAGTTATTCCTCATACTATGAGAAAAAGCTAACATCAGCAGTCCAGAAAAAACGCTGATAAACAGAAGTGGATGCGAGCAGTGATGTAAGGAAGCTGTGTACGCGGCTCGGGAGTGCGAGGGACGCGCGGCGGCACCCCCAGACCCGGGCAAGGTGGGTTAGGAGAGCAGGGCTCGCGTGGGTATCGCCAATTCGAGAAGCGTGAACAGTAACAACGCGCCTGGAGAGGAATCACCACCAACGGGTACGCAAAACGGCCCGCGGGGGGGCTCACAGCTCTAATGCTGTCCCATGCAATTTTTTTTTTTTTAAGGGTCGTTTATTTCTACCCGGAACGCCTTCCTTGCAGCCCCGCAGCGATACAGTTTCCTATGTTTGCAACACACACACCCCCTCTCCTGCAGAAAAGCGGGCAGCCAGCCGCAGCGCGGAGCGGGGGGCCCCCGTCGCACGCGGGGCTCCCCGCGGCAGCCCC
>VXAL01004243.1:91831-102380 GCA_013399475.1 Chauna torquata
CCGCCCGACCGACGCGGCCACCGGGGCGGCGGTGCCGGCACCGGCACCCCCGCGGTGCCGCCCAGCGCTGCCGAACCCGCTTTGCGGTGCCGGTGGGCGTTTATCGCATCGGCTGGCACGGCGTGCAGTCTGTGCCTTCGCGCAGGACGGCTCGGGTCGGAAGGGACCTTACAGACCACCCGGCGTCCCCCCCCCCGCCGTGGGCAGGGACACCTCCACCAGCCCGGGCTGCCCGGGGCCCCATGCAGCCTGGCCTTGAGCACTGCCAGGGATGGGGCACCCACAGCTCCTCTGGGCAGCCTGTGCCAGGGCTTCGCCTCCCCCACAGTACAGGATTTCTTCCTAACATCTAATCTAAATCTGCCCTCTTCCAGTTTAAAGCCGTTACCCTCTGTCCTATCGCTCCGCTCCCTGACAAAGAGCCCCTCCCCAGCCTTCCTGTAGGCCCCCTTTAGGCACTGGAAGGCTGCTATAAGGTCTCCCTGGAGCCTTCTCTCCTCCAGGCTGAACAACTCCAGCTCTCTCAGCCTCTCCTCGTAGGAGAGCGGCTCCAGCCCTCTGAGCATCCTCGTGGCCTCCTCTGGACCCAACTGGTCCATATCCTTCTTATGCTGGGGGCCCCAGAGCTGGACACAGTTCATATATAAACAGCTTATTTCTACAGTTTATTTCAAATGTGCTCTGACCTCTCCAGGTACGTTTTTGACAATAAATGACTGTTGTGCAGCCTTGCAATATTATTTAATTCCCAGCCCACTGTTCTACTACCCCATCCACTCAGCTCCATATTTCCGTTATCCATAGTGAAGCTTTATCAACCTGATGTTTAATAGCAGGTCTGTGAGCAGGGCTTTACAAACCTTCTCCCTGGAGAGACACTTCCAGCCATGGAACGTATTTAGGGAAGGAAAGGTCACACTTTCCTCCTACATGTGACTTCACTGACACTCCAACAGATAGGATAGCCTTAACCGTGAAGGCTTTAAAACGTAGGTCTGTCAAAATAAAATGAATTGTGACAGACTTCGTGTGTTATCTCCGCAGTGCCATAACAATACCCAATTTTTCTGGATCATTTTCAGATCAATGTGTTCCCCATCAGGTCCCTCATGCAGCTGCATAACAACTTACAGCGTGGTGGTAGAAGAGACAGGGAGGAACAGAGCAGGGTGGCGAGGAACAGAATCAGAAAACTGACTGTTTGGAAGGAACACAGTGAGTCCAGAAACAAAATAAAGAAGGCTATTTTTCAGCAGGATTGGGACTAGCTTCCTGATCTGATAAATACCGTGGCCTGCCACACTCTCGTGCGTGACCAATGGAGGGGGTGATGCAGGGCAGTAATAAGAAATCAGCACTTGCTTAAATTGGCACTTCTGTCCCCAAAATGCATGCTGGGCGGCAGCCACGGTGTCAGGGAGGGGCACTGCGGCTCCGCTCCCCGCTAGATGCGTTGCTGCTCTCTCAGACGGCTCCTGCCCTTGCTCCTCGCGAAGCACCTGCCCAGCTACTTGCAGGCTGCAGCTTGGCATATTCAGAATAAATAAAAGCCGTGCCAGGTTACTCACTGTGCCAGTAACCTGAGGGGAAATACAGGAAGCCAGAAAGCGTAATTAAACAGAGCATGGGGGGGGGTTTAACATGTTTGTTATGAAAGCTCCTGTGCCTTCTTGGTATTTGTGCTCCAAACATGACAAGAGTGAATAGTTATTTTCTTACCCTAACAGTTTTCACTGTGCTGATAATGTGTCACTTGCATACGTGTTGGGCAATAGCAGGCTTAAAAATGAACGGTATCTAGCCCTGATGGAAAAAGTGGGATTTCACTCTTGCCCTGCTTTATGCATAAATTTCTCAACCACTTTTAAGTTACAAAATCCTTTACTTAAACATACACTTTATCGAGATGGCGAATGTCAGGGTCTTTGTTTCAAAAATCTTACAGTTGAAGACATTTGTAGAGAGTGAGCTGATCCTGGAAACAGAATGGAAAATGTAGGGAAAGAATAACAGAGAAAAATTGATCTTGGCTGAACAATTGTGCAAAGTCCTTGGGGTGCTCTGTTTTAACTCCACCTTTTGCATTTATCTGTTAGCATGCAGTTTGGGTCTTCAGTGATGTCTCAAGCATATAAGCAGAAATCACTGGAAAAACTCAATTTACTACATTTAAAAATAAAAAAGATTTTCTTCATTTTATCGCAATACGGAGAGGTTTGAAAGCGCAGAATTATGTATGTTTGCTTAGGTTCATTTGTCTCACTTTTGAAGCTTTTATTTTACACATAAGCTGTTGCTTCCTTGCAAGAGAGCAGGTTTTGCTGGCTGATGGGGGCTGCGGGCAGTGGTGCCTGCCTCTCCAAATCAGCTGTAAGCAGAGCTACAGGAATGTTCTCAAAAATGACTGACTGCTGGAGAAAAAAAACAAAAACCAAAACAAAAAACAAAAACTTGCAGTAAGGATGGAATTTCCTCTCTTTCTGTACAAGACCAGAACCTGCCTCACCAAATCTTCAAAGTCTGCTGAGAGATTTTTTTTTTCTTGCAGTGAAACTTCCTAGCATAAAATCATAAGCTGAGAAGCCTTCATAGGCATCAACTGGAGACGTTGTTACAGAGAAAACAAAGTGCTGAAGTCCTCACCAAACTAACCTGACACGTGCCCCGAGCCAAGACCAGAGTCAAGTGCGATCAGTTTGACCCTGAATGTGGGTGCAGTTCACCTCAGCCAGATACCTAAGAGAGTTCTCTGTCGCGAAAGTGCTCCTGAAGGAGCACTAAAAGGCTCCTGAAGTTTCAGAGTGTTGTTTTTCAACACCTGACTGCTAGTAAAATGGAAGAGAACAAATTGGCTAATTGCATTTTGATGGGAAATTCCTTCATGACCCTACATGCAACTGATGGAAACACCAGCATGCTATTTAAACTTGCCCATTTTCATACTGCAGAGCAAATGGTGTTATGATGAATGCTGAGAGCAGTGAAAGTCCTTGCTCCCCCGTGGAAAGAACAGCAATCAGGAGGGAGGGGAAGGGAAGAACCAGGAGGACTTATTTGGTTCACAAATTTGCAGGTATTGAATCAGGAAGAGACACCAGAGTAATCTAGGTTGACATTCCCACAGGGAAATATTTTTCCCACAGCCTGGACTAAAGCATGTCTTTTAAAAACCTATCTAATCTGACCTTCAAGATGCCAAACAATGATGAGGGAAAACCTTTTCCTTGTATCTTGTTCCAGTGTTCTTCTATTGAGTAAATTACATTTTATTTTAAAGTTAAATTCACCTAAATCTAACCTTCCAGTTATTTTCTCTTGCTCCGTGACTTTTAGCGTATTGAAAAAGTTGACCATAATAAATATCAAGCATGTATCACTATAGAGGGATCACATAACCTCTTACCTGCTCTTCTGTAGTCTGTGCGTTGAGCTCCCATGCGGCTATTTATAAGGACTGTTTTCTAGTATCTGAATAATATTTATGTTTTCCCCTTCAAATTCTCTCCAGCTATTTCCAACTCCCTCTTGGAATACGGAGACCAGAATAGGTATCCACTACTCTGTTAGTTACAGTTTCACTAATACCGACTTGAACTTCCCTATCCTACCTTTGTGGGATATGTAAGCAACAATGTTTTTTCTCCTTCTACTGTATCACTCTAAGAATTAATCTTCAGGCAACTGAAACGACGACACTAAGACATTCCTGGGACACTGATTTAGAAGATGTGCTCCCATCATATAACCTGTGTTCTTTTCTCTCTGGTACTTGCCTATGTTAAACTACAAAAAAATAGCACTTAACTATTCAAATCATGCTTACTCAAGCAAGACAGCTTGATGAAGCTGTCTCCATGGGCATGCAACAACAGGCACAGAAGAAAGCCATCGTCGTGAGCATTTTTGCCTCTGCACCTTTTTCTGGCCTCCTATTTGTCCTTCCTTATCTTCTTCAGTTCTGCTCTTACATGCCCTCAGCACTGAGCATCTCTTTGTTATTTTGGCCACTGAGGCTGCGGAGCCGCACAGCTGGCTGTGACAAAGAGTTGCTGGGTGCTGAAGGCAACTGTATTTCCATTAAGCTCCTATTCTCTTGCCCTAGGTACATAATATAATGTCATCTTAAAAAACCTCACAGGGACATCTACGAATTGTATGCAGAGTAAGAAATGGTATTTTACCACGGCCATGTTCTCTCCGATATCCATCACAGGTACACATTCAATTGGGTCATATTTCCAAAGTGTCTAATTAACAACCTAGCCCCACACTGATTCACAAAACCCTGCAGAGGTTGCAAAGGTTGGCTGCATGTGAGAGACAGCCCCAGCCCGGGGAGAACAACCCTGTTCTCTCACCCAGCGACTGAGCCCTGTTTACACGCGGAGCTCGCACCACACTTACTCAGCAAAATGCTCGCATGCCTCTGCAGCATTCCCACGGCAAGCAGAAAACCCCGTGCCACTAAAAAGCCATGACATGGTATATATGTTCCAGCTGCTCCTGACAGTTCCCCCCCTGCTCCCCCCCTGCAGACAACATATTTCACTCTCTGTCCATTCATGACGACAAATTCAGCCTCGTCGCAGGGGACAATTCAGCCCCTTCTCTTCCATTCAGTAGCCTGTCCTCACCACACAAATTAGGTCTAATAGGGGCAGGCACTCAGATCGTCAGAGCAACATGATTTGTTGCTGTTGTTTGAACAATTAACTACAAAAAGTGGAGCCTGACCACTGTCCCAGAACGATGCAGACCCTTCCGCATTGCAGGACTGCAGTATATTCTTGATGAGTGGGATCAAGCAGTCAGATACCTGCTCTCAAGGCAGGAGCTATTGTGAAAATAAAAAAGAAAGCAAATAATTAATGTTGCTGTGGCTTTGCTCCGGAGAGTATATGAATGTCTTCTGATGTCTGCGCAACTGGCCAAGCAAGCCCTGGCTGTTGCTCTCTCCGTATGCATTGGCATGGGCACTTTTCTGGGGATTATCCCGTGGAGTAAATCTACCAATGGTCCCAAGGTTGACTCTTACTCATCGTGGCTGAGGGAGGAGATACAGAAGGAAAGAAGACGATTTTTTTAAGGAGTTAAAACTTTTTTTTCTAATTGCATTATGTGTAGAAGCTAAGAAAAATCGGCTTCCTTTTTGATATACAACAATGATGAATGCTGCTAAGCCCACACGTGAGAGGGTCTCCTGGCAGGTCCCTCCCAAGCCCAGAGAACCCCAAAGTAAGGGGAAAACCGAGACAGGAAAATTGATGTGAGACACGGTCTGCCTCTGTCCTCGTGTTCAAAAAAGCGTTAATGACAGTTAGAGGAGCCCTACCAAACTTACATTGTGGTTTGTGAGAGACTTTCATGAAGATGGCAAAACACTGGGGAAAAATGAAATACTACCGTGTATAGTTATGATGGAGTAGAGGGTACTGCAGCAAAGATTTCAGGCAGCTCAGACTTCTGAACCACGTTTGTAAGAGCGTGACCTGTGTGAGGAGTGTAAGAGCAGGGAAGGAAGAATGATCTGGTGGCAGCTGTGGGCTTGAGACTGCTGCAGAAAAGGAAGGACAATGGCAGAATGAGGAAGAAAGATGGCCAGGCAGGCAGGGAAGCACAACAGCAAAGCATGGGGGGCAGAAGCAGATTCTCCATGAGCTATGATAAACGAAATACAGCTACTCCATCTTAATGCTTTGGAAAATATAACAGGTTCAGTCTGGTCTTTCATAGTGAGTGGATGTTGGCAAATAAAAATAAATGAAGAGGATGGCAGCAAAAGGACTTCCACAGCAGGATAAGGCCTGTGGCAATGAAGTGATGACTTCTGGTTTATGCAATGCACCTGCCATGCTTGCAAGGCTGATGGAGACAGTATTATGTAGCATTCTTCTGCACATTTCCTGTACTTAAAGGAAATTCTGGTGCATGCTAAAACCTTTGAGCAAGAATTGTTACATTTACAAATGCTCTGCGATCAGCTTAGGGATAACAGAATGAAATCAAACCACAGAAACAGGCTTTTGCTTAAGATAATTTATTTTGGGCAGAGAATTTGTGAAGAAAC
The DNA here is from genome assembly GCA_013399475.1 of Chauna torquata. NCBI lineage: Eukaryota > Metazoa > Chordata > Aves > Anseriformes > Anhimidae > Chauna > Chauna torquata. The sequence goes on from VXAL01004243.1 coordinate 97,899, forward strand.
AATTTCAAGCAGCTTTAAAGAGAGTTCAAGGCTGTACTGCACTAGCCTGCTTGCTGGATACTCCCAAAATTTTGTAAGATACCGTCTCTGTTGTAGGCAGGTTATTTACAGGTTTTCAATATTGCAAAACCACCGCATAGGTTAGGTGAGAAAGGGATGTGATTGCAGTGAGGAGCAAAGTACTATTCAGATTTATTTCAGTTGAAAAAAATCTCTTTTGACAGCTTTTGCTTTGATCTAAAAAACACTTTAAAAGTGTCTTTCACTTCCAGTGAAATTAGGATCCTGGATCATTGTTGAATCTACATGACACCATTGTCTGTAGGTGGGCAAAATCTGTGGTTCAGAGCAGCATACGCAGTGGTACTGTTGTTTATTAGAGCCTAGTAGCTTAAACTGACACAGCTCAGAGCGGCTGCAGTCCCAGCCTCCATCTTCCCTGCCTTGCGTCAGTGGGCAGCTGGGGTGATTTGCTGAGCTGAGCTGAGCTGAGAGAAATCCAGTAGCTTTACCTGCTGGGCTGGATTTTTAGATCCTGCATGGACCCACTGCTCTGCTGCAGGAACACCAGCAGCAGTGTGAGGGATGGGGAGCACAGAGGCATGGCACGGGGGAAGGAGCCACTACGCTGAATTTCAGACTGCAAAGTGCTAAAGGTATGCATAAAGTTGACTAAGGTATCTGCAAGAAGTTGCTGATGAGACTCAGTAAATTTTTTGTACATTCTAATGTGACCAGACAAACTTGGCTTATCACGGCCAGGAGGAGATGACAGTCTTCTTCTCCCTTTCATAACTGACCAAACTGAGAGTTTCTGGCTCTGCCACTGAGAAAATGAACACACCACCAAAATAGTGGATATCAAGTGATAAACAGATTCAGGAAAAAAACCATGTGGTTGGGAAATACAGGCGTATTAGAAGCCTTTGCAATATCACAGTGAAGCTTTTGTTGCTAAAACCTGGAATTAAAAATGCAACATTGCGTACAAGATGGGAAAAAGCAATGGGTATTTGTACAGATACCATCAGCTCTTTGAACCAGATACAAAGGATGCGTTAGCTATTTTATTGTATTGTTCAATGCTGAATGATGTATTTGCAAATCTTCTTGCCAACTCCAGAGACTGTCTGTTGAGCAAAACGAAAAGTTGGTACAGAAAACTGAGGCATGAACATGATGTTTACACCACAAAAAAAACCAACAAACACAATCTCCCCCCCNTCAACAAAGCCCTTTCTATAAAAACACTTCGTGTCCAGGCTGTTAGAGCATGTGGCTCAGATGTGCTTGCGCCCGTAACCAAGATGTCCTCAGGTGACCACTCGCAGCTGGTGGCCATGAGGTGCCTCAGGCAGGCGCTGGGCTGCCCTGCTCCTCCAGGCCGCCACTAGGCCCAGCAGGCCGCCATTTCGGGGCCTGCCCTCCGCAGGCGGGTGCTGGCTGCCGGCTGGCGAGGCCCTGCCCGGGTGACGGGTGCATGGACGAGGGTGGCCGGAGCGTGGCAGCCTGCACCTCCCGAGCCTGCCGGTTTCCCAGTGGTCACCATGTTGGCTGCTTATGCTCGCAGGCCTCGCACGTTGTTTGTGATCTAAGCTCAGAACTTGTACATTCAAGCTAGAAATGACTAGCGTTGTAGATGTGGATTTTGGAACACGGTGCTTGATGGGGAGTCTCTTGGTGGTGCACAAGGGAGCCAACAGGCCCCATATCAGAGAATATGGTCCCCAGCCCTTTCTAAGGACACCTCTGTGGTAGTGGGTTCCCCCAGTACTGCTGCATGGGCACAACCCAGTGCTGGGAATGACTAAACAGCAGCAGGTGCAAGATGCCTTACAAATCTGACTTGCATAATCCTTTTCCTTTTCTTGATCAAACCAGCTTTAAGATTGGGCAGCTTCCCACGAAATGCTGCACAGCACCCCCCTGTCACCCGGTGCCAGCGCTCTGCAGCCGCCACTTGAGCCCGCGCAGTGTGGCATTGCCACCTAGTGACACTGGGCAGGGTGCTACCGCCTGCTCTAAGTACAATTTTCCCTTACAGAGCTTCACATCAGAGAAGACACAAATCACAACCAATATCTACAACATGTTTTATTATTTAAGCTACTATTATTAAGAGAACCAAGACTTCACTACTGGTAGCAGAAAACTACTCATGCTATGCATTCGTGCATTTCCTTGCACGGTTCAATTTTTAAAAGTTACCCCAAACCAACGTATCTGTGTTAGAGACGAAGATGACCACAAATAGTCTCCTAATCACCTCAATTAGTCCCTGTTTGGGAGAGGCTGAGTATCCACAGTCCAAAATCTCAGAAGTCTTGCAGTCTTATCTGGATAGTAATGAAAATGCCTCCGGATCTGCGTCTCATTAACTCTTTATGTATTGCAGCAGTGTCTGAAACGTAAAAGTGGATAACAGAGAGCCTAAGGATATGCAATTGCTTTTCCTGTGTCTGACAAGAAAACATAGTTCTTGTCATACAATATGTTGAGTGCCATCTTTCTGTGTTGGACAGAGGAGGCCTTCTTTATTGCTCTGAAACCTCCATGTGCAGGGGACTGTGCATTCAGCCCTGCTAACTGTGTTTGCAGACTGTAAAATAAGGGGGGATAAAACTGGAAAAGCAAAGAGCTAATAGTTCAATCTACAACTTAAGGCAACTAGCCCCCCTGCCTCCCAACTACAGAAAACTAAAAAAAAATTTGGAGCAATTCCGTGAAATTTTGCAAATATATTAGAAAAGATATCATGTAAGTATAAGAAGAAAGGGTATACAAAGTATGTATTTACTTTATATGAATAGCATTTTATATATAAAAGCACTTGTGTACATTTTTAATAATTAATTAGATTATCACTTGAAAATACTGTTGCATGACTAATTGATTTTTCAGCCAATGGCCTGTGGATCCACAGGAGTACACAACATAGCCTATGAGAAATAACCAAGCACATCTAAGCAAAGTGCCAAATGCAAATGTCAAGCACACAAGCAAAAAATATCCAAAGGGGATCTTTCATGAAAGCAGCAGCTTGATTGTTTTGTACAGCATGTAATATTCCTGTGAACTGCAAGTAAAAGCAAGCTGTGAGAAACACTTGAGAGTGTTTTATATAAACAGAAGCTACAAGCATTTGAAACTGCAGTAGGAAAGCCAGATATTAAAAATGGTTAGCAGGCTATTTTCCGTAAGGTCTAAGAACAAATGCATCATGGACTGGAATTTTCCCACCTTAGAGACCTTTTGCATAGCTAATGGTAAGCTTCATTTTCTAGAGAGCCCTGCTTGGAAAAGCTATTTGGATTACTCTTTAAAACACAGTCATGTCGCTCTTCTCAATTGCACTAAGAAAAATGTACTTCCCAAAGCTTTTAAAATGAATCAGGTGGAAGGGCTACTGCAGATGCTGTGGGCCTTGCACTGTTGCGAACTATGCAACAGAGGCAGATGGCAATAGGGTGCTAAGTAATTTGGAAGAGCACCGTTTTGCTAATGTTTCACAACAGGGAAAAGGGGAGTTTGGAGCTTAAATCTTCTATGTGGGGCCACCATTTAGATGCTGAATTTCAGAATAATCAGGCAGTCATGGGAACAGGTCAGACCTGCAGTGATGTTTCACAAAATGGCACCTTTGATTGGAATCAAGGTATATATAGACAGGTATATATATCTCTATATATCTATATATCGAGATATACCAGGACATATAGAGGTCTCTGAGGTCTATCTAAATGCAGCGCATGCAAGACATGGGGCCGGTTTGCTCAGCTTAGATGTTGATTTATGCAGAAAGATCTTGGTAAGAGCTGCTGGGCTTGTTACTAGAACGAGAAAGCTTTTATTGCTCATTCTGCCTAGAGGGCTCTGGCTTGATCTATTTCTCTGGACAAAGAGCTTGCAATATTGCTTTTTTGAGTAATTGCTGGGTAAAACACCTGATTTGGAGCTCTCCATTTTTTGTGTGTGACATGCTAAGGGCTCTTTTAGATTCCTTCAGCAGTATGAGCAAAGCTGCTGCTCAGCAGCTGGCCATTTGGACACACTGCTTGAGGAGCCGTACCCAGTGGCTCCATTAGTGCCATTTTGAACATGAGATGCACACAAGCTGCTGAGCGTGGGACGGCTTTAGAAAAAATAAATCTTCGTCCCCCCATAAGTTACTCTCGCTGTGGGAGCTGCGCTGGCAGGTGCGAGCCCTGCAGAGGTTAACAGACGATTTTCCTGCCCAGGCACGGCTTAGGCCATCCCGCAGCACGCCCCTGCTGTCAGCGTGCGGCTCCGGCACCAAGGACACGGCACTGCGGGGAGAAGCAGGGAGAAGCAGCGAGGCCTCCGGAAGGCGCGGGGCTGCCGACCCGAGCCCGCCCTCGGGAGCTTCCGCACGGCCCCGGCCCCGGCCCCGGCCCTTCTCGCGGAAGCCTCGCGAGGCCTGCGCGGGGCGGAGCCGCGCGGTGTTTGGGGGCGGGGGGGCCG
>VXAL01004243.1:102481-112873 GCA_013399475.1 Chauna torquata
CTCCCGGGGCACCCCCGCCGTGCGGCCCGGGGGCCGGGCGGGTGTCGGGGCCGGCGGGGTTCGCGGCCTCGGGCTTTTGCCTCCCCGCTGCGCAGGTACCGTGCGGCCGTCCTCCGGTAGGAGCCCCTCGCGGGGCGTGCGCGGCTGCCCGCCTCCTGCCGCCGGCCCCTTGGGAAGCGGCTGCAGCAGGGCTCTGGGCTGAGGCGCAGGAATGTTCGCAGGGACGTAGTCGGGTAGCCTTGGAAACCGAACGGGACTCATCCTGAGGAATGGATCCTGGGCAAACTCCTTCTGAGCACGGCGGCCGTGCGCCCTGTTTCTATGGTATTGCAGAAATCTGCGGAAGTACTGATACCAGGGAGATCAGAATTTTAATTCCAAATAATGAAAGTCTGCTTTTGCCTGGAAAGAGTGCCCGATCCTTTATTTCTTTACTCTTGTGCAAGAAAGGTTGTGAAATACGGTGTAGTGTAGTTCTGAGTGTTACCTGACTGGTTAGGAGAAAAAGGTTTAAGGGTTATTTCTGTATTGGAATGCAGCTTATTCTGCAAAATTTTATGTATCTTAACTGAAGTTGGTATCTTATGAGGAAGTATCTTACGAAGTTGGTACTAAATGTTTAGAGAATGTCCAGAGTAATCATTTGAAAGCAGCAAATGGTTTCGAATATTATCGGCGCTGTGCTACTGTGCCATGCTGATCAGTGCGCTTCTCAAGGAGGAAAAAAAGGAGAGTGCTGTTTGAGTTCTTATTCAGGCTGTGGAATTTCACTTCAGCTGGGCCACAGGTCTGCTTCATAGCTATGCAGCTAGGAATCGGCATAATAATGCGGTACAATACAACTTGTGGTCCTTTCCACCTCACTGCTTTACTTCGCTGTCCGTTTTCGTGCTGTAGCAGTTGCAGCAGCAAAACAGTCTTAACCTAACGGTCATTTGAAATGTATTTCCGCTTTGCATATACAAAGTAAACACAAAAGTATGTACTTTTCATGGTTCTTAATGCATCTGTTTGAAGTACTCGATAGCACAGGTTGCAAGAGTAATGTCAACCAAAGCAGCAGCAAGTGCTGTCTGTAGTCATCGCTGAGGTGTTCAGGCGACCTCTGCAATTTAGGACCAACTGTTGCACTTACTGGGTGGACATCTCCCTCTCGGCCTGCTGGTTGGTAGTTCAGGCTAGTTGGCAGAGATTTCAAGGTGAAGTATTTTGGATCCTTGAAATGGTCCGGGTCTGTTATTTTTGAAACTGTTGCATGGTCCTGTTTATTGTAAGGATTTAAATGACACCGTTTCTCAGGGGACTCTTATTTGGCTTGCACCGTTAATGGAAAACTTTTCTGCGGTAGAGGCAGACTGTTAACAGCCAGCTCCATGAGCAAAGTGAGTTAAGAGCAAAAGTCCTTTTTCTGCTGATTTAACTGTTTGCAGTGAGGCTTCTGCTGATCTTCCTATTTCCTGTTAAATCAGCCCCTGAAGTGATGTAGATGCATTGTGTTGTTTCTAGGGTAAAACTCCCACAAACTTGAGAAATATTTAGTGATTCTGAGTTGTGTTAGGTACGTGATACGTGTTTTGCCTTGGAAGCTAAGGTGTAGGATGAGAAGTGCTGTAGCTGCAGTAACTTTACGTGTCAGTTCATTTACTCGTTTAACTCGGTGAATGTGTTAATTCACAAATACTCATTTCTGAACAAATCTGATTTGTGTATACCACCATGAAGTTGTTTTCTTCTGGGGAAATCTGAGTAACAGCAGAGCCCGTGTTAGAGCCATCTTCCTGGGGGCTTGGAAAGATAAACGTTACATCTTACTTGGAAAACTTTTTGCGGCCAAAAGGGATTCTCAGAACATTGGGCTGTGCTGCTTTGTACAGGAGAAATTTGATTCTTACCTGAGGCAGACAGACAGGATTAACACGTGTACGTGGTTTATTTCCTGGGGAGCTGAGGGAGACATCTGGCATGGCCTGCGGCGTATTTTGTTTGCCTGGAAGGAGGAGTATGTTGTCACTTCAGTGACAAGGGCTGGGTCTGGTTGCTGCACTGGCAGCCTTTCCGACTGCGCTTTGTTTGTTACGTAGTAATACCACGGAGGTGTGAGCATACACATACATGCAACTGCTCTTTTGTATGCTGGGGTAACAGCCCTCTTGTAAGGTTTTTCTGAGATGAGCTGTTGCAGTTAGTTACCTATATGATTGAAGAAGTTGTGACAGACTTACCATAGGAACTCTTGGATGCTACCTGCTTGCAACATAATCATTTGGCCTTTCAAAGCTGAACTTGGGCATTTACAAAATCATTAAATTGTCAAACAGCTTCATTATGCACTTAGTACTGTTCAGCTTTACAGAGAGCTACGTCTTTGGGCCAAAACTTAAAAGATGTTCTCCAGCTTCAGAAAACATCCCTCCCGTTTGCATCATTCTGCCTTAAGTTAAAGATTAAGTTGACATACATATTTATAAGTAACAATTCCAAAATTTAAGTATAATAGTGCTTGACAAACTGTTATGTATTTAGTGCCATTGGTCTGGTTTTGCTACCTGACCCTGAATAGTTTAGATTGTTATTTCATTTTGATGTTTTTATGGTAGGCTGATGCTTAAAGTGCCTGCCAGCTTTTATGCAGGCATGCACTTTGGCAGTTCTTTTCAGATTAAGTGTGTTTCAAAAACATTTTTCTTTTAATGCATCTCAAAAATTAAAATATTTAATAATTTTTATTTGAAGGAGGTGTGTTAAAAAGGCATACTTCAAAGACTGTATGGGGGGGGGNAATAATGTTTTTCCAGCATTGTGATTTTTTGCTAGCTTTTGTTTTTTTTCCATATGGCAAAGTAGCAATTGAAGTTGTGGAAACCTGCTTTGAGCTTCCCAGTTGAAGACAAAAATGAATAATACAATCTATGAAAATTACCCTTTTTTCTGTGGTTTCTTAAATAGTAAATTTATAGTAAAATTGATTTGATTGTTTAGTTTGTGTCTCTTCCTAAGTATATGGCTAAATGTAGTTAAACCTGTATTTCCGAATGAACTCTGACTATTCTTCTAGAAGAGCAAAAAACAAGAGGCATGTACCAGAAATTTACAGTTAGGAATATTGCATTTAGATATCACTTTTTTTTTAAAATGTATTTTCAAGATATTAAATTTAACTTTGCATTTAAAGCAAGATCTTCTCTGTGAAAGACTAAACTTGGCCCTCTCTTAGTCCTTTCCTTCAGTCCTTCCAGCATGGAGCTTATTTCTAGAAATAAACATAAGGATGAGACTCACCTTCAATTTGCATTTTATCTGGTCACGTCTCCTTCTCTTTAGCTACATCATGGATAACAGGTTCTGTTTTGGGTGAAGTAATGTGATTAATGCAGTCACTTCCTGTTGAAATAATTTTTAAAAATCGATATTTTTGCTTTAATAAGATGCTGATATTCATGAGTGTTTACAATTTGAATTCCAGAAAAATGATCCACCATTTCAACTCAAACTTCCTCCAAAGGCAGCTAGACCTGAAAAAGAAATTGACCCAGAATATGAAGAGAAAATGGTAAGTGTTTTCACAAGAAAACATACTGCAGCTTTTTTGACATTTGTTTGCTTGAACTAGATCAATAAAGTTACAAGTAACAAGAAGTTACTGCAGGCAGAATGTGTCAGAAAAGGAAAATAAATGGATGTGTCAAGCTTATGCGGCAAAGTTTTGGTAGCAGAGGGGTGCAGGGGGTGGCCTCTGTGAGAGGAGTCCAGGAGTTGCCCCATGTCAGACAAGAGCCGGTCCCAGCTGGCTCCAGAAGGGACCCATTGCTGGCCAGAGCTGAGCCGTGTCTGATGCTGGTTACGCCTCTGGGAGAGCACATTGAAGGAAAGGGAAAAAACTGCCATGCAACAGCAGCTGGGAGAGAGAGGAGTGAGAAAACGTAAAGAGAAACAGCCCTGCAGACACCAAGGTCAGTGCAGAAGGAGGGCAGGAGGTGCTTCAGAAGCTGGAGCAGAAGTTCCCCTGCGGTGAGGACCGTGGTGGAGCAGGCTGTCCCCCTGCAGCCCATGGGGTACCACATGGAGCACATCTCCATACTGCAGCCCATGGAGGAGCCCATGGTGGAGCAGGTGGATCTGGCCTGGAGGAGGCTGCAGCCCCTGGAGAGCCCCTCAGGAGCAACCTCTGGGCCAGAGCTGCAGCCCGTGGAGAGGAGCCCATGGTGGAGCAGGAGATCTGACAGGAGCTGCTGCCTGTAGGAGACCTGTGCTGGAGCAGTCCCATCCTGAAGGATGGACCCTGTGGTGTGGACCCGTATTGGAGCGGTTCTTGAACTGCAGTTTGTGGGAAGCCCATGTAGGGTCAGTTTGGGAAGCACCGCATCCTGTGGGTGGGACCCCACGCTGGAGCAGGAGAAGAGGGTGAGGAGCAAGGAGCAGCAGAGAGGAAGCGCTGGGGACTGGCTACAACCCTCATTCCCCTGCACTGCCTGGGGCAAGGAGGCAGGAGAGGATGGACTGAGGGGAAGGTGTTCTTAGTTTGCTTTCAGTTCTCACTGCTCTAGGCTGTTGTCAGTTGGCAATAAACTATATTATTCTTCCTTATGCTGAGTCTATTTTGCATGTGATGGCAATTGGTGAGTAATCTCCCTGTCTTTATCTCAGCCCGTGAGCTTTCTATCTTCATATTTTCTCCCCCCCTTCTTCTGAGGAGGGGGAGTGAAATAGTGGTGTTGTGGTGCTGAGCTACCTGCTGGTGTTAAACCACCACAGTGGAGGATGATGACCTTGATGCAATTAAATGTCTAGTCCAGCATGGTGTTTTTCACAGTGGCTGACAGTAGTCATTTAGTGAAGAATATGAGAACAGAGGAAACAGGTAGTGATAGTTCTGTTGAATACTGTCACATTCTCCCAAGTACTTTTGCCTGTGTTGATTTCTGTGGTTTTTGTACTCAATAGGTGTCTGTTTTTCTTTTTTCCCCATGGATTTGATCGCTTCCTTTTTTTCTTTGGTAGATGTAGTATCCAGACCCTCCTGTGGTAAGGAGTTTCTGTTAATTGCATTTTACATTTGACACCGCTGTTTTGGTTTTGAATCTGTCTGATAGTTTTATTTGATGACTCCACAAGTCATGTCACCGGCTTCCTTAAGCCGCTTCTTAGATGAGAAGTTGCCAGTTTCTTACCATATAAAAATACAAAGCTTTTAAATATTGATATGACCCATAACATGCTCCATAACAATGCAAAAGAGGATCTGTCCATGATCAAAATGAAGGGAGCTTGTAGTGCTGGCGAGGACAGGAGAGATAAGAGGATAACTTCTGTATTAAGAAGAGGCAGAAACCAGGTGGATGTTGCAAGCCTTGAATGACATATGTAGTGAGTTCTTGGCTGAAGCTGGGAATCGGTGTCCTGCTGCATTTTTCTTAAAAGCTCTAACATTAAATGGGTGCCTAATAACTAGAGTAGAATTTCTAAGTCCGTGGAAGCCAGGGAAGAGTATCACTGTTACACATAGAAAAATTGATACCTACCTGAATGAATACTTAATTTTTAGACAGAGAGGACACATGTAAATCTGTTGAGAATTAGTTGAATATTTGGTCTTAAGTCATCCGCTTTTGAAGTAAATGCATTGTAAATACGTTGCCCTCATGTGGCAAGATGTTGCATTGCATGCTAGGTTCATTTTTATCACCTTTCTTTGACTGGTGTTATTGCTGTTAGAGCACTTACGTTTATGTATGTTACCTGCAGAAAAGCTTTCTGTTGTTCACATATTTTTTAGAAGGGTTATGGTACAAAACTACAGTTTCACTTTTGTAGCTTATGGCAAGATATATAAATGAGATCACATGAAAATCGCCTTAAGTGGTACATTGTTATATGATGCTTAGAAATGGCATAGAAAAACTGTTAGCAGTTGCATTCTATCTGATAGCATTTTATCCTATTTTTCTTTAAAAATTATCGAAGTCTTTTATATAGGGAGAAGGATATATGTTTTGCTGTGTTCATATAGTGAAGTGCATGTGCCTTATGACTGAAATTTGAAATCTGACAGCAAAAGTCACTAACTTCAGTGCAAGCAGTATTGAGCTTGTACGTCCCCATTACTTTAGTCATACTTCTAACAGCAGAGCTGCCATGATGTCTTCCTGGATGAAGTCTTGATAACTTTGAAGCTGATGGAAGTTTTACCACTGACATGAGCAAGGCTAGGATTTCATCTCTTATAATAAGTCAGAACTGTACCTTTTTAATATCTTTTGTACAGAATCCTTTAAAGCATGCCCTCACAGTTACTGGTGTACCATGCAGACCTAAGGAATATACACAAGTAAACCAGTTTTGAGTTGTTTTTACTAATTTTTGGGTTTTGAATAGAATGAGTTGCTGGGATGAGGTTATCAGCTCTTGATTGTCTTCCAGATTGCTGTGGTATTCATGAAAAATCTTTTGAACTACCACAAGTTTTACCAGGGTGCACTAAAGCAGTTCATGCTAAGACATAAGCTGAAACAGCTCTTGAGCTGCTTCAGCTTGATGCTTGTAGTAGCCCTCTGAGCTGGCTAAGAGTAGGCAGATGGTCTCGTAAGTCTCTGCTCATATAAGTCATCTTTGTGAGTGTCTGAATTCTGTTTCTTACTAAAAATACAGTTTTTATGAAGAACAGTTACTGATTTTTCTTTTTTATTTCTTTCCACTTTGGAAACTAGAAAGCAGATCGAGCAAAAAGATTTGAATTCCTCCTGAAGCAGACAGAACTTTTTGCTCATTTTATCCAGCCAGCAGCACAAAAATCACCAACGTCTCCATTGAAAGTCAAGCTGGGACGGCCACGGATAAAGAAGGATGAAAAGCAGAGTTTGATTTCAGCTGGGGAGTATGTCTTATTGTTATTTCTGATTTATTATGCTTTCAAACAAATTGTACATATTTGGTTAATAGCATAGGGATTGTGCTTTAAGTCCTGAACTTTTCATATTAATGGTGTATCATAATTTCTTTAAAGATGGGTTGGTGTATGCAGGCTGGTTCGTCTACATTAGTATGAGCTTGGATTAGGAGGGCACTTCTAAAGTAAAATCTTTGGTTGTTGCTATTTACCATGCTGTGGTTTGTATCATGGAGTGATTTTGGGTGACATGAATTGCATTTCCCTTGCATGACACTAAACTAGAAGGTGCAGTCCAGAAACGCATCTGATATGCTGTAACCACTAGTGGACATGTCAGGGGGACCAAGAGTGGACCTAGACCAAGTTAAAACTGTACAACGTGCAAGTAGCGTGAATGTTGGATCCTCAGCATGAATTGCCTCCCTGCACAAGTCTTTCTGTATTAGTCACTAATCCAGACACACCCTGCATGTAGTGTTTCTGAGGAGTCTTGTAATAGTTAACACCTAATTTTTAAAATGTTTACAAAATGAAGTTTTCTATTTTACCAATTTTAAAAAATATTTTTGGAATCAAATATGTGAATCTTCTGAATGGTATGCTTATCAGGTAATTGATTCTAAGACCACTTCTAATGTGGGTGTTATATTTCTGTGTTGCTCATTCAAAAGTACCTCGGAGCTCATGGTACTTGTTAGAGTATAGCTGTCTCTCTAGAGGAGAGATTCATATCAGTCTTTCCAGTTTAAGCGGGAATGAACCAGTAGGAATAATTAATAGGATGTTAATTTGATCAAAGATCAGGGTGCTAGAACATATATGCATTTTGTAAGTAAATGATTGTTTTTGTTGTCATTTCTCTTTTGGTTTTATAGTCAGTGTTTTGAAATTTTCATGTGCATGCAAATCTTGTTCTTTAGTTATCGTCACAGACGCACAGAACAAGAAGAAGATGAAGAACTGTTGTCAGAAAGTCGGAAAACGTCTAATGTGTGTATTCGTTTTGAGGAGTCTCCTTCATGTAAGTATTCTATTGATAGCTATCCGATTGCTTTGGTGTAATTAAAAGCTGATGAGCAAAACAGTTAAAATTTTATACTTAGAATTAGTATTTTTCTACTTAGAGGAATTTTACATTTACAGATGTGAAAGGAGGAACACTAAGAGATTATCAGGTTAGAGGTTTGAACTGGATGATCTCATTGTATGAAAATGGTGTTAATGGCATTCTGGCAGATGAAATGGTAAGCAGTAATCTTTTGAAATTTTTGTGGAAAGTAACTGTCCTTTTCTGACACTTTAAATTAATTTGTATATCCTTCAGTTGCCCAAGGCTTAACAATGAATGTAAATTGTGTGATTTGTGCGTGAAATTAATCTATTGGTAAAAAGTACATGGAAGGATAGAATTATTCAAGTGGTTACTGCTCCAGTTGTGCAAATAGTAACTGAGAGTCCGTATGTATTTCAAATGCATAGAAATGTATAACTGCGGTTACTTTTTTGTATGTTTGACTAAATGTTCAAACGCAACAGCAGTGTGCAAATTCCTTTCTTCAGCACTGCACAGAATGATGAATGTGTGCGACCTCTAAAATACCAAAATGTCTTTTCTTTGCATCTGGAGTTCAAGTTAATACAACTTGAAGTATTTTAAAAATTCTTTGGTCAAAAGAGTAATTTTGAACAAGATATGTATAATATAACGTGGATATTAATGTTTAATAGTAGCTATTCTGAGCAAAATTCAAATACTTAATTACCTATAGAATTTGCTGTATATGCAGTTAGATTTTCACATCTGGAACTGTAATATAATGAAAGATAATTGCAAAGTTGTGCTGTGTATTTTGCTATAAACTACTGAAGTGGCAGAATGATATACTAGGAAAATTGTTTGAAACTGTTTCTGTATGGTATTTTGTTTCATAAGGTTTCTCTTCCCCCTCTTTCTCAATGTAGGGTCTTGGTAAGACTCTGCAAACAATAGCATTATTAGGCTATCTGAAGCATTACCGAAACATTCCTGGGCCACACATGGTCCTGGTTCCGAAATCAACTTTGCACAATTGGATGAATGAATTTAAACGCTGGGTTCCATCGTTACGTGCTGTTTGCCTTATTGGAGATAAAGATGCCAGAGTAAGTGCTCTACATTTAAACGATGTATGCATTATTTGTCAGAAACTAGCATGTGGGGACATGGAACTAAGCCACTTACTTGATTACAGTATTTGTTTCAGTAATCTTAGCATTGGAAAAGCAAAGTGTTAGCCTTGTAACTATGAAGACGAAAGGCAAATCAGTAAGTGAAATAGTAGATTGGTATCAAAACGCAGCTGTCTGTGACTTACTTATTCTGTTGTCTACTTATTTGATTTTTGCGCCAATTTTTGATCTCTTCTGTATTTGCATTGTGACAGTGTTTATTCATTTTCCTTTATTGTCCTCAACTTGTTGTCTTTCTTCACCTTTTTTAGGTGACTGCTCCCACTCTGTACTTGTGTCTAATGTCCATGCTTTGCCTTCTAACTAGGATTCTATGATAGAGCTTTCATCTATCATAGTGAAGGCTTTGAGTTAGATATAGGGTGGTTTGTTACTTGAAGGGGATGGGGGAATGAGCTGGAGATTCCTGTGAATCCTGTGGTACCTCATATGGATTGTGTGGATGCCTGTCACTGAGAGGAACTGCTGGGTCTGCCGATGATTTGGACAGTTTCTTCCAGGGCTGTAGTCTCAGATTTGACTGGAACGCTCTTTCCAGATTGTTGTAATTTGGAGTCTGATAATACTCATACCACAATGGTGTTTGCTGCTAGTTTCAAGGGACGAAATTAAGATTGTGGTGAAGAGGAGCAAGTACCTTCACTTTGTACTTTCTTTGCTTTCAGAGTCTTACGTTTGTATTGTCATAACTCTTCACTTCCTGTTTTTTTATCTGTCTCTGTGGTAGCTAAAGTATCTCTGAGCTTGTATTTACATTAGTAAGTCAGTGCAGAGTACTGTAGAGAACTCCCTTAGTAGGTGGTTCTTTCCTGAAACAAATACCGTTGCCTTGACCTTTAACTATGTTAGCATTGAAAATGCAAAATGTTAGACTTGCTGAACAATTGTGTCAGTCCTTTTAGCTAGGGTGGTCTGTGCATCTTACTGAATAAGTTCTTGGAGACCTGCATGTTGTCACTTTTCATACGAAAATATGAAAATATAGTTTATATGCCTATAAATGAGGTGGGACAGAGGAGAGAGATCTTTAGGAAAGAGGAGAAGGAAGTGGGCTATGTGGGCTGTTTCAAAACACTTTTCTCTGGATTGTGTCTTCGAACTGGAGAGTTTAGAGATTTTTTTCCTCTATTGATAGTTTGTACTGTATTTAAATTACTCTTCAGTATATTTTTTTCTATGAATATCCTAATTTCACATAGGAGAATTTGTGTTTTTTGGTTTGTCTGTGCCTAAAATGCAAAGGATTGAAAGCTTCTGTTACAGTAACTTTCAGGTAT
>VXAL01004244.1:6821-42766 GCA_013399475.1 Chauna torquata
TATTTATATATTCCAAAAGGACTATCTAGGTGAAAAAAGACAAAAAAAATATTACATTGATATATGTAGTTCTTTAGTGAATTTTGTATTAGATGCGAACTTTAAATTACAGCAGAAGAGAAAATTTCCTACACATCTGCCATGGAAACATAAATGAGATATTGTTCATCTAAAGTTATTATATAAAGAAGTCTACCACTCTGTGACAAACACAAAAATGCCAGTATCTAGCCTTAGATGACATTAATAGAGAATCACTGCCAATGTCCAACTGCAACCAAACACAGGCTCACCAGAAAGAGGAATTAAATCTGCGCTCAAAGTGCAATTTGTTTTCCTTCTGTAATTCAATCCGTATCCAAAATTCCAATCTTGTGGAAAATATATCATTTTAATAGAGTGCTAAGTTTTAAATAATGATGAAAGCAGGTTCCGCAGGACTATGTTCCCTTCCTTCCCTCACACTCCAACCTCCATCGTCTTAGAAGCCAGGTATGTCCGTACCAGGTTCCCCCGTTTTCCTCTCATCTGGTAAACTCTACCCTCCTCCCAAGTCTCACTCTCCCACTCTCCCTCCATGCAGCATGCTCCCTATGCAGGCTCATTTCCTTCCTTTCCTCCCAACTCCCCATGGATTCTACTATTCTTACTCTTTTTTCTTTTCCTTCTAGAAGCTAATGCTCTAAAACTATTCTATGACTGTTAGGAGCTCACAAGCATGGACAGATTGAATAGCAGCCTAATATGTCATTTGTAAGTACCTGTAGCAATGAGTGACACTGACAGTACTGCTGTCAGTTATTTGCGGGAATTACCTTTGCTCTTTATGTATCAGTTCCATTTTTTCAATGCTCACATACACACAAAAAAAGAAATATGAATACAAAATCTTCCAAGATCTTTGTTAAATAATCATTTGGAACATTCACTGTGTATCAAATAGAGAAATTCTACCAAGCTGAATCTTGCAAGCTCAACCAATAACAAGATATAAATGACCATTATCTTTTTAATATGCTGACTTCTCTTTCCAATGTCATCTTTTATACACGAGTGATAGGCAAACCTTGTCCTTGTACTTTGCAAACAAGTTTATACTTAGAAGTACTAATACATGAGCCACTCCAAAAAAATTTTTTCCAAAATTATTGCCCTGACAACTCTGTTCCTAGAATAACAGAAAATCACAGCTGAAAACAAAATTTACTGTCATGAAAATTACTTAAAAAAAAAAAAAAGAAAAAAAAGTCACATAGGATTATTTTATGAGCCAATATGATGTATTACTCTCACCAAAATAAACACAGATTTGGAAGGAAAAATACCCCGAATCTATGCATAAAGGAAAAAACGTAAAGATATAGCTCCCCATATAATCTAAGTGCAAGATTTTTCTGCTTATATAATCACCATTCTTAAAATCTTCTCTATATAAAACATTACTCAGTAGATGAGAAATTCAAACAAAAATATTTGCAACACCAAAAGCATCTTAAAATACATGCTTTTGGTGTATGACACTGGTATTTCCCATAGAGTTGAATAAAAAATTTAAATGTTCTGCTGGAGACTGATAAGATTCTGATTTCCCCTCTCTCTGCAGTACCTATAACACAATCTTCCTCAACTTGGATGCTTTCAAAATAAGTTTTGAGTTTTAAAGAAAAAGCATTGCTGATAAAAAGAAAGGATGGACAAATACCACTTCTCCAAAATGACATCCTTCTCTAAAGTTCTGCTTAATTTTTCTTTGAAAATCATTTTAAAATATTAGCAATCTGTATGTGTAAATACACATGTAATTCAAAACTTCACACAAATGCATTTAAAATTGAGAAAAACATCTTAAAAATTTCTTCTAGTCTCTTCTCCCAACTAAGCACAATCCTGCACAACTATTCCAGGAGAAGATTATAGATATATTGTAGTTTTCTAACCCCTTTTTAGTTCTAAATATTAAAGTTTCATTTACGTTTATACAATATATTTATCTACAAAGCACTACTTGCAGCAGTGACTAACATTTCATACTTACATCATCCAAAGCTTTAGACTGTGCATAGTTGAAATACGGAAACTCCTTAAAAATACTTCTAAATTGTGTTGCTTGAGAGCATTAAGGAATTGAAAACAATTGAGTGAACGTTATAAAATTTCTTTTAGAACTGTGAAATTCATGCCTTTCTTGCAATTTAAATGCAAATTTCAAAAACATGCCACAATCTTTAACTGATACAAGCTTGTCAAACAATTACCAAAATGTAACTTATTAAATGATTTAGTAGTTTTATTTAGATTGTTGGTGTGCCGAATCGAGAACCTCCTCCCTGGAATAAGCTTCATGGGATGGCATACAATTACGACATGTGAAAGGATTTGAAAGAGCAAGCAAAGCACTGCTGTTAACATATCTGAAACGTCAACTGCCACATTATATTTGTAATATAACACATTAGTTAGCATAATGTTGTATGCTCAGTTATAACAGTAGTAAATTCACCTACAACCTCTTAATGCTGACAGTGGTATTATAGATATTTTCAGCTGCTAATATTGTGTATTTTCCAGACAAAAACATTCTTAGCTAAAATACAAGTAAGAGGAAAGTGAGCATTGTTTCCTTACAGATCCAAATAAATGAGCTGATCTGTGTCTGGAGTTACACTGAAGCCACAAAAGCAGACTAATAGCAACTAGCCGATGAGGCTGTGGATGCAAGCACTGTGGGACATAACACCAGCAGTAGCAATGACAATGTTACTGACAGCTGAGGCCTTAAATGGATGTTACATTCATTTTAAAAGACTCGATGAAAAGGTAAAGAAAAAGGAGAAAACCAAGAAATTAATTAAATAAAAACACAAAAAACGAGTAAAGATGAACAAGGATTTTTTAAAAAGGCTTCTCTAAAATTACCCCTTTAAATAAAAGCCCCATTTTCAAAATGGGGAACATTGACAATCTGTAATTGGCAACATCAGAACAACTGAGTACTTACTTTTTTTTGGAAATTATGTCAATTCTTAAGCTACTCACATGAATTTAGTTGCCTAAATTTAGACATTTATTCTTCATGATATTTAACCTATTATTTGACAGTTTACTAGAAACAAAATATTTAAGAGAGAGAGTAAAAAATGCAAAAAAAAATTTGACATACAGATGGATGGTTAATTATGTTACGCATTCAAGGCAGGAATAAGAAGGAAAATTATTGTAAAATCTGTTTAAAATTAAGGACTGGAAATATACCGTACGGATACAAAACCAAACTTTACATACAGATCAGTATTTATTTTCTCCTGAGAATATGGGACAAAAAATAAGATTCATTTTTCCTAATAAGCCCAAATACTAATAGATTTTTCCTATATTTAAAGTATATGGGGTTATTTATGTATGCGTTTCTCAGCATACAAAATCTGGCATTAAATATACATTATAATAACTAAAAATTTTATATTTTACATTTTAAAAATAAGTAGTTTTGAGGATAAAATGTGAATGTTTGAAATAAGCATAAATTTGCTTGGCAATGAATGATTTGTTTATTAGTTGTCATATTTTCACTCTAGCTTTGGAGGTCCCAGGCATAAACACCCATTCATCATTTGATTCCCAGCATTATGTTACAATTCAAAACTACTACAGCGTAATTCATGAGTTCCTATGGCTACAAATTAAACACTAATTTTGTAAATGTAGAAGCTTTGTAATAAAATTAGTAAATGAGATACAACAAATAAAAGGATACGTATTTCTGTAACAGCCCTCAAAATTTCCAAATTTCTTCCTGTAGTTCCTAAAGAAATAAAAGTAGTTAAGTTTATAAAAACAGATTTCATTGTTTTCAACCAATACCCATGAAAAATATTTTCCTGACTCTAAACTCTGCATTCTGTGAAGAGGTGCAAGGCTGCAACAAGGTATGAGTGATACAGAAGGAGCTGATAGGACAGGGAGGACACAAGCTTGTCATTTGAGAGGATCATCTTGGTGTTCCTTTGCTGAACTCACTCCAGTTTCAGGATGTCTTGTTTGTACCAGAGGGCCAAAACTTAATGCAGTACCTAGACATCTGAGAAGTACATCAAAAGTTTCACAAAAGTGCTAAGGGGATAATCTCTTTACTTGGCTTCCTAGCTTTGTTCCCGTTAACGCAGACCAGGATGCTGTCGGCCTTCATTACTGCTGGGGCACACTGCCGGCTCATGTTGAGCGTGCTGTTTGCCAGACCCCAGGCACTTTGCAGAGATGCACCCAGCCAGTCCATCCTAGGGGAACCCCAGGGATTCCTCACTCCTCAGGGGAGGACTTGGCATTTGTCCCTACTGAATTTCATGAGATCCCTGGCAGCCCCCTTCTCCACCCTGGCTAGGTCTCTCCAAAGAGCGGTCCAGCCCCCAAGTGCATTCACTGGTGTCCACCCCCAGTTTGGTGACACCTGCAAATCTCGCAAGCGCACTCCATCACTCCCTCCAGGTCACTGAGAGGGATGTTAAACAGGCCAGGTGCCAGAACAGACCCCTGCAGTACTCCACTTGAGGCAGGCATATGGCCAGAGCGTGACCCATTAACCACCCCCCTCTGAGCCCACGATTTTTGCAATCCATGCTGGGGATGGGTTTGTCAATCCACTCAGACCTTAATGTCCTAACTTGGATACAAGAACACTGTGGAAGGCAGTGTTCCTCAACTATTCTCTGATTCTACGAAAACCCTCACTGAAGTCAAAGTAGATGACATCCAATGCCCTCCCTTCATCCACAAATCTAGTAACTCTAGCATGACGGCAATCAGACAGGAATCATGCTCTCCATTCCTGACCAGTGCCCAAATCCCATCCTAAGCCACAGCTAGAACTATTTCTCTGTTCTATACTTCTGCAGCACTTATCCTGATATGCTAGGCACACTCCAGAGATGCAATGTCCTGTCCCCAAAAGCTTAAAATCTAGAAATAGAACACACATTAAAAAAAACCTACCTACCAAAAACAAAAATAATTTCTTAAAATTGTATTCTATCATTTCATCAAAATTTTCACCACTTTCCTCCATTTTTCAGATTTTTCCTATTTAATCTACAAAGACACAAGTGTGAACCACATGACTAATAAACATTCCATTTTTAATTCTGGGCTTCAGATGAAGATGAGATTATTTACCGTATCAAGGGACCAGGCTGCTCCCTTTCAAATTGTTTAGGACACAGACTTGGAGTGACACTTTCAAAAAAGGTCCAAGACTTGGCACTTCTGAAAATGTAACTCTTCTTCATAAATCGTTTACCCAGCACATACTAAACAACAATACATTTAAGTTCCTTAGAACTGTAATATTGTCTATCTACTTCAATTCAATGTCAATTATCTTACTTTGAGCTGTCAGAAGAAGGTTCTTCACTCTTTACCTCAGATCATGAACATCCATTATTATATACAAAAGACAGACTGTGGACTTTTTTTTTTTTTAAACAGAGCAATAATAATTACCTGTCACATCCAGAATCTTTGAAGCACTAGGAAATGATTTTATTTTAATTCCAATTTTAGATGCAATGTCCTCATCATTTTCCCTATGTAGGGTAAAATCTGAGCCTGTAGTTATTGGAGTATGATGACTTTTTCTCCACACATCTTCTTTTCTCACTTCTGTCATGTTTTCACTTGTATTAAAGTGAGTATCAACTTGTTTCATATCCGCTGAACTATCTTTAAAGTCTGTATTTCTATACACATCAGACATTTTAAATAAGCTGCAAAAGATATAGGATTTTTATTACTTTGTTATGTTATAGTTTCTCTAATATTTGAAAAATATGCATATTTATATTAGAAACATAACTAGTGAGATACAATCATAAGAAAAGTTTGTAAATAATTTTATTTGTTCTGACACTCTTCTACCTGAAGAAGACTCCTTTCAAGATACATTTTAACTTCACTTTCATTCCTGAAAGGACATGAAAAAATAAACTGCCTGTCCAGATGGGCTCTGAATCCCAATAGTAGATTAACTGTCAATCTCTGCATAATTAAAAATAATAGATATCTAAGTTCTGAAGGCTGAGAAGAGCTGGGCATAGAAGAGTTTATCTGTAAAACCTCATCTCCCAGGCAGACTGAAATCACATTGAGAACTGCTCAAGGTATTCCTGGTTGGCTGACCTCTGCTCTGAAAAGCACGTAATTTCAGTCTTCTTGCTCTTTACTGGTTAGATAAAGAACTCCAAATGGTATTTTGAAGAACCTGTGTTATCTAACAATTTATTAAAAATTATTATTTTTTTAAAATCTCATCTTTACCTTCCTTGTAAAAGAGGTTGAATTCAGGACACATTTATTACAGTACTAAAATATTGCAAAAAGGAAACCTCTTTTTTCCTTACATTGAAAAGACTTATTGTCTGGAGCCCTCCTAAAGTATCTTCAATTGAAGTATCAAAACCTGTGCTTTTGACAAATACACCTAAAATAATAATACGATTCTGACAGTTGACGGATTATCAGAATTGACTAGAAGCATACCTTTTTCTTAATGTTGAATGGACACTCTCATCATCACCATTTTCTGGAAAATTAATTAATATTTTACTCTGTGAAAAATTTGCATCAGGTTGCTGACAAATCCCTGTTCCTATTTTATATTTATCTTTGTCAGGAGAGAGAAACAATGAAACCATTTTCAGACTTTCATGCCGAAAATTAATTCTCTCTCTTTCTCTTATGCTTAATTGAAGCATTTCCTTTTCAGAGGCTATGCCAAAATGAACAGGTGCTGGTGATTTATCATTTACTTCCTCAGGGTTACTCCTGCATTGTTGTATAAACTTTTGGTGCTTTATCCCTCCTACGATAGATAATAAATTATTACTTCTATTACTATTCACTCATATTCCTATTCATACTCCTTTTATTAAACGTCTTCCACATAAATTAGCCAAGTTCACCTATATTAAATGAACTTATTCTCCCATCCTACTGCAAGAACTTTATATTTTGACTCATGCTGACTAACGCAATACATCTCCTGTCAGTTAAAAAGTTATAAAAACAGGACCACTTTCTATGTTCACTATACCTTTCCCATCAATTGACAAGTTATAAAAATAGGGCCACTCTCTATGTTCGTTATACAAAGCAATGGAGCAAAGCTATTCCTCAGAACTACAAAGTAGATGAAAATTACTTCTAGACATATCCTTCACTTTAATCCCAGAAATTTGTAAAATGGAAAATCTTTACTCTGCCTCAGAATAAAGACAGGCTTCTTAAAAAATGATACAATGACCAGGCTTGAAGTTTCTACTAAGAACAGCTGTGAGATAAGACATGCGATCTCAACAGTCACAGTTCCTACTGGAGTCAGTGACAGTTCGGTTTCATAGTCATCTTAGTTGATTATCATGATTTGTAGGGTTAGTTCTCAGTAGGATCGGTGTCCTGATCTGACTGGCCATACAAGCATTACTGTCAGAAAAAGAGGCAACAGCAGAAATGAGCAATTGGATGCAACAAGATTAAAGAACAGCTGTATTAAACAGCCTTCACTTAGACGTGCTAATCTTTTAACCATATCCTTCCAGTTTGGAGTATGCATAAAATTAGTTAATAAAAACAGCAGTTTGTCTCCATCGTCTGTTAATTTCAGTGTTATATATATAGAAACTTAACATTACAGTGGCCTGTTTGTGGCATTCTACAAATACCAGAAAGCCTACTTGAGTAAGTAGTTCTTGATGGGATTGCTCTTGCATACAGTAGAGAAAAGGAGGGAAAAAAAAAAAAAAAACCCTCTTTCTTAGTAATATAATGCCTAAATAGAGAATATCATAAATCAGCACAGCAGCTAAGAAATGCTGAAATCTAGCTCACAGTGATAAAACAATGAAATTCTTTAAAAACAATTTCCTTAAGGTGATTCTGAATGTCTAGATGGAAGGAATACTCCACTTAGCAGCAATTAATGACCAGATTCAAATTTTGCTTCCTGAGCAGCAATTGGGGAGGGGGCGGGGGGGGAGGGAAGGGAAGGAAGTTAGGTTCCTATAAACTCTTAAACTCTCTGTGTCTTGGATGGGGGACAGATCAGGTCCACACACCTCACTATGTTCTTGTGGCTGCTTCCCTTTGTTCCATGAAGCATCATAACACAAAGTAGAAATTTTGACCATACTTCTCACATTGCCCACTTCTGCACAATGAACTTGCAGGCTGCACATGTCCAAAGACGACTGCTATATGTTCCAAACCGTTCCCATAAACAAGACCATCACTCTGAACTAAAAATATATTATTTGTCTATATTTGCATACCTAGAATATTTCATATTTAACAGCATTAAAAGAAAGAGGAGGAATTATTTGTCAAGCTAATTATTTGTCAAGCCATTCAAAAAGAATGTCAAATATTTTACCCATATGATCGCTAGCTGTGTTTTTTTCCAGTTCTCTCTGTAAATCCTCTGCAGCTGGAATTTCAGCAATAGCTGGAGCAGGTGCAATATACCAATCGTTTGACTCTCCATTTTCTCGATATCTAACAAAAAAAAAAAGGTAAAAGCATTCTTTAAGCACCCTCCACAACATCTAGCTTAAAATTACTAGTCTTAAACAACCTACTGTTTTTCCTACTAAAAAAACAGTTTTTAATTTCTATGATTTTTAAACACTATAAATCTAAGAGGCAAAACTTCTGCTAACCCATATTTCTTACAGCCAGAAGATACACCTGCGTTATTCAAACCTCATTATACTTAGAAAAGTATTTCAAAATATGAGTTGGGAACCTGGAAATTCCTAGCCTCAGATTTCTGTTAAGAGACGGAAAAAAAATCTGTTGTAAAATGACTCCGAGTTCAAAAATACCTGGGAAACAATTGTATGTACTTAACAGTAAAGATTTACCTTTTTTTTGCATCTGGTCTTTCATAAAAGAAATTATCCAATGAAAAGACAGAGTTGAACATTTTTACATCAAATATTAAGTCTCTTAATCTGTAAAAGGCAGCAACAAGGAACCGTGAAAATGAAATGTCTAGAATTGCACCTGTACAAGGAACACAAAGCTTATTAGTGATAAAAGTGCCAATATTTCATTTCTAGATTTACTTTTTCTTTTAGAGCTCTTGCCTTCACCCTTAATGCTGCTTCATGAAGAGAATCTCTCTCGTGATAGAACATGGATCTAATTAACTATGACCAAAAAATCCTTTAGGACAGCACTTTAAACAACCTTTACATTACCATGATATGTCAGGAGGGAAAAACCGGGTAATACCGAAGATGCAGATACAGTTTATGTTAAATTACTTCATTTCTAAGAATAATGTTGAAATGTGTTTAGACATCCACAGACTATATTTTCTTTTCTCAGACTGTTTCTATTTTGATGGAAAAGTATAAATAAATGGTTCTATTATCTAAAAAATATATATATATATTTTAACTGACAGGCAAATCAGTCTTTTTTTTTAATCTATATGCGAATTGCTTACTTGGATAATTGGACTATGGGACCAAGTCCTTAGCGCTAACAGATTTGTTCCAAAACATTAGGACCACAGATTATTTCTAATTTATTTATAATATACATCAGCTTTAAAAAATACACATTAGTAAAAGTATTATAAATATAGCACCAACTCTAGATGTTTTTGTTATGTGGTTGTGTTCAGGAGTTTCACAGCTCTTCAATTTTCCTTAAGGATGGATTCAAAAAGCAATGATCTCACTAAAAGAATACTGCAGAAATGATCTTACGAGTTAAAATCTTAGGTTCACTGAAATAAATTCTAAATCAACTTCAATAGTTTAAAACTCCCAATAAAAGACAAATCTGATGATAAAATAACAAAGCAAACCAATCTTCCTTACCTACAGAGATTAACTAAAGACAACACATTTTTTTTGCTCCAACATCTCATTAGTAACATATGAAAAAAATCTTTTAGAGTGCTTTGCAAATAGAATTCAGGTTTGCTTAATTACTATATACTGTCACTTGTGAAGGAGCTGCAAACACTACACACCGGTATGAAATGGTTTTCATACCTCAAGAAGAGAAACTGCAAGCTATGATTATGCAACACCATTTAAATAATGTCTTTATGCCTCCCACCCTTGAGCAGTCTTTGATATTCACAATATTTAAACTCCCAGGCCCTTCAGGCCTCCACCCTGTACACATACTTAATTCTTTGACTGGCTCCATTAATTCCAATTGCTTTATGACTTCAATGAAAATGATAGAACATATCACGGTCATTCCAAGAATCTGGAAAACCCTGGCTTAACGCTCCTTTATGCAGTTTTGTATTTGTCCACCTGCTCGCTGGCTGTCAATTAGGACACCCCCCTCAGAATCCTGAGCCAAGAAACACTGAAAAGGGTCTCAGACTACATGCAAAAAAAAAAAAAAAGTCTGCAAGACCGACAGGAATGAGAGGCTCTTTTCCATACACTACACAAGGAAAACACGTATTCAAGATGGCAGAATGAGGGAGATGCATAGGTGTTTGCAGGAACAGCACCAAACACTGATTCAGTTACAAAGAGATGTTTGCCAGCCCCTGTAAGCAAAGACCTCTCATTTTCCCTGCTTTAAGAAACAGCTTACTACGGACACCCTGTTTTGAAGCTCCTTTGCTTTTTACTTCCCTCCTAAACCCCACTTCTTTCCCCAGACAGCTATGTTCACCTCAGCGTATTTGCCAGGGGGCGCAAAGTGAAAGCCCCCACCTTCAGGGGTGCCAACCCAAACGAACCGCAACTGCTTGCTCGCAGCCGTGGACCAGGCGCCCAAGAGGCACAGGCGTCATCCCCACCTCACAGCCCTCCCTCGGGCCCGAAGGCCTCAGTCAAGCTGCTCCTCCCTCAACTGAGCAGGGAGAACCTGTCCAAGCACTTCCCGCCACCCCCGCACACACAAAATGGCGGCAGGTGAGGGGCCAAAGCAGTGCCGCGGCCGCGCCGCGCTCGCTCCCCCTCAGCCCGCCGGCCGAGCGGTCGCTGCTGCTCGCTGCGCGCAGAGGCCTCGCCCCCTCCTCGCCTCTAGGGCCGCTGCCGCGGCGGCTGTGGGGTCGCTCCCTTGAGTGAGGCGGGAAGCGGCAGTTCCCACCCGGTCCTGTCCTAGCACCGACCGGGAGGGCTGCCCTCTAGGTTCTGCTGTAGCCCCACGCGGGCCGGCGCCGAACGGCTTCTTTTAGCAGTGGCGGGGGTTATGGCTTTCCGCTGGCACGAAATGGAGGGCCCTGGGCACGGTCACCGAGGGCGGTACTGTGAGGCGCGGCCTGGCTGCAACACCAGACAAAATACGCACGCTCACAAATGGGAAACGAATGGCAAAGGAAGAGGCTAAATTCTCCTTAAAACGGCAAAAAAGGAATGTGGGAACAATGCTCGTGCCAGATTTAGGGCTTGTCCAAAGATGGATTTATCTGGAATTACTCTCTCATCAAAAAGTCCTTACTCATTTTTACCCTGGTATAAATTACAATACGTGGCTGATCTCTCCACCGTATGACTACATTATCAAAAGGATTCCTACAGGCTACAGGAATAAATAAACTGAAAGTATCGATCCTTAAAATATTTTCTGGTGGTTTTCTGAAAATTATTCATATATACTTGCTGCTGCTGAACTAAAGCAACAAAGGTGCCTCAAACAATTTATATGAATTGAAACAATATAATGTAAAGTATTTGTAAAATGCAGAAGTAGGTTGCTATTATTTTTCCACAGAAATACTGCAACTTATAATTCTGAACTTGCCATTAGAGCATAGCTTTTGAACTAGTAAATTTAAAATAAATTGCGGAATGTCTCTGAAAGACTAAATTTTAAGCTGGTTCAAAGCTTCATGCCATTCAACAAATACTATAGAGGCAGCTACTGTAAATATGTATTTCCTCATACATAAATAGATGAAAAGGAGACATAAGATTTTCTCAAGTATTGATTTTAACATAAATAATTTTTATTTAATCAACTTTTTCTGTTTTTTTCTTTAAAATATGGATTAATTTTTAACTTTCCGTTTCAAATTCTTAAGACATTTTATGTTTACATAAGTATATTCTTTAATACCATGCAAGCTCAGGTCAATTAAAAGTGTGCAGGAAAGGTTATATTCATTTTTACAATTCTGTGTATATGAGTTTTTCCTTTATTATTACTTATTACCTATTATTTGACTCACATCAAAACTGTCATATTACAATATGCCAAAATTTACACCACATGTTTAGATGCTTTAATCCACCTCCCCATCTACTTACTGGGCAGAGAGCCAAGGGTAAGAAGCACTTCATTCCTGCTTCCAACATGACAGGATCTTGGCCAGCATAGAATAACAAAAGATTTTATGATAAACAGCTTTGAATACAATCAGGATTGCTAATGAACCCATTGTCTGAAATTAAATTCTGAAACCACCAATATTATTCACTAATTTAAATAAAAATGGGGAAATTTTTGAGGACAACTCATTTATGCTTACAATAAATTCTGAAACCAGAAAGCATTTTTACTTCTTACTATTAGAGAATGCCTTCTTCAGTTCTAGCCTCAGGCAAGTTTCCATCTTAGTTCACAACATCTGCTTTTAGCTGACCAGACTTTAAAGTTTAAAGCAGTAATACAAACAGTTCATTTTTTAAAGCTATTTTTTCTTCATATTCCCTTCCCTAGGTGGCATCTCCCTCAACACATGCACACAAATCACATAAAATATATAGCAAAGCAGTCTCTGAACAGCTCTGAGACAGTTTAATTTTTGATTTCCCCCAAGCCTAACATCTGATCTGCCATATGTTTTGAGTCTTTCCAGCTCATAGAGATCACATACGAAGCCATAAACCTCCATGTTCTGGAGCAACACAACTAGAAAATCACGAACACCAGACATTGGTCAGTGATCCATATGATAACAGAATAATTCTCACACTAAATACAAATCCGTTAGAAGCTTCAGTTTTCTCCTGAACTTACAAATTGAGCAGATCAAGTATGAACAAATTAAGCGCAGAAAAGCATCAAGACATAAGTAGGATGACAATTGTCAGTGTCTTCTCTTAGTTTCCTTTGTTCACCTTTATCCACAATTTCAGAGATGTGACAACAAAACATTGGTCTCTAAAAGTGCCCTACCCCACAACAGAAATCATTGTGAAGTATTAGGTGGTCTTAAAATCACAGGCAAGGCTTAAACTACGATTTTTTAGCATATGCTTGAGATTGTGGCAATGATTCATTTGTTAAAGAAATTATAGTAAGATTCATGAATTTCAAAAATATTTGCAGCTGTAACCTTTTTCAGTCAAAATTGGGAAATAAAAAGCACAAACTAGGTTGCCTGGATGAGAAAAAGCAGGAGTGAATTTCTTCCATTTTGTGCTTTTGACTAGTATTTACAAATTTGGCACTGACACTGCTGCACCCTTGCAAAAACTTAAACATGTGAATAACTTGACTCATGGAAGCTGAAGTTACTCATGTGCATAACTGTTTGCAAGACTGGGTCTTAAGAGAGCTAAACGCAGCTTCCCCTGGAAGCCGGCAATACTGCTCTGCATGTCAGCCAGAGGGGATCTCCCAGACTGATACAAGGCACTGCTCCGCTGGGTCCCAGCAAGCAGGCTGCTTGTGCTGTGCCCCAACATATGCTTCCCCAGGAAGGGTAGGTCTTGAACTCTCATTTTTATGTGGCTAAAGTAAAATATATTTAATGCACTGTTTTTCATTATGAGGTTGGGAAAATGTTCTTTTCTCTACTTCTTTACCTTTGTTTTCCTTTCTCAGTTTCTTATCCATACATTTTGTTTTTTTCAGACGTGAACTCCTCCTACTGAACCCATCAAACAGACTAGCCACCAAGGACCATTTTCATTATGTATGGTATTTGCACCTTACTTCAAATTAACAAAAGAAGCACATTCCACATTTACAACTCCACCCTGAACAAACCTCATCATGTACAAACACGTTATGACACTTAGTATTTAGAGAGATTAGCAATTTTGCACATACACAGAAGAGATAATATTGAGTATAGATTTTACAGTTCACATAGCTGATACTTTTTAATTTTTGTGTATTTAATTCATAGGCTTAGCTGATAAAATGAGATTAACGCTGTGGCAATATTTGTTCCTTCGGAGTATACTTCCTAGGAGGCAAGTCATTTTTGCTTTCCTTGAAAGTAAAACATACAGAATGTCCCACTGATACAGTATAAGCGGAGTCAGCTTTTGTATAAACGACAAATAAACCTGACAGTTTTATCTGCAACCCTTGCTTTTGAGAATAAATCTATTTTCATCTTGTCAGTTCCAACAATGTGATTTTTTTTTAAAGGGAGGAAGGGAATGGACATTTCTGAAACTAGAGTGATTTTGTTGTAGTCAGATCTTAATAGAAGCAAGAAGTACAAAAAACCTCTTAATTTATTAGCTTTTTGCTCTAAATTATTATAGATCAATGAAATATACTATTATGCAATAGCTAACATCTGGATTTAAGGTTCTCTGATGGTTTGTTCACTTTGAGAAGATTTCCTGTCAGCACAATTTCTTGTTTTGGATTGGCAACTACAATACTATCATTGAGAAGAATGATTCAGAAGACCCTGAAAACTAATACATTTATAGATTTTTTCTTTTTCTTAACTGTATTACAAAATCTACAGATTTTTCCTAGAATAACTTTCTCATTTGTAAAAAAATATAAACAGTTCTAACAAGAATTAATGTTATGAATACTCCCAGTTCTGCAGCAAGCTTTGTGCAGGAACACGGAACTTAAGTCATAATGTTTTCTTGTTGCAGTGTGATCCTATTTATAATTTTATCAAGCTAATTCCCTGGAGAAAATAGGGTTTTTTTGCCCATGTTTTGAAGTAATATGCACTGTTTATGAATTTCATTTCATGTACAGTTTCAGTAACTAAAAAAAAAAAGAAAAAACATTCAGAGTAGTCTTCATAGATCACTCTGAATCATTGGATAAAGAGAAATTTTTTCAAATTATGTCCAAAGTGCTCATCTTCCAAATCCTCAGTTCTACAAATATTCCTTAATAATACTTGCAGAACAGCTGACTGAGTTTGGATTGTAACTGAAAGCTTGCTAACTTGCTGCTGCTCATTAAACTGGCAAAACAAAAATATATTATGGAAAGAAGAGGTCCACAAGATAAGTCAGGAAATGTAATTCTCAGGAAGTGAGATCTTTCTCTTCTTGGAAAAGCTGCTTATACAGAAATCTTAACATCACGGAGATATTTGTCAACATTCAAGGGATAGAAGAAAATTTGTGAGTTTTGAAAATATGGGTCTGATATAAGATGAATTTTTAGAATATATTTTGTTTTACACATAGCACTTCTATTCACCAAGAGAGTTTATGTCTTCTGAGATTTTTTAATTTTCACATAAAATGGCTTGAGGAGCAGACTAGAGGTAAGGAAATCTCAATTCTTTGCGTGACAACATGGCCACTTAGCATCTATACATCTGATTCTTTCTCAAGAAAATTTATGTTCTTGATTCTGTGTCTATTCCATTTTAGTTAGGAAAAAAAAAAGAGAAGCAAATAGCCACTGTTCTCTTTGAGATGCTCACCTACACTCCATCGTCTTCTAAAAATAAACACCAATTCAAAGATTTCCAGAAAAGCTATTCCTACTCACTTGCTTTCATCCTTCTCTGATCCCATTTCATTACTAAACTTATTTTGATTAAGGTGGAATAAAGGTCCTGAAACATATAAACTGTGTTTAAAGAAGCAGTATGATTCACATGTAAAGGTGAGTTGGGTCCAGCCAGTATGATTAAGATCTTGATGTAGTCAGGTGTAAGACACATATGCATTCTAGAGATAATTCTGATCGTTTTTAGATTTTCCCAGAATGACAGTCTGCTTACTCGGTTATTTCTAATGATCTTCAGTACTGTAGCTGTGCTGCGCATTTTATGTTAAACAGCAACAATATGCCAATTAAATTTCTGCAGACTATGTCATCAGAACACACTACAGATCCTTAGCTTTTTCAAAATAGGTCTGTGTATACAGATTTTGTTTGATCTCTGGTTCATGTCAGCTTGGTTTTGAAACATACCATAACTAGAAGGTTTTTTTTTTTATGATATGTTAGTTATCAAGAATGTAATCTGTACTGATATAGCAGAAAAAAGTTCATGCAGTGATCTTTCTTCAGAAATGAAGTTTATTCTTCTTGGACTAAAGTGGGAAGCATATTCCTCTAAGTCTGCATTTTCTTCCACATTTATCATTTTTAACTTTTACTATCATAAAGAACATTGTCTTGAGCCTTATGACTTTAACTGATGTTTGCTAATATTATAATATTTGCCAATTACATCACAAAAAGTTTGAGTGCAAAACTGTCTCTAGTATACAGCTAACAATGTGTAGTCTAGTCCTGAATAGAGCTTCAGGATATTATTCCAATGCAAGTAATAAACAATAGGAAGTGCAAGAGAAGACGTATTACATATCCTTGATGAGGGAAGCGACATCGTCCAACCCTCCTGACTCAGTACCAGATAACAGAAAAATGTGTGTGTTTTACAGCACTTGGACCATATTTGATTTAGGAACTTTCATGACTGGGGCCTTTGAAAGGCACGAGGAAACTGTACTGTTATAAATGCAAAAAGATGTTGACATCATAGTACACACTTTAATATTAGATAAACCATTCTTGTGTGTACTATGTTGAATACTTCATCATACTTACTGGGTTCACCGACCTTCTTCTACAGATCTATGCAATTCTATTGCACAAGTTTTAAAAGCATTTGAACAGAACATTTTTTTCCAGTTAAACCAATTTTATACCTATGTAAACTTCATCAGTCTTGTATTTTTGGTCTGAAAATCCTTGTGAGATAAGTGTAATTCAAAACTTGAAAACAGTGAGTGTCTTACATTCTGCAATGCAGTAACCTGTACAGATGTTCAGCTTTCTACTGGGGCACTTGAGGCCATTGTACCAGTTCTGACATGTTATCTTCTGAAAAGAAGAGGGAAACTATGAGAAGCAGCAGAATTAAAAGCTTGAGTACCCTCACATTTAAGAAATTGTCCAACATCAGATAGGTTTGTTCCAAGCAAACTGTGGACTCCATATTGCAGAGCATGTCAGGAATAGGCATTGTATCAGACTGGACATGTTCTGGGAAAATTCCAACTAAAAAGTAAAGGCAATGACTGAAGCTTAGGGACTTCTCACCATCTCAGAAACCTTTGAGTTCAAATTCCCACTGCACTTTGACACAAAATGCTGAAGACGGTTTACACACACTCAACTTACCCTCAAAGTAGCACAACAGCTCTGGTGACAGCAGAGAGCCTGAGATATCAACATGTTGCACAGAAACGAGAACTTCTGTCACACTGCATTTTTGATAAAAATGGAAGAGGCAGCAAAGAACACAGTTGAAAAATGCAGTATGTCGACACACTACCAAAAGAAACAGAGTTAGAAATGAAACACTTTCATAACAAGCTGACTGCTGACAACGATACAGAAAGTAGGCGACAGCATTTCAAAGTCAAGACATTCTACATACTTGTTGATGTGTTTACAACATAGATGAAAGAGCAGTTTCAAGATTTCACAGAGAAATGCAGGCTGACACATTGACATTGATTAAGTTTTTAAAACATCTCATATAAAGCCATGAAGAAAACTTTGCAATTTGCATATTTAGTCCAGCTATTCACTAATCAGTCCTGTCACTTCTTAATTCAGACCATATAGATTTACTGTTCAATTTTTGTATGATACTCAGAAGAGGACATATTTAAATAAAGATGAAATGGTCAGTGGATTGAAGGCTGTAACTACAGAAGAATTGAGGATGTCATAATTCTCTATGCTGACAGCTTTGTGTGTCTTCTGCTGGAATGTTTTACGTGCTTTCTACTGGAATGCCCTGTTGAAAATTGAAAGCCTTGACTTTCAGTTCTGGGGAAGACTTGGGAACTTAAAGAAACAAGCAAGTCACTACAACACATGGTAGTGTTCTTCATTCCCATTTTTCCAAACAGCACTGTTATTACAGCATTCACTCAAGAGCCTGTCCTTTTGTATGAAGCAATTTAAATCCACATTTCCCACTTTGAGTGAAAACTCCAACTACTCAGTTATTGGGTTTTGTGGTCCATGCCTGTCTCACCTCTTTCACGGTAAAACCATTTGAAATGGTATGGAATAATTAAACCGTACGTAGAGAGAGTGCATATGCGGAAACACGACTGTACGGCTTAGGAAAATCACCTGAGAGTTTGGAGACTCCCCCAGCCAAACCAAGGCATTCCCCTAAGCTACAAGAGAATACAGTCTTGTGCTCTGTTGTCCAAATATTTAATTCATGCAAAGGAGCCCAAACAGATACCCACTATAATTAAGCAATGTCTAATGACATCAGTGACGTTTGGATCGCATTTGCAAGGAGAGCCAAAGGGTCAAATCAATATTTAAAAGTGGAAAATCTGTTCACATTCTAATAACTCTGAATTGCAGGAGTGGATTTTATGTAACTAAAAAGTGTTTATTATGAAAGAAACAGAAGATTAAAAAGTTCTACCTTAACTGAAAGCTTTTGCAAGTCATACCAGCTTACAAAAAATAATAAGATCAGGTCAACCTAAACTGTTGTTGCAGCATTGCAAACATATATACAAAAAGAAATCTATCTCCAGTCACCTTGTTTTAGCTCATTTTTCTGTCTTGGCTTTTGCCTCTGCAGAGCCACAGTTCTAAGACCAAGGAGGTCTTACATGAATTTCCAACATGAGCTCCTGCATGTAAAAACCCATCAAATTTCACCACCACCACCTTTTTTAAACAACTTTTCCCCCCCACCTTATTTTGTTTTCTCCAAAGGGTGACCTTTGGACTGTGTTCATGGTCTGTGCATAGTGGAGGGATTTGAGACAAAAACATTTTCTTGGGCAACAGAGGTGGCAACAGCAGGAGTACCAGGGAGAACAAAGTGTTAGGATAAATCTCCTCTAAAAAAATCACAGTGCCAAGCTATTCCTCCCAGCTACTACATACGTATGGGAAAGAATCTTAATCACCAGTGTATAAGTATAGATCTT
The DNA here is from genome assembly GCA_013399475.1 of Chauna torquata. Taxonomy (NCBI): domain Eukaryota; kingdom Metazoa; phylum Chordata; class Aves; order Anseriformes; family Anhimidae; genus Chauna; species Chauna torquata. The sequence continues at coordinate 25,952 of VXAL01004244.1, forward strand.
CTGAACTTTAGAGTTAACTTACATAAACTTACAGTATTCATTAGAAATAACAGTAATTTGAAAAAATAGTGTAAGCAAGAGAAATGCACAAAAGTGTTAAGACATAAGCCCAGCGTTGATGCAATTTTAAAGCACTTATTTATGGTGCTGCCTATCAGCAACTGCATCTGACAGCTCTGCTGCTTGTGCCTACCTACTGCTTTCAGGGATGCCATAGGAGAGCAAAGAGAGACAAGGCAATTACTGTGATGAATACTGTATTGATCTATCAATAATAATCCACAACAATAACTGTGCAATAAAACAGTGGACATCGGATCAGTAGAGGAGGTTTACTCAATGAAAGACAGAGCAAACAGGAAGACCATAGGGAAGGGCTCAGTGTGGCTGAGAGACTCCTGGAGGGGACATCTGAGTTCTGTCTTCCAGAGTTTTGATGGCACCTACACAGGTCAGATCCCAAAGAATGCTGGGTCCCATTTAGCCACAGCTATTTCTTGTTTCAAAAGTAAATTCTTATTTCCCCAAACGCACTCCAAGTTTTAAGACAGGGTCATTACTACTGCTTTTTGTTATGTGTTTGACAAAGACTAACTGGAGTTCGCAGTGGTCTTTCACAGAGCCTTGCTAGTTTGTCATTAGCTCAGGGTATGTGTGCTACGTTTATTTCAAGGGTTGAAAACAGAGCATGTGTGTCAGCTGGTCCATCCCATTTGACACTGAGAGTATGAAACATGCCTCCAGCATGAAATACAGTCCAAAATATATTGGAAGCCTAGGAATATAACTGCGCACGTGTATTACTATATATAGTTCCAACAGCAAAAGCTAATCTCCAGGAATTATCTTAGGGAACAAGAGAGCAGCAAAACTCCTCCTTTGAGACCACCACTGTTGCATATCCAGCCTGAAATAATATCTTAACCATTATCCCTTTTCCAGTTGTACAATGTAGCACTGAAATACAAGCAATCTCAAGAACTCAGATTAATTTTCTAGTAACTGTCACCTCACTACTCTAGTAGAGCAGCATACCTTTATTTTTGTTATAACTACTGATTCCATTCTTGATTTCTGGGAGATCCACAGGCACTAAAATCATAATAAAAGAAGTATATGATTTTAAGATACATGATACTAATGCTAGGCTGTTCACTTGGTTTTGCTGTTATATTTGGACAATTTGGTACAGATTGAAGATGCTGCTTGAGAAATTTACCTTTAACAACATTTTGCTTTAATTTGTCAAAACTGACGTCTTTCTGTTGAAAAATATTTCAGGGGATGTGGTGCAGTAGGACATCAGGTCATTTCTCCAGAACAAGAGAGTAGCTTTCATTGCTGACAGAGGACAGGTAAGTAGAAGCTAGTGAAGTACCAAGATCACCATCGACATGACTCAGAAATTAAAACAGTGGAAAGAAGGAATAAGAGGTGTATTTCCACCTAGAGCTGGTTAAAAAATAGAGTTTTCATCCTGGTAAAATTCAGATACCTCAGACTGTATCCCTTTTAAAATATTTCAACTGTTTCAAGACTTTCCATCAAAATCTTGGGCAAAGGTGGTAACTCCAAGTGTAATATTCTGATTTTGGTGAAATTTCAGCAGAGCATGGCTTTGCTTCAACAGCATTTCAATAATTTCTAATTCATTCAGAACAGTCTTGTGGAAGAAAGAAGGCATTCAAATGAGATTCTTAAGGTGCAGAATTCCTTTTTTGATTTCAATTATATTTTTCCACTACCTACATATATTTTCCCACTATCTACATTTTTTCTAGTTTTATTTTTACAGTGGAAATCCTGGTGATGTTATTTGCTGCCATCATAAAAACAAGACATGATGATTTATATAGCTAGAGAGCATGCAACATGTATCTGCAGTCATTGATAGTTGAAATTTGCATGAAATACTATTTTTAATGTCACATTTTGACATTATAGTGAGACATGTTGGCCATGTGTTTGGAAAGGATTAAAAAAGCACTATCCCCCATATTAAACTGGGGAGTGGGGCTTGCTACTTACCAAATTTCTATTGTGTATTTATGACACTTCAAATAACCACCATTTTGAACATCAAAACCCACATAAAACATCTACAGAAATATTGGAGAAGAGAGGAAAAAACTGATACTAAACACAAAAGGAGATACTGCATTTCATTACTATGATTGTTGCATTAAAGCAAGCTTTGAGGTTAATAATCTACCAGTTCTTAGGAGGGGGAAAAAAAAAGAGACAAAATATTTCAGTGATATACATCCAATTTCTCTGGTTTAAAATGAATTCCTTTCAAAGAAGGTAACAGTTCAGATTGCCGAGGGATTTTACCCCACTGCAATGCTCTATAGTTCTAAAACACTGGTTGGAAATAGGACTTCAAGGCAGTGGAGGGGAGCATAAGCTGAGTTCAGGAGCTTTCTGTGATTCTGCATCCATTGAATCATTAGTACTTCTGAAACTCAAGAAAACTGGGTATTGTGTAAAATAGCTTGAGGGAGCAGCTTCAGAACATTAAAATACAGTCCAGAGGCAATTTTCTAAAAGAACCCCCCTTTCCATAGTTCTGTCCTCCTTTTTAATATTTTAAGCTAGATGCCTTAAGTGATATATGTATTACTTTCCTTTCAGTACAAAATTTCATCTTTGATGGACTGCTGTGGTCTCAGGGCCCCAGTGCTGTTGTCTGCTGGGGGCTCCATAACCGCTCCTCTCAGCCTGCTGGGACTTCGGCACACCTCCGTCAGGCCCGCTGGAGTCGAGGGTATGGCACAGTTTTCTTTGTATGTATTTCTTTGTTCTTCTGCATAAGGGTAGGAAAGAATTTTCTTATGAGCTACAATTCTTTGTTCTTGTGTGGGTGGCTCTTCAGAACTGGAAGTACGGTAGACAAATGGAAAACAACAGACTATACTGTCGTTACTCTTCATTAATCAATGAACTGAGGGTTTTATTCTAATTCTGTTACAGCCATATAAACAAGGAGTAAATGCAGTGTTGTCTATAATGCTATACTAATATAAGATGTATGCATAATAAAAATAGCGGAAGCATGGAGTTTTGGGGAGAGTTGACAGGTTTTAGAGGTGTTCAGTTTTTTTTATTTTTAAATTCTACAGGTTAGAGGCAAAGTTTCGTGTGGGTTACAGCTTTAAAAATAATATAAATGCTAGAAGTATAAAAGATGCGATAAAGATTCAAGCCAAGTCTGTTTTCCTGCTTCTTGATTCTGGGAGCTGATTCTTCTCTTCACTCCTTTTTACACCACTGATGCCAAAATATGGAAAATGAGAATACTAACACTGTAACAACAACAAAAAAACTAAATACTTTTTAAAATGAGCATTGATGGATAGAATGTACCTAGAATTCATAGATTTTAAAAATGCATAAAATAATACACTATTCAAGCAACAGCGTGCAGTATCATGCTTTCCCCAAATGATCTTCAAAGAATTTAATTTTGCTAAAGCACAGTGCAGATGTGAAACAGGTAAATGTTTACTCATAGAAGATACACAGCAGAAATCTGCAGTATCTAAGTGACTATAATAGTAACAACAGTGGAACGGTGAAATTACAATTGCCTAGAAACAGTACAAGACAATGAAAAACTTAGCCCTGTACATTGATTTAAAAAAAAAAAGAAAGCAATCTTGCGTGTATGTTGTTAGATCATATTGAAAGTGACATTGCGCGAAAAGGATTCAGCCAACAAAGTTGCACTGGTGTAAGCTAGGGCAGAATTGGGCCCTGCCTATCACATGTATTATACATGTGCTGCTCGTTCTCTTCTTTTGTTCTGCTCTACTCTGACCTAATGGTTACCTCCCTCGTCTGTGATGCTGACTTCATGCTTGACCCTGACTTTCTTCCTCTTCCTGTACCTCTTGTGGATGCATATTACTACTTTCACTGCTCTGTCCATCTGTTTTTCTAACAAAGTTCATTCTCACTGAAATTTCCCATTAAGAAATCTATTAAAGCTATCATTGGAGCTATTTGCTTTCCTAATTTGAAATGCTTATATTTTGACCTCAATGTTTCTCAATATAAACACACAGCAGAAATCTTAAAATTAAACTACCGAATGCAAATTTTAATTTAAAAATATGACAACTTTCATCCTCAGCTATCCCTACCAGCTCTTCATTGATTTCAGGATCTGTTTAAAGTGTCTCTGCTTGTCTTCCTCCATGGATTTTCTCCACACTTCCTTTTTATCTAAAGGCTCAACTTGCCATTCCACCTCTCCTTAGGAAGTAATTTTCATCAGAGCGTATGGGTACCAAATCAAGTAAGACTGGTTTATATGCACAGTATGTATTGCCTTGCATATATACAAATGCAGCTAAAGTCAATGGAGAATAAGGTCCCACTGGCCAGTGCCATGCAAAAGTGTCCTGGGATAAACAGACCACTCACAAAACAGAGTACCCCTAACTGTGACTGAAGGGTATGTTTTGGATAAAAACAAGAGGAAATTGGGTTTTTGAAGCTGAGAGGGACTTCTTAGGACACAAAGCCTGTGGCTACAAGAAGACTGAATGCAATAGGGATTGTGATGGAGTAACCTCTCAGCCCTTCTTCTGGCATGAAAGACAGTGTTCAAAGGGAGGTGGAACATTACAGTTGCCTTATTTCTTTCCATTACTCATAAATCTCTGAAGAAAGCCTGCAAAGTTGTATGTTTCCACAACAGCCTAAAGATCCTTGTAACTAGGACAAACATGAAGACTTCTCAGCTTTCCCCAGCAACTCCCAAATTAAAGCTGTAATGTTCTTGTGATTTTTCCACCACTCTCCATTCTGCTCTTCATTAGTTTTACGAGCATTGTTTAAGAAACTGCTCCTAAGCTGCTTCTGCCATCCAAAAAGCCTTTTTTTTTTAATCCTACTGGTTTCCAATTTCTTATCAAACCTTGTAGGATAATACCTGTTTCTGACTCCTTTTATTTTGCTACAAATTCCAGTTAACAGAGGGACAAAACAGAAATAAAAGAGATGATTGTTATGACAGCAAACAACATCCGAAGAGTGCCATGGACTCACACGTCAGTTTATTACCACATTTGTGCCAAAACTGGTAACATCTCAGCACCTCACTTGTATGGAGTACGTGTGCCACCAGGTAGCTGACAACTCTCATGGATGAAGTAGGATCAGCCCCCATTGCCTCACTCATTCCCCTTTCAGGGATGCTAGTAGGGAGTCCATTTCCAGGTAGACAAAAGAATTAAAGTACCTCTCCTTACTCTTTGCTGTGGTTTAACCTGGCAGGCAGCTAAGCACCACACAGCCATGGGATGGGGGAAGAGAACTGAAAAGAGTAAAAGGGTGAGAACTCACTGGTTGAGATAAGGACAGTTTAATAAGAAAGGAAAAAAAAAAAACCAACAACAACTAAACCAAACAACAACAACAAAACCACAAAGAAATAAGAAAAAACAAACAAACAAGTGTTGCACGAGGCAATTGCTCACCACCAGCCAAACGCAGCCCAGCCAGTCCCCAAGCAACAACAGCTGCGTTGGCCAACTCCCCCCGTTTTATTGCTGAGCATGAGGCCATATGGTATGGAATACCCCTTTGGTCAGTTGGAGTCAGCTGTCCTGGCTGTCTCCTCCCAGTTTCTTGTAAGCTGGGGAGCTTACTTGCTAGCAGGGCAGCATAAGAAGCAGAGAGCTTCTTGACCGCTCAGCAACAAAAACACTGGTGTGTTACCAACATTATTTTCATCCTAAATACAAAACACCACACCAGCTACTATGAAGAAAATCAACTCTATCCCAGCTGAAACCAGAACACTCGTGAATTAAATTAATTTCTTTTTCAGTTCTCTTAACACTAGATATTTCAGAAATGTCTGTTGTATAACGATATTTCAGTTTCCACATCTAAGTGTTTGGGCCTTGCTGTTTTCTTCAACAGTGACATTACTTTTGATCCATTTAACTCATCATCTCCATATTTTGTAGCTATAATAGGAAGCAGTTGCATAACCAGCTCACACATTTCTATAGCTGTGCCATATGGTCCTGTGGTTTGCATACCACACAGTGAAGAACAAAAATAAAAATTCAGAACATAGTCATCCATATTCTGCCCTGGAAAGCTCGTGTGCAAGCCAAACACTCTATCTGGAACACAGCCACACCAAATTACAGCACTGAAGTATTTCCTCACAGAGGGCAAACTCCCAAAATGGGGTTGTGGCTTGAGGAAACGTGAGAGGACTTTTGGAAAAACTAATGTACTACATGCCACCCTACAAAAAACAGACTACAACAGAAAGCAGGCAACCAGATATAGGCATGGCGATGTGACATAATCAAGTTTTCTAGATGCTTAGAGGATCATCATAAAATTACAGCATTTGAGGGCTCAAAAAGTTCATTTTTCATTTTTAAATAACTGTCCCACATATTCCAGATACAGCCGTATTTGATACTTTGTACTGTTCCTGATATGTCTGGAGAGAGCTTGGCTGCCATTTGACCAGGCAGGGAGTTAACACAAGGAGAAATGGTAAGAGTAGCACGGAGGCAATATCCGTCATTTTACGTGCTCCATGTCCTAAGAGGCTCATGCAAGCCCTAGCGTATGTATACTGTGTTTTATCCTTGTAATACAGATACTGCTAGAAAAACAATGGCAAAGGGCAGCTCTCTACACTGTTGAACTGAGGCTTACCAACCTGATTTCTGATCACTGCAAAGCGCAGGCTAGAACCCCGACTGCCCCAAGTGGAAGGTGGAAGCGTCAAGCTGCCTGCCAGAAATCCCAGACCCTTTCCTCATCATGTAAGTTTCTCCACTGAAATAATAATTGAAGGAATCTGAAGATTCGGATTTACCCAATTTCTTTTCTAATCATATGCTGCCTATTACTACATTTTCATATGTTTGGAATGGGGAGTGGGTGGTGGAAGAAACCGAGCAGGCTTCCCACATCATTGCATCATTGTCCTCCCTGTGCTAGAGCCTGAAAAAGGACTTGTGCAGTATTCTACCACAAAGCTATGTCCGCCTCATAGGACAATCAACTTCAACATTTTCCTATACCAGCTAACAAAAGTTACCACCTTTTCATGTAGTTAGGAAAGTCAGTTCATCACAGTTTTCTATATCATAACAATGAAATTGGCTTTCATTTCATTACCTGTAGCTGAGAATAAAGAAAAAAGAAAAATACCAGACAATTTTCTTTAAAAATAAACGAATCAATCAAGTTGCAGCAAACTACTCACAAGAGAATTCATCCTTGGAATATAGAACAAGCTCTGCAGTGCACCAGTACACGCTTTAAGTAATGCTTTTCCAAGGCACATTATCCTCTCCTTTTAATGAAAGTAAAAAATAAATAAATAAAACCAACACAAAAGGCCATATTGTAAGTTCAATAACTATTACCACTACGGTAGGAGGTACGCACTACAGTAGCGCTGGAGACAGTTCACTTAAAGGTATGACTACTTTCAGTATGAGCAGATTGCAAGAAATTAATTGCTTTTCTCAGATTTTAGTATTGTTGCCCCAAGGAGAAACTGAAGTGGTGACAGAAGAATGCTACAAGCATATCACAACCCACACTGAATAATTGCTCTGATTTACTGCTGTGCTGGGAGATCCTAAAGATCACGTTATTTAGTCGCAGAGACTATGACTTATGGTTCTCGATTTAAATTTCTTTATTTGCTGCCTTTGTCCAAAGCGCCTGGGAGCTTGAACCAGGAACACACACAATTACAGACAAAGAGAGCTGCCAGGCTGGAAACACAGACATCAAGACCTAACTTATCTGGAATACTTTCATGAAGAGCCTCTGTTGTACATTACCTGTAATAGAGGAGAGAAGTAACAGAGAACTGAGATGGTGACTGCTGCATTTCTTCCTCAATAAAATCCAACAATCACAATATCCTTGTCAGGGCACATGGAAAGCCAGGAGCTCTAGAGGTGGGAGTCAGGATGGATGCCCAGGGTGGGCGGGCATGCAGGCGGGGCAGGGGGAGCCAGGGGCACGTCTGGCACCACGCTGAGGCTGGGGACAGTCCAAGGCCAGGCTGGGACACCAGCCTACAAGTCATGCCCAGCTCAGCGGGGCCAGGGCAGGGCTGTGGGCAGCTGAAGTGGCGTCCTGGGCAGTGGGCAGGGTGGGCGAGAGGCCCCAGGTGGGGCTGATCAGGGCCCATCAGGCCCATTAGTGCCCCCAGGACCCTGGCAAGTCTGAATATATGTAACCACTTCAGAATGGTTTCTGTAATGAGGAAAAATAATCACCCTAACAATATCCCTGGTTTTCCTTCCTTTGGAGAGCTAGGAGTAAAATTCCCATCCATTTCAGTAGTGCAAATTAGCACCTATCCTCTACCAGGCGGGGAAAAAAGGAACTATCTGAATTTTTGGATCTTAGCCCTTCCACTCAGGCCTACAAAATGATTTTAATTTGCAGATGAAAACTCACACTAAAAGATTCTGCATTTACCCTTTCAGTGGGTGAAACTATGTAGCTGAAGAATACCATATGCACATTTTCTGAGCCCATCTGTACGTTTGCTTCCAGCCTTATTAGAATATTGCACTAGTCTACAGCTTTACTTTCTAGATGATTCACAAGCTTTTTTTTTTTTCAATTTTCAGCCTTGCAGGATCAAACATACCAAAATTAACATGTATTTCAAGAATTTTTTTTCTCTCTGTTTACTACTCCTTCTTGCAAATAAAGCTTCATAAGAGTTAGAATTGGAGTCTATTTTCAAAGAGAAAATTTTTGGCTTATCAAATGTCTGTAGACCTCAAAAATTGCTATTCTTGGCTACAATTCTGTCACAAACATCCCAGCAAAACAGATGTTTATACTTATACTACTTTCTGTTTTGACTCTGCTTATTGTGAATAATTGTGAACAATATTGTGAATAGGAAGCAAATACCTACTGTTGAAGGAATAACAGCATTCTTCTATTTAAATTTTTAGCTAGTATTCAACATGCAGATGATTAAAGAATCTTGAGATAAAAGTTAACTTTTTTTTTTAAAGTAAACTCCAGAAATTAAAATTACCGTGCTACAATATTGATTCTTCAAAAAGTAACACAGTGAGTACTGTAGATGTAGTGCTTTCAGGAGTTACTCAATTTTATCAAAATAAATAACAATCAAATCTGTGGTTGTACAGGCTAGCATAAAAAAGTATTTTTTCAGGAATTTCATAACTCTGATCACGTGTAAAATGGCACAGAATTAATGTATGATTAAATTTTGCTCTGACCAGTATTAGGTATGTCCATAACAACTATGCATAGTTGAAAATTTTCAGAACATCTTCTGCCTCACTGATTCTGTCAGCTAATATAGGATCCTTCAGAGTAGCTGCAAGCAATTATTGAGGAATACTCATTGCTGCTCTTCTAAACATACCTGTGCCTATCTAGCACATGCTGCTAAACGCAGCACACAACCGCATTCAGTGCCTTCAAGAAGGTTACGCGTTTAAAGTTAAGCGCACACTTAAGTGCCTGGTTGGATGACGTCCAATATAGCTCACAGACCCTTATTTCATATACAAAAAAAATTGTATCAAGAACAGTCACGTATACAATTACAGGTTAATTTCTCAGTCTTGATAACTTTGAGATGTTGAGAGACCTCCACAATACATGCTCCACGGTCTTGCTTCCAGAGAAACACTAAAATCCGTGCATATCTAATTGACAATGTCAAAATACAAGCTGACAGCTTTTCCCACGAAACATCTTCAGTTCTCTACAAGAACTTAGGCAGCCTAGATTTACTAGACTACTTATAATTTACAGTAGTTTTGCTATGGTGGATTTCAGAGGTACAGTGGATGAGATTAAAATTCTGCTTGGATTACAGCATACAGTGATAAAATAAAACAAAACCCTGTGGGTTGACCTGTAATACTCAACAGGTATTTCACTTCTGGCCTTTTTCCCTTAAATTTTCATTGTTTTAAGTCATCTGTAGGTACTCAGGAGCTATTGTATAATAGAACTGTATTGTTCTGTGTGTCTCATACTTCAAATCTCCACAGAGAATTCAGTGCCAGTATTTCCAAAAGTGCCTATTTTAAGTGCAATATACATACCTAACTCTGACAAAGCAATTTACAGAAATTTCATTTAGCCACTTTAGCTTCTACGACTTCCTCTGATTTTGCTGAAGAAAATACCTGGGTTCTTAAAAGTCCCCCTAGCGCACACCTGAAGAAGCCTGTGTCTTGACTAAGCAGAGCACCAGGGCATCTCTGCTCTGCCTAAATCCATCAGGAGGCTGCAAACCTGGCTGTCCCATACCCCCGATTCAGTGCCAGGGCTCAGCCCCACAGGCAGCCTCATTCACAGCACTGGTAGAACTGAGTTCACCACAGAAGTACTCTGACTATAATCTGTACCTGAAGGGAAAAATAAATACTGGATACTTAAATGGTGGTTTAAAGGGCAGACAGTTTCAGGCTGTGCATTGTAATGTCATATACACAGTTATCCTAGATCTGCAGACCAGCTTGTCTGCACAAAGATACACAGCATTTTCGGCATGTTAGTCTTTCTTAGACATCTTTTCATTATTCAAAATTATTTCAGTGTGTGTGATCACAAAAAGGTATTAAATTGGTTTGTTCATTTTGCAGACAGTTCTTGGAATGTAGTGATGGGGATGAGTTTAGTCCATTTTCCAGAAAATGCATCTACCAAGGATAAATGCACAAAGAAAAGTATATTTCATCTGTATAACCCAATGTTACCATTACGATCACATAATATCTAATTATGTACTCCATAAATCTTCATATTTTGTTATGAAGCTCATAATAACAAAGTCTGATAAATAGATTCTCTCCCCTGGCCACTACCAATTGAGTAGAAAAAATACTTATTTATGAGGCTTTATTAATAAAATGTGAATAATTCAAACAGCTTCTTCAGTGAAGGAACAGCAGTAGCGTATATTCTTATTTGCATATAAATGAAATGATGCTTTAGTGTCAGAGTGAAGAATTAAATAATAAGAATTTTTACAGTGCAATCCTGACAGCCTCATAAATATCATGGTCATAAGTTGCAGTTTCCTAAAATCTCATTTTATCTTTTATTACAAAAATACGACCAAAGGGCGAAGTCCTCCTTATTTTACATGTGTGAGTATTCCCAATGACAATACAATTATTCAATAAGTGAGGTTACCAGATTCAGCCTTATGTCAGATAGTAGAGCAAAAGCACAGCATTACCTACATATCTATCAGGAGAACAGAATCTGTCATTTAACCATGAAAAAAAAAACCACCCGGTATGTTGGTACAATATAGAAAACAACAAAGAAAACTGTAACTCTGCTTTCAAACAGATGCTCCAAGTAACGATAAAATACAATATGGGGAAAGGAAAAGCACTCAGCTAATACACATAAGATGCCAGGTTTTCCTTTAGTCACGTAGGTACCATTTTGGCCAGGCACAGTATTCCTGTTAAGCTGTAAGCAATCACAGAAGTTGCAGCAAACACAAGAACATTCAAATTACTTTAAATGGCTTGTTCCTGCTGAGGAAAGCTTTAATTATGTCTATTTTAATTTTGTCTAAAGACTGAAAAAGTCTCTGAAGCACAACCCCAGACCAGCTATATTGTTTTGCTTTTGACTGTAGTCTCAATCATTTGCTGAGGCACAGTTGCTGAGCTGACCCTATGAAAGACTGCAGTACTAGAGTATGGAAGGACTGGATTTGATAAGAGAGAGCTGAGCTGGATGAAGTGCATTCTTCAAGGTGGCAAATAAAGGCAAGGGCCAGGGACATTACTTGAAAAACTACTCTGAGAGTTATTAAGTAATCTGAGCAGCTGGGACAAGAACTGGGGGCAGTCATCTCCCCCATTACCCGTAAGTGGTATTTTTCTGGGCCACAGTGCTGTGCAACCGGGATACGATAGTCAAGGATGGAAAAGGTATACACACAGAAAGGAAAGCTACATGTGGGGTGGTACTAAGAAAATAACTATTTATTGAGTTCTTGGAGAGCTTATAAATATAGAAAATTATTTATGAAGTCTAGAAAAGAGGGACTATTGGAGTACATAGTCTGCTTTCCTGTAAGTTACAGGCAATTGTATTTAACCCAGTTAGCCCTGAACTGTGCTGTACTTGAACACAACATAGCCTGTGTTTGCCTAACTTGCATTTTCCAGGAAGGCATTGAGTCTTGATCTGAAGACATCAAGAGCTAAGAAATCAACCACAGCCCTGATCTGTTTTTTCTAAGAATTAGTTATTGCCATTGGTACTGAATCGAGTACTGAAGACCACACTATTTTAACTTGCCTGATTCCAGCTACCAGGCATTATTCCTTCTTAGGTCACTCTTTGGTAGATTCAAAGGGCCCTTCTATTCAGTATTTCTTACTGTGCATGTATGTATACACTGTTATAAACTCACCTTTCAATCTTTTTGATTCAGTAGATAGATTTTAGTTCTTCAATTACATGGCATTTTCTCTGATAGAACATTCTGTAGCTCTTTTCTGTACTTATTTCATTTTTTTTGTATCCATCTTGCAACGTGAGCACCAGAACTGTACATACCATGCCTGAATCACCCTCAGCAACTTGTACGGACACGTGAAAATCGCCACCATTAATATCTGCATTCTGTGTATACATCAAGGTTTGTACGGACCCTTTTTGCTACAACATCACACTTGGAACCCGTGTTCAGCTACTTGCCAATTGACTTACAAGTCCTTTTCAAACTTTTCCATTGCGTAGGATAACCTGTGTTCATTTATTCTTAAATATATGTCTTCTATTGACTTTACGAAAACATGCTTTGAATGGGACCCAGTTTAGAAAGGTCAAGAATTCCTCTGCATCTTTGCCTGAGGTAATTTTTATGTCTGTTTTTAACTCACTCCAAATAGGCTGCAGAGGTTGCTGTACTCTAGTATATTTTCTGATGCCACAATAATTCTTGACATTTCAGATAGATCTAACTGATCAGAAAATACTGGCATAGACAGTCACTGCCACATCCAAGTGCATTATTCTAGGGCTTTGTAGCATCGTGAAGTATTCATTTGCATGTGAGAGCAAAGCTGGCAATCTCAGCTTTCACGTAGAATGGTTAAGGTATGGAAATGGAAATGAAAAACAGGGAAAGAAAAAACCTTTAGTCCCATGGTTTTCAAATCAATCTCTTCATGTTAGTGCAAGACTCATGAGTCCTGAATGATTGAATTTGACAGTATTCCTAAAGGGCACAATAGCATGAAGAGATTTGTCTCAACCTGGTGCTAAAGAGAGAAAAATCTGCCATAGAATCATATTGCTTGACAATAAGAGGAATTAAAAGTTAGGAAGCATGTGACATTTAGGCTAACGAAGACTATACTAACATTAAAATAGAATTTTATATATTGGTGCATACATATACTGCAAGGGCAATAACCACTTATACTTGCTCATTTCTAAGTAGTTTCTAATTTCTCATTCTACGTTTCTAATTTATGAGCAAGCGCTCTTGGCAGCAGGGGGATGTAAGGATCTCCTACCTCTGTCTGTGCTGGAAACATTCGTCAGTTGTCCTCGTGGATCTCTCCTGTCTTTGTTTCAAGGCTGGAGCACAGTACAAACACAAGGAGACTTAAGCTAGTTTAATTGACCTAGGAAGAGGTTAATAGCTGCGTTCTAGTGTCAACACAGACTATTTTAGATCTGTCAACAGACACAAAAATTTTGATTCACCTGCAGATTCTGGCAGCAGTGGTTGCAATCACACAGCAATGTTTAGATCCTTTCTTGGAGAGCTCCCAGAGGTTGGCTTTGGCAATTGCTTGTCAGCCTTAAGCAACGTTCTGCTTGGGCCTGGCTTGTCATTTGGCTTCTCATCCTTTAGATCCAACCTAGAGATAAAGCCACAAAGAGAAGACAGTTCAGCAGTTTGACTTGCAGAGCATTAGACATGCAGCTTTGTTTGTCATATTTGGTTGATGTAATTTCTTCTCTTTCCTTCTGAGAAGTTCTAACCTGGTACACTGTTGGAAGCGGAAGCCAAATGTTGAATGAGAAGATGGAGCCTTCTCTGCCCCAACAGCAAAGAAGAAAAAGGATTTCTGCTTACCCAAGCCAACATAAAAGGAGTGTTTCTCATGCTTTAGCAAAGGCACAGAAGCTATGCCTTTACCTATTCTGCATTCATTCTGAATAAAACAAAAATAAGCTAGAGATACTTAAGCATTAAGGAAATATACAGTGGAAATGGTATACATAATCTATACCCTTTTGTGAAGATGTACATGAAGAAAGGCAGATAAGAGGTGAATTTTGAGAAGATACTCTTATGAGAAGAATCACAGCCAACTTGACTGAACTTCCTCCTTAAACACATCAGAAGAAAGAACATAAAAAGCCTATTTAAAGAGATAAATGAAGGCAAGCATCAAGGCTGACATTTCTGGCAGACTAAAAAGAGTAGGACAATAAAATAAGAGACAGTATTAGATTATATTGCAAGTGCAGTTATGCTTGTGAGAACAAATAAATGGAAATTTGACATGATGGAGAACCAGAACCACTGGAAAGACAGCATGAGAGAGCACAGTGCATTTAGATCAATAGGAAAGGAGGAAATGGGGAGGAACAAGTGATCAAGATAGATAAATGACGAGGGTCTAAATGAAAAGGACTTCAGGTGCAGGAATGAAGAGAAATTGAGATATTGCAGGGAAAGAAACCATGACTAAGCAGAGTCTAGTTTAGAAGATAAAATGAAAGGGATTTCTCACTGCATATGAACGCAAGCTTAGTGAGGGGGAGAGAGATAGTACCATTAACAGAGAAATGCCAAGACCGGAAGCTTCACAGAAAGGGTGCTAATTCAGTAGTTTACATTCTCACAACTCAAAGGCAGGTAGGCTGAATTCTGACCTGGCTAGGAGGCAGCAGAACTAAACATGCAACTCAATCACCAACTATTTTGCAAATATTAATTTGAAAAAGTAATGCAATACAGCAGCATTCAGAAATAACTGCAGGTAAGACTATCCCAGTAAGTTAACTTAGAATGATGGTGCCTGTCATTAGCAGCAGGACATTCCTGCTCTTATGAATGTTTATGCAACCCTTCTAACTTCTACAAGATTACGTGGATAAAAGAAAGAATGGAATTTGGCCCGCATTATTTTGTCATTATCCCTCATTTAATTTGTTTGCTATAATCTGCTCCTAAACCCTCTCACCCTTGACTCCAATTATTGAGCATTACTGTACTTAACTTAGCTAAATCTTCAGCTGCTGCACTGATTTATTAAGAGCTCTTAACAGAAAGTGCAAATTAGAATAACTGTTGGGAAAAAAAAAAACAACACACACAAAACAAAGGCCAAAGTAGCTTAGCAACATTTCAGCACCCTCTTTCTAACCTGTATAATAGCAGGCTACACAACTTAGTAAAAGTGGTGGAACCTGTTCCTGATCTTAAAGTTTTTGCTAACCTAACTGCAGCTTATTATAAGGTAATAGCCAAATTACAATGTTGCCTTAGGACCTTTGGCAGCTTCAGGCTCTGTTGTTATTTACCAAGGGGTGAAGTTATGCATATTCAAATGCAGAAGAGGAGCTAGTCTTCAAAAAAACAACTTTCACCTCAAAATGAAAATAAATAATGACCAAAAATATGGATAAAAGACAAATTATTGTCTTTTACAAATAATAACAAATTATTGTAAATTATTTTATTTACAAACATGCAACTGCATTGGTTTCAGTA
Organism: Chauna torquata; assembly: GCA_013399475.1. NCBI lineage: Eukaryota > Metazoa > Chordata > Aves > Anseriformes > Anhimidae > Chauna > Chauna torquata. The sequence goes on from VXAL01004244.1 coordinate 41,736, forward strand.
ACATTCCACCACTTTAAATAGGAAAACATAATTCCAATAAATAGTCTCTTTTCCTAGTAGTGGTCATCGTTACTGAATAGAATTTGAGGCCCCAAAGTCCAGCAACAGATAACCAATGGACAGCAAAATCCAGAAGTGTTTTAAAACACTTCTGCCACTCGTTGAGTGTTCCGCCCGTGGGCAGGGTATGTAGCGCTGCAGCTGACTGGCTAAACCACCATCCTGCTTTGCGCTTTCTGTGCCACTCCTACAAACCATGGAGCCAAGATCCATAACGTTCCTGTTTGGTTTTGGTCCTTCAATAAACACAAGGAACTTTTAATTTTAAGCTTATGGCCACTAAGGTTACCGCTTTCTTACAGAGCGCCCATGAACTGTAGCTTAGAATAACGAGCCTGCTGTGTGTAGGCTTAAGTCTGTTCTACAAAAGCATCTCCAGAAGGGTTTTAGGACGGCATGAGCCAAAGGAATCCAAAGCCACTGATCTTTACCCTTGTCAGAGAAACAATGGCATAAAAGAATCGTTTTCTTTACTCTTGCATATAATGTGTGTTGCACACACATTACCATCATATGCTTGCTCGTTCCACGGCCAGCTGTTACAACGCAGGCCAGAATCAAAACACGTATTTATTTTTAATTTTGTATTCTGTGCAATCCCTTTTGTTATATAATTAGGTAAGAAAACAAAGCAGCAGGCCAAGTTCTGTTCTCCATTATTACTGGTGTAAACAGAGAGTAGTTTCACGGACTCTCGAGTATTTAACTGAATTTACAGCAGAGCTAATGAGAACAAGATCTTACCCAGGGATCGTAATGACTTTGCAATAATCACATACAGAGATGAAAATCTACACGGGCCGAGCCCCGGCGCGCAGAGCACGGGTATCAGCCAGCTCCAGGCACGCGGAGCCGGCACGCCGCAGGCCACCGCCCCGCGTCGCACGGAGGCGCTGACCACACCGGGGCACCTGCCTCCGGCGGCCGGCGGCCCCCGGCGCCGGGCACGCGGGTGCGCTCAACGCCCCCGC
>VXAL01004244.1:61210-118020 GCA_013399475.1 Chauna torquata
TAAACTGAACTGGGTTTTTAGTTTTCAGTTCTGTAAAGATGACTGAAATGGAAAAAATGCTGTGTGGACTGGGTGACAACTTGTCAATTCATAACTTCATGAACAAATGCAGATACCTTTGTTCTGAGCAGAACAGAGACTATATACTTCTGGCTNNNNAAAACATGGCTGGATGGAGAGCGGGTTGCCTCTTTCGTGGTTTTGTTTGTTTGTTTGTTTTTGAACTAATGTCACTTAGGCTTCAAGACTTGAAATTTCTCTGAAACAAACTTAGAAGCTATAGCTGCATAGCAAGTATAATAAAATGCCACTTACTGTAAAAACAAATCTTTTTTCCTAGGTAAATCAGTTCTGTGTACCCAAGTTGTCCCAGCACAAAACTTAAGAACCCTCTGTGAGAAGCTGAGAGGAACAAATAGCAGCTGTAACAGATCCCAGGGTGATGTGCCCAGCAAGTCTGTAAATAACTCGGCTTTGCCAGTTGAAATAGACAAACAGTGTGCTCCTGAGACACTCGGAAAAGAAATTCAACACTTAAAGAGCTGTCAGGAAGGTGATGGTGCTTCTGAAATTAAGGCAACAGACATGAAAGGATGGGATCAGGTTCCTGATGAAGCATATGACCTACTTGATAAGCTGCTAGACTTAAACCCTGCAACAAGAATAACTGCAAAAGAGGCTTTGCTGCATCCCTTTTTTAAAGACATAAGACTATGAGAACATATCCCTTATTGCTTTGATACATTTTATGTGAAAACGATACTGAAGCAGTTTTACCCAGTTGCCCTTAACATTTACACTCATTGAAATGCCATCACACTGTGCACAGCACTGCTGAAATTGTCTTGTACAGTTGGGCTGCGAATGTAAGTTTACTTTAAGAAATACTTGCAGATGTAAATATTACATAAAGATACTAACATGGCCTTATCCTAAGACACTTTTGAGGTGTTACGACTGTGCGTACCTGTTCTCTAGGAAAATTGACTTTGATTAAAACTGCAAGGAAGAGTTTCTCACGCTCTAAGCTTAATTCTCAAGATACTCTCTCAAAACATACAAATTTGCGTTAAAGTATAACTGAAATGAAAAAGTGCTTGAGAGTTTTTTTCCATAATTGCATCTCTCTGCTTTGTTCCCGAGTAGTACATGGGAGACTGAAATGGAACAAAATGCATTAATTTTGTTCAGACTATTTTCAGAGAACAGTTTTACTTTGGGAGTGTTGCTGGAGGAAGGGCCAGGTACTGGAGGTTATATCATCCAAAGAAAAGCATCACTGTTCTGAAAGTATATTTTTTTGCCATCTGTTCCTTCTTACTTAGGCAGTAGTGAAATGAGCAGTTACTCATTTTGCACAGCCTGTATTTCCTCTGTGCCATGGGTAGCTGTCAATATGCAACAACTATTGCCTACAGAATGTCTTGGGTTACATGTACAGGTTTGATTTCTGTTATGGAAGCTGATTTTCACAGAATATCTTTTAAATAAAGGATTTGTTTTTAAAACTTCAGAAGAGTGTATAGAATGCTTCTATAAAAAAAAAATTAGGTAAATATTTCCTGTGGGACATTCCTGCTCAGGAAGAATTATGCAGATTTGTTTTCTGCATAAATTTCTCAGTGATGTAAAACACTTTTCAGATAGAACTGTTGTATATAGCTGTCATAGTGGAAGTATCTTAATTATCAAAGAAGTCTTACACAAAATTAGAAGCTAGCTATTGCATGGTATTAAGTAAAAAAAACAACCTTAATAACCTCTAACTCCATGCATTCATTGTACAAAGTAAGTTACATTATGCTCAGCAGAGTTACTTCTTTAAAAACCTGTGATACTTTTGGAGACTGAAATTTAATACAATGTTTTTCCACTTATATTTCTTGAAATGCTAGTGGCGTTGTTGCTATAAAAGGTTACAAGCCAGTCTGTGAAAAGATTAGTGCTTTGATAACTTTTGTATATGCCTTCTCATGGAAGGTGGTTATGTTTGTGCAAAGGTCATGACCAGTGCTGTGGCTGAAGAGCAATTATTTCAATATATTCAAAATTTTTAATACATACAAAGTGATGGCAATATTGCTCTGTTCCTGGCATCAGCTGTTAGAGAAAAATATTTGCAGATGTCAGAATATTGATTGCAGAAAATCTTAAAACCCTGGGGCCCAGGTCTTAGTAACTTTTTCTGTTTATATAATTTCAACAAGCACATTGCTGAGAAATTATTTATCTAAAGGAATTGTGGCCAAATTTGGCAAGCAATGCTGTCTGCCAGTATCTGCAGATGTATTGTTTCCTCCTACGTTCACTCATGCTGTCTATGGTCTAATGAGAGCACTAGCTGACAACAAACAAAAAAATGTCAACCATCTATTGTGAACTTTCTAAACCACTTCTGGTTTTTAAGCTTTCCTGCTAGTCACTGCATTGAGCAGCTCCTTGCAACAGGCACTACGATAATTAACCACTGCGTAAGTTTAGTAGAGCAGAAACATCATTGCTGATGGTGTTTTTACCATGATTAAGGGTAAATGAACTTCTGTAAGAAACGATTCTAAGCGCTGTATATTCAATAACAAGCTAGAAGAATACAATGTTATTCTTTTCTCCAGATAGCTATTTATTTAAAACTTGAGAGATCTGGGGGGATGGTGGAATGATAAAGTGAAAAGAAAAACATTTGAAAAAGCATATGCCTGTGAAATATTTTTTGCAGCACTCTACAAAAGGATGAAAACCAGAAGTAAAATGTTAAATGCAATGGGATCTCAATGGGGAAGAAAAAAAATCGAGGTTAGCCTTGTTGGAAAACAGCAAGGAAACACTAGAGGTGAGCAGTAGTTGTCACTGAGCTTTCTCCTTATCTCTCCATTAGTTCTAAGATTCTCTCAAAGCTACAGGTAAGAACTGAGTACAAAGATTCCTTTAAAGTTTAATAGCATGATTTGACAAGTTTATAAACTGAATGTGAATCTCCTACCATGATAGTTGCAATTAGAAGAAACTCCACGCAGAAACAACAGTGCTACAACACATATTCAACTGGTTGTGAGGCCACAGCTGGATTACTGTTAAGTTCTGGACACTGTGCTATGACAAGGATATTAATAAATTGGAAAGAAACCAAGAAAGGCAGCAAAAATGAGCATGGACTTGGAAAAATGAAGAGAAACTGATAGAAAGAATCCTGAGAACAAAATGCTGAGAGCAAATCTAAATACATCTGTGTAACTAGTACAGGGAAGACAAGCTTATTAGCACTAAGCAAGGCGAGGAAACGGTGGCACATTTTAAGCTCACAGTATTTTTCCTAGTTGTAAATGATAATTAGGAAAGAGGAAGGCATCTTAGAAAGAAGCGCTTGAAGAAGCATATGCAGAACAGCAACAAGATTTCCTGGATAATACTGACAGGTATTCCAAGTCCTAGTGAGGCTGTAGTCCTCTCTCTTTTGAGGTTGGACTTAATGGCTTTTGAGATTGGACTCGAAGTGTTGAAGGGTTTATTTAAAGCTGAATGTTATGGGGATAAGAAAAGAAATAGTGCCTCAATATTCTGAGAATATTCAGTATCCTCCTTGTTTTATGTATTTGCCATACCTGGAATTTACATATTCTTTGCTCTCCAAAAAGTAAAAGTAATGCAGAACCAATATGCAGCCAAGGCTTCCTGTGCCGGTGCAGAAGGATCCCCAGAATCTGAGTGGCCTCTTGAGGTCACCGGGTCTGATAGGATCCTAAAATATTTTCATAACTGTCCAATATCTAGCCAAGTTCCTAAGGTCAATAACTAGATTGGACCTTAAGGTAGACCATCAAAGAAATTTTAATTCCAGGGCACCTCTGACATGGGTAATCTAGTAAACAAGGTGTTGTGATTTTGCAAGAATAAAAATATCACATCAAACTCACAGTGGGCTTTGTAATCTATTCTGGCTACTGTGCGACATCTTATTTTCATTATGATTGCCAAACAAAAAATATTTCCCTTACAAAGATGATTTATTTTTTTAGTATCTTTCTAACTAGTCTTACTAGTCAGCAAAATACAAAGAAAAAAACATCTGTAGAGCTTGCCTCAGAAACATTTGTTGATGATGAAGAGGCATGTTCTTCTGAAATAGATGACATGTTTAAAAGAATGTGTTTGCATTTAGCAAGACACAAACAAAATTTTCCTATATGCTGGAAACAGAACATACAATACAATGGAAGTCAGAAAAACACAGCTTTCTCCCATTTATTTGATTCATCCTTCATTTCAAAGACATTTTTTCTGCAGAGAGAAAGTCACTAAACACTGAAGGCACTTAGGAGAACAACAGCATTTTAAATGAAATTAATACCTTCTATGGCTTCACAAATTCTTATTCTATAACCAAACAATATTATATCTCAATTGATAGGCTTATAGCAAGGACAGTTTTCTGAGGCATTACTCAAGCAGTGTTCTTTATGTGACATAGTTGCAATAGGTCTTATTATTTCTTTATTTATTTGCTTTTTAAAGTGTACAGCCTAAAGTTATTTTTTCTACTAATGTAGCCACAGCATGTTCACTTCAACTCCATCTTGTCCCTTTTCCAGAAAACAGAACATGTACCGGGTCAATGGCAGTACATACGTAGTTCATGTTCCTTTCTACTGCAGCATTCCTGGTTGGCTGGTTCAAAGGGTAGTAAATATTTAAATTGGCAACCTGCACACAGTGGGGGGAAATTGATAGTCCCTTTGATCACATGCTTGCGAAGGTTAGCGTATAGGACTTTGTCACTCTGAAAATTTCTGATACCACTGAGGTGAGGGTCCAGTAGATTGGGTATTTTGCAACAGAGGGTACAGCATAACTGAGAATAACAGGCACATTTAAAAACCCTTGGTTATGTACTTAATTTTGCCTCTCCACGACTCAGACCTTTTCACTTTCATGTCCTTTTGACTGTGCAAGAATGTTGTCCCTATACAATGCTTTACTGTATCATGTTAAAAACTAACCACTAGAAGCATTCCTGACTATCCCCAGAGAATTGTTTATCCCATTTCTGGAAAGACTTAAATTCTCCTGTGGGGACACAGCAGGGAAGACAGTGTTTTTGTTTCATGTCATTTGCTTTCTTGCATAAAGTTCTTCCATGGTTTTCAGAGAAGTCAGATTTTAATCTAAGCCCTAATTATGCATTTGTTTCAAAAATACTGGTACTAAGAAGTATTTTCCTGAGGGTATCCATTTGATAGTTTTCCTTTATATGGCATAATTAAACTACTTATAACAACTAATGCATAAGTAGTTTTACTTCTTAATGCAAAGAGATAGGCATGTAGCCTAGCAATTGGAATATTTGAAGAACATTACCTTTTTGTGATGAAAGATTATATAAGTTCATCTAATGAATGCCTAGCAGCAGGCAGCTTACTGATAAAATCTCTTGCACTTTTGATTTCTGTGTTTCCTCTCACCAACTGCCTCAAAAAAATCCTACCAGGTCACATTCCCGGCACCCTGTGTTACTGTGAGGTATTGGTCTTCAATGATTCTTTTGTTGCTTTGAATGTTATAGTGCATTATGTGCAAGTCCATCAATTTTTTTCATTTCCAATTGTCCTATGAGTCTTCTCTCGAGTCCTGTTTCTGTTCTGCTGTCCATTTGCTTGTTTAGAAGATTTCAGCCTTTCTCATCAAAATCCCTGACTTGGATTAGGCTTACAGGTAAGAAATTCTAGAGTTCTCTCTAGCATTTCATTTCTCGTCTGTACTCTCATCTTATCTGATCTTGGAATTCCAGTTTTAAACAAAGGAGGAAATCTATCTTCTGCTGAAGTGTCTACTAGATGTCTACACACCTGTCTCTTACACTGGAAGAAAGTGGTAAAATAAGATAGTAACACTGAATTCGAAGAACACAGAACACAATGCCTTTTTCTTTCTTCTATTAAAAAATAGAATCAGCAAATTCTTTTTCCTTCACTAAATTCATATTTAGCTATAAGAATCGTTTCAAAGTTGCTTTCAAAACTCTCTAAAGATTTATTCTGTCCTCTAATTTCCAGCCCCCTCCCATGGGCTGCCTTAACTCCTCACGGGGCTCCTTCTCTACTTTCCAAAAATGAGGGGACTACAGTTTCTGACTTACTGCAGGAAGGTACAAGACTCAAATCAGAGGTCTTTTTCTTCCTTTAGTACTTCTTGTTTTATTGGATTTCACTAGGGTAGTTTACCATGGACAATTCATCACAGCATAGATTTGTTCTGCATGCAGCTTACAACCAAGCAGTTATCATCTACTGGGATCCTTCATGTGTGCCATTCAGCATATGTTTTCCATTGCCGGTCTGCTTGCAACTGGCTCTGTAACTTGAGTCATACTCACTACAGTTGCTTCATGAAAATATCGCATGTAGTTTGAATTTATAGGTATTTCCCCCAGTTGTCCTTGTTAAAAAAAATCACAGTATTCTGGAATATTCACTTACAGCCCATTCTGAGAGGGGAGAGGTTCAAGTTACCTCCTGATTGCTATGCATTTCTTTTGTTAAAATCAATGATTTCATTAATTTGATGCATTATAACTTAGATACGGTAAATCTCCTAACAGCCAGCAAACTGAGGACTGCAGAATCCTTGGCAAATTATCTTGGACATGGATGAAAATATATGGGACAAACATTGCTCTAGAACTGCAGTCCCTGGCCTTCTGTCAGAGCATATAAAATTAGACTTACCGTAGAGCTTTTCCTTGAAACATTCCCATAAAGATTCGTCATCTATGCGTTTCATAGAGTGCATAAAACTTACTGTTTCTAGCCATTTTAGATCCGAATGAATATGGTAGGACATTACTGTGCCACTTCAGCTAATTGCTGCTGAACCACATACCTTGTGCGATCACACCGCCTTTAGGACTCCATACTGGACTCCATACTGGTTCTGGACGTGCCTCACTCTGCCTGTGGCCTGCCTATAAAATTTAGGGTAAAAAAATAATACTCTGCCAAATCAATTACCTTTCATGTGTTGACTGTCCATAATCATAGTTTGTGAAATGGCATTGTTTTGTTCTATTATGTATTAATTATTCAAAAGAAGTAGCCATACTGCAGTGCTTACAACTCACTGTTTTTAACCCTGTAATATTCACACTTTATGGTCATGAAAGGCCGAGACATACTGCACTCTTAAACTGTAACTTGTAAAATGAGACTGAATTAAGTCAGCTTTAGATTTCTGTACTCTTTTTTTTTTTTTTTTTTTGTAGTTTTATGTGCCCAGATTGAAAGACATTTAATGCCCACAGTTCTCCGGTTTTTCCAGAAGCCTGTGAAGGGAAGGATGAAGGACAGGAGGGGAGTACTCAAGCTACGTGTACCAGTTTCAGGGTTTGAGGCAGGGGCAACTCATGGTCCCAAAAGCACTGCAGCTGGCACAGATCAGTGTCCCCCAACAATCAGTTTCCGCAGCTGCCCACACCTGGAGAAGACCCCACCACCAAGCATGGGTGCTCCTTGCACCTGTGGCCGGGCAGGGGCCCAGGGTAGGAGATGTGAGCGTGGGGGCAGTAGGGAGATGCCAGGGGACCCCCACCCGTCCCGCCTGGCAGAGCAGCCTTGCTACCTCCCCACCAGCCCTGCACACAGCGTGAGCGGCAGCCCTCCCTTTCTCTTCCTGCTAATCTTTTCCAGTTTATAAAACTGACAAACAGAGGGTAATAGATGGCTTTTAAAGATATGCAGCTTATTTATCAGGAGGAGCAGAGCTGCATACAGCAGCACAGGATTTTTTCCTTATCGAAACAGGCGAAGAACTGAAAGATGGATGTTACCAGATACCACAATAAATTCCAATTCCCATCAAACAAACTGTAACAAGCCATTAACATCCCTGACTCTGAGGGAGGGAGATCTTCCTGTTGGTCTGTGCTCCGGCACTAGGGTGACTTTTCCCTTGAACTGCACCACATAGTCAACAGAACATAACTCCTGCTGTTAAATGACAGGAAAGATGATCTGAGTTAAAAGCCTTATTTCCCTTGATTCAGAAGGAAGTCTTCACAATAGCAATAAGCAAAATTTTTGTTCCACTCCTCCTTTGACTTCTACATTCTCCTTCCCAAAAATGCATTTATCAAATTTATAATATGCAATTAAATATACCAGACCTAAGCACAGGAGGGATCTTTAACAACTCTTCCCAGACTTGTTGGTGACCAGAGAGTTAGAAGAGGCCTCCAAGAGCTCCTTGATTGGAGTGGAGCAAAGCAACAGTTCCTGCTGTCGGGAAGAACAGAGCTCAACAAAAAGACTTCAACAGACTAGTGGTATTTTGCCAGTGGTTTTTCTGTTTTCCCATCAGTGTCAGAGCAAGGACATGATTCCCTCCACACATTTTCAGCCACAGTTCTTCAAAGAGAAGCTCTCAATTCTCTTTGACTCTGCTACCATGAGAGCTAGGACAAGTGAGATTTTAATTCAAAGTTTATTATGGAGTAATATATGAAATATACATACACAAACTATTCCAGGTACTATTCAGTGTGAGTACAGGAAGAATCCGAACAGGCAACAAGCAGAAAATAGATGACAGCAGCAGCAAAATGAAATTGAGATGGAGTTCAATGCAAAAGGAAGAGCTATTTGCTTTCACAGTTTAGAGGAGTAAGAAGGAGCAAGCCCACTGCAAATTTTCATAGCCAGAGTCCCTCAGAATTAAACAAACACTGATCAGCCTACACACCAAAGTATTACTGAATACACTAAACTACCTGAAAGAATATTACTAATCATTTTGCCAGCTATTTTCCTTCTGGGGGCAAATCTGCACCCAGTCCTTGATTGTGCAGATTGGAGACTTACAGGAACAAGCTACCGCTCTCTTTTAGGATGGGGCATCCAAGGCTTCCTCCTCTGAAAACCTGGCATATGGCAAAACAGAAATGGAAAACAAGTTTTGGGACTGCATGCCTACTTCTTACCCCATTATGCGAAGGCAGGCTGAAGCTGGGGAAAAAAACTCCATCCTGGTTGAAAAGTGCTTCCTAAGCATAACCTTGTGAAGTAAAGCACTCAGAATAGAGATTAAAAACAAAACAACCCTCTCACTTAGAAGTTCATGTCAAAGAAGCTTAAGCACATGCCTCAAGTTAAACAGATGTTTAGGTTTTTGCCTGAGTGGGGCCTGTGCTGACTCTGCAATATTGCAGATTTACAGGACTGGCTAGCAGCAGCGCCGTCCCTTAATGCTGCTGGTACCTCTGCTCTACTGATATGTGCTCCTTGGTATGCACATACTGCAAACACTGACTCAGATGCCAGAGTTCTGTAACATACACAAAGCCATAAAAGTACTTTTCATTCTCTAGCAGTGTATTTGACTCAAATAAAGCATTTACATTTCTTGATAATGAAATATATATATATTTGTGTGCTACAGAGGTACAGAAGTGTTTTCATAACCTGATTATTGAGCCAATAAAACTAAAATGCCACATTAAACCAAAAGTGGGCAAGAAAGAAAACACAGGAAGAGCTGAAAAAATGTCAAGTAAAGATTGTTGCAAGATACTTTTCAACTACTGACGTGTTAAGAAAGCATTGTATCCACAGTGTCTAGAAATGAATACGTGTTATAAATACTTGAGTTTAATTTCTAAACTATTCTTGAAAACTTTTTGCCCTTTGCTAGCCTAAAGCGCAGGGTTATTCCAAAAGGACTTTATCTGCTTTAGAGACAAACTCCATTGCAGGGGGAAGCTCTAGTTGCCAAGTACTTGGCAAAACAGATTTGCAGTTAGGTACTTCCCTCTACCCTAGGGAACCTGAACTATAAAAAAAGAGCAGGAGACAGACCCAGATTTAACTAAATGAACTGCACCTACTCCAAAAGTAGTATGCCAAGTTTCAAAATATTCTGGCTTGCAATAAAGCTTTAAAGAGAAGTTTCCAACAGCCATCTCAGCAGCCTGCTCAATACACACACACAGATTTCGTACAGAAATACAGTTCAGAGCGAGGCCTGGGCAGCGCAACTTTTGCCAGAATTAGGACATATATAGAGAATGTGCTCATGCACTGTCTGTAAAACTCAGACCACTAATTACAGCTGGCAAGTAACACACATAGGAGGCAAGGGTGGTTGTGAAATAGGTTGCAAGATCTGCTGGGTTAGTTTGTTTGTTTAAAAAAAAAGCCTATATCAGAGGTACATAAACGTGCTGTGAATAAGTGAGTATATCCCTGCAAAAGGTGACTGTGAAGACAAACTGGCACAGAGATCCTCAGCTGGTGCTGCGTATGCACAGCAACTGACTTGCTAATCAAGTTACACTGAAAACACCTTTCTTACAGTTTTCTTTCCAATAAGTTGCAGATACTTATATCCTTTGGGAGGAATAAGTAAGAGGATCACAAGATGCTCAAGTCTTGCTACACTTCAAAAAAGTATTTTTTATTCCTTCCTAGTTTCTCAAGCATAGGATGAAGGAGCAAGTGAAATGATTCATTTAAGAAGCATCTACGGAAGAAAGCCTAAGCTTTTCTCTTGAAAGGTTACATGAATTTACTCCTTTTACAAATGAGAGCTGCAGTGATATGTGCAGTTCCTTCCTTTCCTACCTGGTTGAGTTTGCTGAAACAGACTGGTCCCCCAACACTTCGGCTGCACATAAGAAGATCATCCATCACATGGCTAAATGAACACACATAAGTGTAAGCCTTCTGAACAGTTTATGAAGCATTGACTTTAATCCCACTGTTTTTCTTCCTTTAGGAAGAGTTCTCTCACCTCTCCTTTCCCAACACCAGGAAAGTTTCCTGTGAAACTCCGTACAACAGTGATTACAGAGAACAAACAAACAAACAAAGCAAACATTCCTCATAAAATTACAAAGATAAACAAAAGCTCCGGGTAGCTCTTCTAGATACCAGAAGCTCTGATAGGTAGCTCTTCTAGACTACAGTGCGCCAGAGAGCTGCAGGAGCGGGGCTGCCGGGGTGGGAAGAGGAGCCAGAGCTGAGGGTGCCATGATGCTGGCCGGGCAGGGCAGCCTCAGCCCCGAGTCCTGCTGGCCTGACCCCTGCGAGGTGCCAGCTCGCATCTGTGGTCCAGCCGGGAAGTCAGTCAGCGAGCTCTGAGCGGCCTGGATGCAGCCCCTTCCATAGCATGCTCAGGCCAAGTGCTGGCACCGGCCACACTGGAGTGCCTTGGCAGCCTAATGTATGGCAGCATTTAGATTTGTAACTCTGCAGTGAAAGTCAGGCTGAAGAGCGATTGTTTTAAGAGCTAGAAATATGCCCCTGGTAGAAGCAACTGCAATATGGAGCACTTAAGTGTACTGGGAAATGTTTTCATTTATCATTTTAAAAACATAGACCAAACAAGAAACACTCAGCTGTTTATGTATAATTCCTTCTATTAAATACACCAGATTTTAAAATGAGATCTAAAGGTGATCAAGCAGCCTATGTAAGTGTTGGTTGTACCATGTGGTCAGGTCAAGGTGAAAGACCAATATGCAGCTTGAAATTTCACACAAATTCTACAGCTTTTATACAAAGAGAACCTGCAGTGAAACGCGAGGGAAGAAATGGGAGATCTGTAGCAAAAGGATTAAAATTCTTTATGAAATTGTGTGTCACTCGAAGGGCCTTCAGCAATATGTGTAATAACTTTTCCAAACCTGATTTTTCCATCAGCTTTCATAATAATAAACAGTGCTAGAAGTAACATACTTCTTCTCATCCCTGGAGAGCCACAGTTTTTAAGTGATCTCTCAGATGGGGCAGCACCTAAGGACCAGAGTTCTCCAGCATCTGGTTAACAATCCTGTCAGAGGAACCAGAGAGTTTACCCTAAAAGATACAGGCAGTACCTCGTGCCCTTCTCAATTCCATACATGTATTTTAGCCTGTTTTTGTTGTTATAAAAGTGCGATACAAGAAAAGTTTACAAGGCATCTTGCTTAGGGTGTTGATGATGATAGAAGTATGCCATTTCAAAACCCAAACAAGTTTAGTCCGTCTTCGGGGAATGTACTATTCTAATAATGACGATCTCCAAGTAAACTGAGGAAGAGCTGGGAACCACAGCAACCTTAAGTTCATTCTTCTCTGAAATACACAGGAACTGTTTATTTCTTTATGAGCTCAGGCACGATCTGGATTTCCATTTAGCTATTACTGTAGCAAAGTGAAATGAGAGCCGTAGCATCCTGGTAAGTTAATTACAGCCCACTTTCCCCCATCTTTTCTGTATCTTGACTAATGCTACGGAACAGGCTGGCTGGTCCCCTCCTCCTGCTATTTCCAGCTAATCTTTAGAAAGGACCGTCTTGCACTTGAGAATTCACTGCAATACCCATTATCTGTGGGAGCCATGTTTTACCATATGCTCCGTTCAAAACCCATCCAGCATTTGGTCATCCCCCACCAGATGAAGCCCAGCCGTGCCGCTGGAGCTGCGAGCCCTGCTTCAGGTCAGGCCAGCCTGTCTGCAGCGCAGCAGCACGGCCCTGGCAGGTAAGTGTGGCGTGAGGAAGCTCGGATGGGCTGTGGCAGGCGAGGTGTCACCTGCTGGGGCACAGCTGCTTCGGGTCAGCAGGTGTTAGGGAAGGGAACACCCACGCAGCACCAGGTGCTAGTCCGGCCCAGCCTGCTGCTTGCCCCCCACCCCAGACTCACCTCCACCTGCAGCAGTGTGGGGGGGGTCCTGGGCTGCTGCACTTGCTCACCTGCATTTTTTTTTTTTTAAGGTTGTTTACACCTGAAGCAAGCAGGCAGGCACTGTCTTTTTGCATTCTAGCAGAAGAGACCACAACTGTCCCAAGCCCACACAGCAGAGAACAAGCATCCCTCAGCTTTCACACCTGATACAGAGGCAAAAGAAGTTTCCTCCTTGTATTGTCTCCTCTGTTTTTATTTGGTTTTGTGAAACCAAGACTGAGGCATCTTGGTCGAGAGACCTGTTTTCTCACATCTAAGATATTCACAGTATAGCTATTGAGCCCACGAGGGCTCCAAATATCACCACTGGCCATGAAATACTTCTCAGCAACCACCACCAAGGTTCAGACTTGCAGCAAGAGCCCCAAAGCCTTGTAACATACCACAGGAAGAACACTGAAGAAACCGAGTGTCTCCCCTCTTCTGGTCCTCACAACAACAGGATATTTGTTACACAAAAGCCTGAGCTCATCCCAAGAAGCAATCAATGCCCCAGTACAAGGAAAAGAGATACAACCCAAGAGAGAGGTCAGGAAATGTCCTCGCGATCGGCTTGGCCTGAGCACATGTGCAGCCAGGCACTTGGAGAAGTGCTGTCACCCCCTGAGGTGCACAAATGGCCCACTCCTGCTCAGGGTGAGGCTGGTTTCTATCAGCTTCTGCAGCAGCCTGATGCAGCACAGGAGAGTTCAATGATCTGCAAGCATTGCTGCGTGCCAGCCGTCCTGCACCTCCCAGCCTGAGCCCCAGGTGTGATTTAGCAGTAAACAGCAAGGAAATACCCACTGAAGGCAAGGAAAAAGGTAGCAGGTCAGGGAGAGCGAAAGCAGGGGACGTGAGCCAGGAGCTGAGGTGACCACAGTGCGGAGGGTCCCCTCACTGAGCCCAGTCAGGAGCAAAAAGAGCTGGAGGCGAGGCCACCGCACAGATGTGGGGCCCAGCCAGCAGGCAGGGCCAGGGCTGGAGACAAGCACATGTATGGAGCCTGAGCCAAAGCGCAGCCCTGGCCACGGGCAGAGGCCCGGGGAGGCTGGTCATGGGCGCTCAGGACCCTGCCGTGGTGCTTCCAGCCTTCACTGCCTCATCTCCTTGCCAGATTTTAAAGCTATTGTAACCCTATTGCTTTTATCATCACGTCTCCAAAAAGAAAGACAGCTGCCTCGAGACTTCTGTCTCTCTTAGAAGAGAACAGTTTCTAAACCAGCTGTTAGGGTAATTTAAGCTCATGCTGTCAAATAAATTGACCGTGCAATTTTTGAGGTTTACTTCGTTTACACCTTTCAAAGCCAGCCTCAGGGACGTCAGTTGCCGTTCAAGAGAGTATTTCAGTGCTTTAATTTAGTATTGAACACATTACTGCCATTTTTCAGTCTCTGCTTGTCCATGTCATACACGCTGCTTCCTGCCACATCACACTCAGTCATTTCTGTTTTTCTATACGACGAATGTCACAAGCCCCGGCATACTCCTGTTATGTAACCTCCTGCTACTCGGCGCAGGAATTCAGGATGCCGAGCGGCTGCACTTGGCAAGCTCAGATTTTGCTTCCTGTAAAACTGGAATGTGGAGCAGCTCTCCGAGCTTTGGAGTTTGTACAGCAATTACTCCATTAAAGAGTTAGTCTGGGAAATGAAAATAAGGCAGGCGTTGATGCAAGTCTACTGCCAGGTCTGCAAAGTGGGACTCTGCTGAAACTGAGTATTTTAAAGTAGGTCAGCACACCATGTTGTGAATACAAGCAAGTGGTCACCGGTCAAATCGTTCATGGGTCACTGGGCTGCAGCAGAACATCCAAGAGCAGGACTCTGATCGCACAACGTGACCCAGAAGAGTCGAACGTCTTCTAACAAGGACCAGAGCATAGTGGAAATACACGCCTGTTACATCATTCTTTTCCCTTTCAGAGTATTTATTCAAATAAAGACATTTTTTCAACAGCAATGGAAGAATCAAAAAGCAGGAGCAGTCCTAACTTGCATGAACAGCCACTGTGGTGGTGTATTGTGTCCAAGATAAGAGCTTTTACAGTTTTTCCAGTGGTCTTGGCTTTATGTAAGCATCAACCTGACCGTAACAACTCTGCATTGCCTCATTCTCCTTCTTTCATTACATTATTTTTTTTTCTAAATAAGTCTTCATCTTACTGTCAGAGTAAGAGTCTAACTCTTTCCAATGAGCTCCCATCCACCTTGCCCTGTTCCTCCTCTTCTCCTAACTTCTGTCCCAGCTTCTGCATGCCCCAAATGCTTTCACACCACTTCATTTCTAACCAGGCTACTGCTGTGAGCAAGTAAAGGAGAGTGAGTTTGTTTTTGGGAGTGCTGGAGCTACAGAGCTGCATCTGGCACTCAGGTTTTGGCACCAAACACCCCAAAAGTTTCCAACCAGCAGGAGAAGTCACTGCAGGACAGTCTGCTTGGCTCCAGGGTCCCAGGTTAGGACAGACGCGCTGGCCTGCACATGATACCCGGTTTCTCCTAACACCTAGTAGCAGTGTGGAAACAGAGCATCTTAAGCAAAAATTGTTGCCTTAAGAGAATTCAACACACTAAATTCAGATATGACAAATACTTGCAAATCCCCTGCCCCTGAAAGAATTGTGCTGAACTGCTGCACCAAACCATGAACCGCTAGAGATTCTCAGAGGAAATATCCTCTCCCCTACACCAAGTCATGTGGTTCATTTTTTTGCATGAAAGCCCAAGTATAACAGAGACGGCAAGTTTCATACTGGACACCTAAGGCAGTGTTATCTCCACCATTGGGAACTCTGGAAGGGGAAGGATCATTGGATAATTTTGAGTAAATTTTATGAGCAAAGTTGCAAGAACTGTATGTTATTCTAAGTATAGCTAGTACAAGTGGCAGAATAGAAGTGTCCAACCCCTTTCAAACATCCCTGCAAGGGGCGTTCCTGCTGTATTGGTGGCATTGGAGAATCCACACACCTGCCATACCCAGGAAACCAGACTTGCTGAATCCCACTGCCTGTCGAATTTCGTCCTATTTCATGCCTGAGGGAGCACTCGAGTTACCACCGGTGTCTCTTGTCACAACCTGTTATTTATTAAGTATGCATTAGCGCTCGTTTCTGCCTCTCCAAGCAGAGATCACTTTCCCTGAGAGCTAGAAGCCAAAACAGCTCTTCATGATTGAAAAGTCTGCAGCAGGATCAAGGTGTCATTTCTTCACGGTCCAAGGGTTTCACCTCTCTGTGGAACCCAGCAGGTTGCTGGAACACAGAGCATCTCTACTCCACACTGACTGTGAGCAGACGATTAGCAATTAATAACCACGTGTTTCTCTATTTCTTAAAGGAGCTACCCATTTGCTGGAAGTGAAAGGTAGCACACTGACCCCGTAGCTCACATCTGCCCCTCTGCTGCTCCCCTCTAACTTGGCACAGGAGTCAGCACCTTAGGACTCCTACTGACTTAGTTCCTATCAGTGCCAAGTGGGTGGGAAGTGAAATACAAGCTCCTCTGCCCACAACACCACACATTTTATTCATTTAAAAAAAAGAAAAAGAAATACTTCTGTTGGTTATGCTAAAGTTTGAAACCAAATCCTCCCAGATTTATGTTAGATCTGATTTTCTCTGTATTTTAAGAAATTGGTTTTGTAAGGGACACAAGTAATTTCAAATACATTCTCCAGAATTCAGAATGTTCTCTCTCTCCCCTTTTTTTTTTTTTTTTCCTCCTGAGTTAGGAGTATAAATACATCACTAGTTATGGACAAGATCTAGCAACAGTTAAATAGTCCTCATTCTCCTGAAGATAACGGGATTACTCATATGAGACCATTTTGAAGCACAGCAGATTTTTTTAAACATTTCTTTTGGCTTAAAATATTTAGAATAAAATCTCCCCATTTTCCAGGAACACAGATGTTTTATGTCTGGCTTTAAACCGAAATCTGTTTGTACCATACTAAGATTCCCAGTGAATAGCTGCTTGAATAACTGCAAAGCCTCAAGGCTGATCTTCCTTAGCAGTGGTTACCTATGCCTTAATCAAAGATTTTTTTTTTCCCCCCCTGTGGACTACTTCAGTTAAATTAATTCCATTTTACAGCATTCCTTTGAGGATGCATTCTGTCAAATAGATATTTAATAAGATTAGGGATAACCAAAGTCTCTGCTCAAAAACCTGGAAATTATAAGATTTGCCTAATGTTTCAACAGGAAATTTCAGGAGAAAAATAAATCCTGATTTACCAAGAATTTCTCATAGGGAAGAGCTATGTTTGAAAAATGTCCTAATCAAAAAAACAATGACCACAAACAAGCCCTTCAAAAAACGAAACCAACTTAGATGCACCCAGTTTTGACATTTCAAAGTCAGAAAGTACAGTTTGGGTCCAATGTTATATACACTCTGAAATTTTACTTAATTTATTTAAAGATCAAAATATATACTTTTATTATCTGAATTTCATTATTTTTTCAGATCATCAGCTTTCAAAAAATTGAAACTCTAAATGAATTTTATCTACTTTTTCACAGAGAAAATCAGGGTGGAAGATTTTAACTTCTCTAGACATTTTCTTGCACTTCTGGATCTGGAATCAAGCAGATTTTCTGGGTTCACAAGTCTATTTATTTGGTATACCAAAAAAAAAGGAGGAAAAATAGAACTCCATCAATATTTCTCCTCCATCTGCATGCAGGCTAAATCAGTTTTATCCAACAACCTGCAGAGTGAGCGGAGGCAGTGGGAAGTGCTTGGCCATACTGATTTTTCTTCCTGAATGTGTTTGGCCTGACTGATATTATACCACAGAGAGAATTGTGAGTGGTATTGTGTAGGCAGAGAGAGAGAAAGCTAGTATTTTTTCAATACTCTGTTTATAAATCTAAAGGAAATAATAAAAATAAAAACATAGATATTAAAAACTAGGATCTGGGCTTGCAAGTTTTGAGTATCTCTACTTCTTTGGGAACTGAGGCAAGTACAGAAAGAGCTTTTCTTCTTAGTTTAACTTTACCAATCATTTAAAGTTAGTTTTGTAAAGTTCAGTATATTTGACCATGCTTTAAAAATAATTAAAAAATAAAAATTCTGGGCCATAGAAGAAACATGCAAAAATACTCTGACCAGAGCAGAAGCTCCACAGATTAACTATCTCCTACAAGAGATAGGCTGGAATTAAAACTATTTTGATCTACGTTAAATAAGATGTCAGCATAAGTAAATAAGATGCCAGCATACAACAGGGAACCTGTTTTGTCCACTTCTACACCCTAGCAGCACAGCCACCATGGGAACAACGGTCTCGATTTCCCCATTCCCCCCAGTGACTATGCTACTTCACCCCATCCACGTGACATACACAACATGTGCACCTTCATCCCAGGGGCCCCATCTCTCCGAAGGTGTCACATGCAACCAGAAAGAGGTCAGAGGTGTACAAAGCCAGGACCACCGTCCAAACCCTGCACTGCACTGTCTCATCTCCAAGCTCAGCCCACTGAATCTGCAGTCCATACCAGGTTTCCTGGGCCATAGACTCCCATACGCAAGCCATTTCCTCACCCTCTTCAATGATAAAGAGGAGTCTTAAACAACAAAGATTTTCTGAATAAAAAAATCTTTCTTTGAACAAGACATTCAGGGTTTCTACATCTCAGAGCATGTAGCAGTCCAGCCATCACAAAGAAGCATTGCCTGACAGGACATTTTAAATCAAAAGTACAAAGCAACAATGCAGTCTTTCAGCTATCAGTTCCTGGCCTTGTGGGGCAACACTGACTCCAAAATTGACTCACTTGTGCCTTCTGCTGTTGCTGCTATTAATGTATCTCTACAACTGTGCACACTTCCATAACTCAGAAGTTCTCTGCAATTGGTGTATTGCACACAGGCCAACAGCCTCCTGGCAGACCAGTGTGACTAATCTGCTAATTTCTTTGCTCCAAGACTCTTTGCAGAAGAGTCTTGACTGAGCTATTTGTGCTTCTTGACTGCAGTTCAGTTTCAGGTTAAAATTTAAATAAAGTAGGAATTGAAGGATAATCTCTCTGTCCTAGGGAGAAATATCACAGACCCTTATGGTCAAAATAAAGCACACAGCTTTTAGCAACTTT
The DNA here is from genome assembly GCA_013399475.1 of Chauna torquata. NCBI lineage: Eukaryota > Metazoa > Chordata > Aves > Anseriformes > Anhimidae > Chauna > Chauna torquata. The sequence continues at coordinate 80,009 of VXAL01004244.1, forward strand.
CCTGAAATCAGTTATAGGGTCACTTAAAAAAAAAATTAATATATGGTATGAACAATCATAGTTTTGGTATGTTTACCTTCTAGTAATCTATGGACTTCAAACATGCGAGATGCCATGCTTGAAGGAAGCAGCAATAATACTTTCCTCCAGAAGCAAACCTGGTTTAAGAGGACCCCTCCTGCATAGGAACATCCCCTGCCTTCTTCCCCTTCTCCCTCACACTGGCATAGCTTCTAGTTCGACCTTGCTGCAAAGCGAAGCATTGAAATAAAGCACCCCCTTCCCACCCCACTGTTTTAGAAACCTTGGTCTATCACTTCAGTGAGGCAAATCAGCACACAGTTGCACCAAACATCACAAGAGCACAGCTGAAGGGATAGTGAACTATAAGGAGAGCACAAATGGGATGAATGGACTAGAGCATGGGAGAGCCAGGATTTTTTTTCTAATTGTCTTTGCTAGAAAAGCAGAAGTATCAGGCTATATTTTCAAATTCATTTAATGCAAAATAATGGGTAATACACAGCCACTGAAAACGGCACATCAAAATCCCAGTCTGTTCTAGAGAATTTATATCTAGAGTCCTGTTTATCATTTTTTAAATACAGTTTCTCTCTTCTGCTCTGCTCAATGCATTTGCAGTCATGTTTTGCTGGAAATTGGGTACTATAGCTGCAACAGTGTTAATGCTGAAGGTCAAACCAGAAATACAAGATTAAACATTCAGCTTTTGGAGAACATAACATTGCCAAGGTAGTTTAAAAGCAGCTCACTTTCCCATCCATCTTTGCCTTTGAAAAGACAGCAAAGCAGTTTTACCCAGATTATGAAGTAAAGATTTCCACATAAAAGTAAATATGCAAGGAGCATCTCCTCCATTGCAGGGTGCTGCATGCCTAGAGTTGCTTTACTTTTGTTTGCTTCAGGCTTTCCCATTCTGTACTTCCCCTATAGCTATAATTTCTACCAATTTAAAAAAAAAAAAGTTTGCATTGTCTCAATTCCAAACAGACAATTCAGGTTTTTGTCATGCTGCTTTGGTGTGTTTCTGCAATTTGTTGTCAGAACACATTGCATGCCTATCAAATGTTTGCATTTATATCCTGTGGAACTCAGAGTGCAGAGAACTAGCAGAAAACAGGAATTGATACCATCCAAATAGTTTGTTTATAACGAATATTCTGGAATTTACCTCATCAAATAGTATTTGCTGGAGCAAATCTAGATTAAAGTCATTTGGCTGATGCTATTCTTCCCACTATTTCATTCAAGTCAGCAGATGAGGATGATCTCTTGAGAATTTTTTGGCTTTGCAGAAATTCTGACGTTATGGTCTGGCATTTTGAGTGTTACAATCAAATGAATCCCAGCCGTTCATTCCCCCATCCAACATGTTCTTTCACTCAACTCAACACACCCTTCAGTTAAACAACAATACATTTCTCCCCACATTAGTTAGAAGGCCTTGCTTTTTATTCTCCTAGAGTAAGGAAGCCTTAGAGTTTGCACTGTTTGTACATCTATCGTTTGTTTATCCTCCCTACAAAATCACTTTTGACCTTTTCTGCTGTATGTGCTACAGGGCAGAAATCTCCAAGATGTGTTGATACTGGCTCACAGGCAGAAGAGACACCTAAATTTGCTGCCCACAGGGGGACCACCTGCAGCACTTATGCAACTACAATACAAGACAGCAGGGAATCCATGCTACAGCATGTGAGGAAACCTGCGAGCAGAAAATCTGAAGCCTGAAGTATAACATCCATACCCAGCTGGATTCCCACATGCACAACCTGAACTCTTCGAGAATACTGACAGGTATAAAGCACATTCATGCTTTAAAATCTGCTGAAGTAGATCCATGTAGTACATGCTACTGGCAAACTCCTAAGCCCTTGACACACATTAACAGAATTGCACAATCTGGCTATTCACTTTCTTTCCTGTTGTCTGTTTTCAATTTTTTCTCCAAATTTTTCAAATCCTTTAAGTTTGCTGCTATTGCTTCTCTCTCCTTTCCCCTACTAAAAAGACACTTCACTTTGCCATTGTACTTCACACTGCCTTAGCACTGGAATTGCCTTTCATGTAAACAGCGTCACTGTTTAGAGATGGCAATTTAACCATTATTCATTGTTCTGAAAACATTATACAGGATTTCTGCTATGCAAACTGCTTACATCAGCAGAATTTTCTGTTAAGCACAAGCTTTTAATGGTTTGAATTTTCTTTCGAAGAAGAGTCCAGGTGGAGTCTTTTATTTTAAGCATGGAATGCATTTCATTCACTGAGTTATCTGTTCCCATCTTTGTACGTTGTTCTTTTGAACTGCGCTACTTTCTGCTGTATTCCTCCATAAAAGGCATGGTTTACGACAGAAAATTCTGAAACTGCCTTTATCTGCTATACTCCAACCCCTTACATTACTTAGTTCTATTTCCATTTAATACAAGCTTATTGAAGCCAGCAACAGTGACTGTTGCTATGTTTTTGTACCCCTTACATTTGTTTCCATTTGTACTGGTCTTATTTCTGTTGCTTGACATGTTTTCAGTTGCTTCGTCTATGGTTAATCTCTTCATTGCATCACTTGCGTAGGTATCATTTGGACTCAAGTAATCTGATCACATATCTGGAATACTTCCAGACTTTTAGAACAATATTATGAGAGATTACGCTTAGAGTTGGCAGTGTAACTCTTAGCTAGACTCATTTTCCTAGTGGGTGACTGCAAGAATTTTTAGGAATGCAGCATATTCCTCTGGCTGTACCAACTATGTTTTTGGTCTTCAACTGAAAATAATTTCATATCCTATCACTCCTTATGATGTGCAGACAGGCTGAACTTTAGCAATGGAGTCTTTGTAAAATAAAATGATCAGTCAGCATTTTAGTTCATGGTTCCAGCTTCTAGTGGCCGGCAGCTGGCACTCAGGTTGGTTTTCTGACCTTGCCTGGGGAACATGAAGCTAGATCCTTTCTTGGACTAAGTCACTTCTGCTAGCCCCATTGCTCACTATAGAGTCTTGGGCCCAGATGCTGTCAGAGTAGGCCATTTTCTCATCAAGAGAGCAATGAATGGATGTCTACTTGTGATCAACGTCTGAGTACAATATGCACCTACTTTGTATTGAAGCTTTGAGCAAGGTTGGACAAAAACAGGAAAACTAGACGTTAGAAGTTAATAGTGTTGGTATATTCTAACTCCCATGAGCACTCCCACTAGAGCCAAAGAAATGACCCACATAAATGCTCACCATCACAATTACAGATTGCACAATCAGAATCCTAAAAATAGGAGCAAAACTTACACAGGCACAGTACTATTTTCAAGTCTGTAGCCAAACAGTTCAGCCTTCGAGTTTTCAGGCCAAACTGCTTTTCTTACACAGACTGTCTGAAAATACTGCAGAGTCTCTGTTTTAATCTCTCTCTAACACAACCCAAGCTTTATGTGAAATTTTCTATCAAAATTAACCCTCCATTCAGCTAAGATGCACCCTGGTCTTACAGTTGCTAAATTTTGGGACTTAATAGACAGAAGACCACCAAGCAGAAGATTCAGGTCACCCCTCTCATGAACAATCAATGCCTAACCTGTTCATCAGGGGTGTTTTCTGAACACCATCTGCTAATACTTAGTAATGTTTGGCACTTCCCCATCCCTAACCCATTTCTAATTAAATCAAATGTATCGTGTTAACATCTACTGCACTGAGACCTAGTCATGTAATTGTACTTTTTCCCTACATATTAAGAAGTGTCTAAGCTGTAATTGTACTTGACCTTTCACTTCGTAAGTGCTTATGTAGAATGGCTTATGTAGAAAGGCCTTATGCAGGACTTGTAGGTTATGAGAGTAAATAATTTTGTTTTCTAACTCCTTTTTAGCACTTTTTTATTTTTTATTAAAGAGATTTCAAAAATTGTGCCTTTATAATCTACTGGGTCACAAAAGACACACTGGGCTTGGTTTTATGAAGTCACTGTCACCTTGGTTTTAAGAACTCAGTATTTTTAACATTTGAATAAGTTCCAATCCTGGAATTGTAGTAATACTAGTAGTACTGTAATACTGACCTGGTACACAAGTCCAGGATCTCCTCAGCACTTTTTAAAAGTGAGCGGCAAAATACATTTACCAGTCTTCAAGCTTCTTGTGCTTTTATTGACTACAATGAGAATATTTATTTCTTATGACCAGGTTGGCCGATTTGATTCCATTCGCAAACTCTGCCAGAACTCAAGATTTGATATATCGTAGCTGTTACTGGTAATATGTTGTTAGCAGAGACAAAGTTTTGGTGACGTTGTACACAACATGACAGATCAAGCCATGAATATAGGAACTCCCACTTCTGCCAGATCAGGGAGACTGAAAATGAGCACCTTTGCTTGACAATTTATTCTCAATATTCACATTGCTTTATCTTATGCATATTCTCTAATACTACCTTTTAGATAATATATTTTTTGTTCTGGACATATTCTGTTTTGCACACACAGAGAACATGTTTGGGTAAAAGGCTGCAAGCCTTCTCTTCCAGAACATCCCTGCTCCTCCCTGGGTTTCCGAGTACATTCTTATCAGGGAGTCAGACCTTGCCAATTACAGGATGCTATACAGAACAGAATATCTAGTCAAATCCCACAAACAGCCCCATCCTTCCTAATTAAATATTTATTTAGTAGTAAAGCTCATGTACAGAGTGTTTATAACATATCTCATAATTTACTAAGTAGTATGCTTTCTATCAAATTTTTATAGGGAAAATCTACTTTGCCAGAAAAAGAAAGTCAGTTCTTTTTTACTAGTGAAAATCACAATGGAAATCCTGCTATTAAACCCCCTCATAAACACTATCAAAGAATCATACCAAATAAGGTTTGTAAGGATCTTTTATTTAAATAAGTAACAAACTATTTATACTTTTACAACAGCCTGTCCTATTTTAGTAAATATTTGGCAAAGTTATTTGATTAAGAGAGCAACCTGACCCTCATTTAACATAGTTATTTGCCATACTTAATCTTCCATCATTTCAGTTTAACTGCACAAATATTTTTTGATATTTTAGTTTAAGTAGTGCTTTTTGATAGCTTGGTTAAGACTGGAATTACTAAAATAAGTGACCAAAGGTATCTTTGAAAAACTGTAATACAGACATCTTAAAGCTGAAATCACTCCCAGCAATTCAGCAGTATGCGCTATGTGGAGAAGAGTGTGGTCACCTTTTGTTCCATCACTAGATGCATCTTTTATTCCCACACTAAGCCTTATTTTAGAGGCTCTTCTACACAGAGATATTTATTGGTCTCTGAGAGAATTTTAGAAACTATGGTCTCTGTTCTGTGCCCAGAGATTGAAAAGTGCCTTGCCCCCATGTCATGCTACCTAACGTAGTGTCACAAAGCGACTTACACTTCTTGTATCAAAGTCAAAGGAGAGCTTGGCACTAGTGCTGCAGATGTATGAGGCAATGAGGCACTATTATGCATCCTGCAGTCAGCTTCATGTTGCCTTCTGGAATTTACCAGTCAGCATTACCTGGGCATATTTTGTCCTCAGGCAGCAGCAGGTGTGCACAGTTTACAGATCAGCCCCACCTCCTATCCCACAGCACCATTTTGCTCTCTCATATTATGCATGACTGCAATACACTTGACTTTTCTGGAGGAATTCTTATCAATTTCTGTAGAGCTCTTCCCTTTGATAAGAATGGAATTACTTATTCCAATTACTTATTCCTTGCACACACTAAAAGATACTGGTTTCAGTGGAAATACTGAATGTACAAGAAATACAGGGTTAGTTTTAGAATTGAGTTTCAGGATGGACAGATTTTTCCAGCTAAGCTTTTGGAGAGTATAAACTCATTTTTGGCATTGACTGTATGAGAGCTGTGACCGATCAGTGGACCCCCTCTGAGAAGACAGGCACAGGCTGTGCTCCTGAAGTTTTGGGAAGAACATGCAGAGTGACTGACCGCAGCTGTTGCAAAGAAAGCTGAACTTATCTCAACAAAAAGGGGACTGGATTGTGCCCCTCATTCTAGACAAATGGCTGTATCAGGTGTGTGGCTGGATCAGCTGTCCCTGAGTTAGACAGGAGTGCAAATGTCTTCCTAAGTCACCTAGACCTGCGGGGACCCAGGGCAGCTATGAAGTGCTCAGCCCAACATGGAGTACACAAATCAAACAATGAACAAAATGAACTTTGAAGATAGCAACGTGCATGAGCTGGTTTCAACCCACACATTCCTTTCTGGTGACTTGTGATGCCTGACATTGTGATGGTGAGCATGGTATAGACTGGTAAAAGTAATCACATTTGTACTGCAATTCAACTCTGCTAAGTCACAATACAACTTGAGTACACTGTGGTAGGACACTGCTAAACCAAAATTCCGTATAATGTCAGATAACTTCAAATAAGTAAAACTGGTAGTAAACATTAAACCCTCCACACATGGAACATCCAAAAGATTATTGAACTCTAGTAAGAGCCTAAGCCAGTCCATCCAGAGGAAGTGTTTCATTATATTTCATGCTAACAAAGTATTAATGTGGTTTTTTTTTTCGAGTGTACAATGGCAACCACATTACAAAATAATTTCATAATATTAAGGTAATGGGCAACTCACACTACAAATACAGCATAGACAAGAAACTCAGCTACAGCACAGATCATGCAGACAAGCTTTAGCCTTATCAAGATCCTGTTGTGATGGATTGTAGCTGTTCTGCAATCATTTATGAATACTCAATGTTTACTGGGATGTTTAGTGTACAAGGAGATGAGGGGAGGGCACAGTATGGTCTTCTCTGTGAACACTGGAGTGCTGATAAGAGACAATCACAGCTGATGGTCCATGCACAGGGGAGGTCAAAAGGATTAGAGTAACTTGAAATGGACTTTCTCAAAGGAAAAAGAAACAAAAGAATATATGAAAGGAAGTATAAGGAATAGAGTGACACATGACCCTGCTGGGACGTCTATGGAGGTTAGGTCTAACATGCCACAAGAGACTTGTTAGCCTTCAGATAAGTAACAATGTATGCAGACTTCAATAACCAGCCATCTCCATGTCCCAACCACTTTCCTCCTCCTGATGAATTAAACTATCTGATTTTAGGAAGGCTGTTCTGCACTGCCTGTTACAACTTCCAGAAAGAGATACTATATTCTCAGGACTCATTCAGGTTACAGCAGTCGGGCTCTTGTTAGGATACATTTGTAATTTCATCTCCAGGGGGGTAAAGGGACAAGCCCTAGAAAACTGCACTCAGGAACCAAGTAGCAATCAAATTATTTGTTCCATTTCATGGCTTTCGTGGATATATCGTGATCAGATCAGAACACAGCTACAGCCTCAGAGCATATTGGAAGTCCTTAGGAGATCTGAAGCTGTTAAGAATGTCAATATCTTGCATGAACTCCATACCACATACTCTTTGTTGTTACAGCAGATGACAGAACAACTTTTAATTTACCTTTTTTTTTTTTNTTTTTTTTTTTTTTTTTTTTTGAACTAAGATACTGAAAATGGAAAACCAAAACCTGTGGACAACTGTGCTTCCGTCTCTCCTGAAAAACTTGAGAATGGTGCAGACCGTGTTTTATACTTGCCTTATGCTGACCTAAATGCAGTCTGCTGTCAAAAGAACCGATTTTATGTTCTCCTATTCCTTTACCAGTAGCAATGACAGTGCAACCCCATGAGTCAAATCAGGGAGCTGACCTGGCTGAAAATTAAATTTTCCCTCTATTTCCTTCTGCTCAAAAAGTGTATTTTTCATTCATGCATGTGCTCTGATCTGGTTTGCCAGCCAGTCATGTATGTGAACACTAGTCCTGGGCAAGGACTGGTACCAGGTAAGGTTTGCCCCATTTGCAGCAGTTGATTCTTTCATTTGGATGAAAGCATCAGTGTCACCATGACCTGAGTTCCAGAAGGAATAACCCAGAGACTGTGCTCGTTTCTACAACTGATGACTTCTAAAAGGTGAGGAAAGAGATCTGCTTTACATTATGAAATCTTGCTAATGCTATTATTTTTCCTGACAGAAACAGAGGTAGTCTCTTTAGAATAATCATGTTTGTTTCTTGTAGAGATGCTGCAATGTATAGAAGCACATACTTGTTTAGTTGTTGAGAGAAGCAGCCTCACTGAGTATGTACAAATGTCCATTTTGTCATAGTGAAAGTTCCTGATAGATAAGGTGAGACATGAAACATGAAGTTCTCCTCAACCCGCGAGCTGGTCTAATCCAGAGGATATAAGCAATTGCTCTGCAAAAAGCTCTTCCAGAAGTGAAGGAAGTTGGTTTAGGCAAAGCAAAAATCTCTATTACTGGAGAGAAGCAAATATGATGGAGGATACAAATTCAACACCATAATGAAGATTAGCTATCTCCACTGAAATAGGCTATTTGTCTCTTGTTGCCCATATCTAGCAAACCCTTTTGTAGGTTTAGTTCTTTCTGGATACACGGCTAATTGCTGTGAAGATGACTATTTAGCAGAACATTACTCCCAACTGTTGTTGCCATCTGTAAATATTTGGGCATATTCCCAGAGCTTTGAGTGTGCAAATTTCTGACAACCAAAATAAAGTCATTTACATAAAAAGACTCAAAATTTAAGCATGAGTTGAAGAAAATATGAACTCCCACCCTCCCCCAGCATAGACTTGAAAGGAAAACGTGCTTATTTCTGAAAATGAGCTTGTCACGAATTTAGCGAAACTTTCCACTCTAGCATAGAAAAAGCACACAAAGAGGTTTTATTTAAAAACAAAACAAAACAAGTTGTGGGCATCTCCAGCACTGGGGAGAAAAGTCTTAAAAGATCAGCAGCATATGAAAGGAAAACAGGAGTATGAAGCAAGTGGATTTCACAGCTAATAAGCAGGAAAGGAGCTCAGGTCCTGCTGGAAGAATGGGGTTGCTGCTATTCCTCTATTCCCTTCATCTCCTTATCTGCCACAATCATCAGAATAACCTCACAAGGTTCAAAAGACACATCTCTAATGATGGCTGATGAGATCATTCTAATAAGGATTTCGTGAGCTGCTGGTTACAGGCATCTTGTGAAAATGTGCCTCTGCACCACAAGTCCAAAATAATTTCAAAAACCCCTTTGAAAAAAAAAAAATAGCATGAGGTACCACAATTTAAAAAGTGAAATAAAGCACCAGACCAGTCCCTTTCTACCTTCCTTGGCCACAAAATAAAAATTATGCCCTGTTTCTCAGTGCAATGTGCTAAAAGTAGCATCCATTTCAGAAAGTTTCTGATTGTTCAGATTCATCTTAAACTACATATAAATAATCTGGACAAAAGTCTTTTTCCTGGTACTTGTCCCGGATTTTAAAATTAATTCTACTTTTACGTAAATGCATATACATATGGAGATACATGATTATATGTAATTAAACCTATACATGAAAACACTGAAGTACTGCTACTGCATTTCGTGGTACTTTGCACCACTGCTGGAGAAACATAAATTTCTTAACAATTTTAAGTTTCCTGACAAAATGCTCATACATGAGAACTAATCAAGAATAGTTAGAGCTAAATCCTATGCCAATACATAGTAAGATTGACTCTCTAATGTTAACTGATAGTTAGATATCTGTACTGAGAGGAGGTTTTATTATCCCAAGAGATGACTTCAGCTTCAGAACACTAAAGAGAGCAAGCCTATAAAGCAATTAGCAATTGCTAAAGTACCTGTTCATTTGAAATATGGTGGCCCACAGGCTCCCTGAGTAAGCTTTATTACAATAGAAAATCCTGTGTTCTTTCAATGTCACAGAATGCCTTTGGACTGTTTTTGGACTCATGTTTTCACACAATAAGAGAGAGTTCCTCAAAATGGACTTTCAGGATTTGCATTTAGTAGTTCAGTCCTGTGGGTTTTTTATTTTGTTTTATCTTTTTGTTGTTGTTTTGTTTTTTAAAAGGACTGCATCATATTCTGATAATTACAAGGAGGATTTTATAGATTCTACAAAACTCATGAACTGCACTGCACAGTTTTAGCACCTTCTACAGGATGTTATTTGTGTACCTCCACAGGTGAATAAGACAGATTCAGTATTACCTGATTCAGTGCCCACTGAGGTCAGCTGGAACATTTCCACCAACTTTATAGAGCTTTGCACAAGACTATTAAAAGAGGGTTTCAATGAAGAGAAATGCTGCACACTGTCAGTTCTCATTAGCATTAGCAACTTTAAACTACGAATCTGTTAACGTCTTGGAGATCTCAGTACAGCTGAATGGAGCAGAGAATATGCAGCCCCGTGGGCCTCAGAGCTTGATTCTGCTTTTGAAGCTAAATTTGCTTCCCTTAAAATGAAGCAAAAAAGTGTCCCTTATGCTTTTCAATTTTTCTAGATACAGTCTGCTGGTTTCACACTGTCTAACTCTCTCTTTCCCAAGAAATCAATGTAAGCAAACATCAGATTCCCCAAGAGAGCTGCCTTGCATGCACAACAGAAAGCCAGTCCCTGCCCCGTGGAGCTTCACAGCCAGGGGTTGGTGGTGGCAACCCTGTCTGTTATGCTAAAAAGTCACTGCAGCCAACTCAGAGCGCACAGCCTTAACAGTACTTAACATGCAGGCATGTCTTGTTTGTAAGTACAGTTTCAATTAACATCTCAGACAAAAAACAGGCCTATAAATAAAGATACAATAAAGCTTCACCAGACAATACTGAATAATGAAGGGAACAGTAAAACGCAACAGGAACCTCATTTTTAAACTCTAAGCAACTTCCACAGGGACCTGAGGGCATTCAGCAACTATCAGTTTCAAGCCATCGATAATTCTCTTTTCCTGTTCACGTCAAATTAAACTTCCAGCATGAATCATTATCCAGAACATATGCCTCAGATCCACATGATTATTTACACAAAATTCGTACTTTCCTGCAAATTCCATGTCTTTATGTCTATTAAGCACAACTCCTCACTGTCAGTTGCACTCTTGAGACCCAGGCAGCATCAAGTTGGCTCATAAAGAGGCATTCCCAGTGCAAGGAAGCTAATTACAATAAACTGCTGACAGAGTGCCTCCACACATGAAGGAAACATGCTGTGGACAAAAAGCAAAAGAAAAGGAATGTCAGGGTGGAAGGTGACTCAATAGTTCATGTATTCCCAGGCCTCACTTTCAGTTAGAACACTTTTTCTTAAACAGACTCCTCTAAGACATTTAAGAGTTTAAATTTTTCACTGTTCATAGTTTTCTCTTTTTTATTGATTTTTCATAATTCTAGGATACAACTGGAAGCGCCTGTGCAGTGCTCTGGGCACACATCCCACAGCATTCAGAATTACAGCGTGAGCATATCCACCTCAGCCCACACCCTCCAGCAGGCTACACTGAGAGGGGAAAAGATGGCCTTTGCAGTACGCCCCGGGAACTGACACGTCCGGCATCTGGCAGGCTCTTGGAGCAGCGTGTTCCCAAAGAGAGCCTCTCACATGGAGAACGAGACCGCCCCACCAGTGGTCCTCCCCTTTGTTTGGGGGAAGTCCAGCTCAAACACCTCTGCAGTTCTCAAGGGAGGCAGTACTTTACACGAGAAGTGTCCAAAGCCACTTAAGATTTTATATTGCAAATGTAATAACTTACAATCATGTTTTATTTGGTTTTATAAGTTATTATAATCACATATTCAACTATAGTGTAAACTACTAAAAGTATATATTATAAAAATTCCACTTAGAAATTACTGGGAAGACTGCGCCAGCTAACTGAGCAATGGGTTAAGATGCAGGTGCTGGGAAGCTCCGTCCCAGTGAGCAGGCTCCCCAGCAGTCACGGCCATGTCTGTTTCAGCAACCCCACCTCAGCGGGGCAGGAAGAGTCCAGTTCACACCAGAGAGAAAAGACGCTGCTCATTTTCACTAGCACCTCTCTTTTTTGGGAGCAGAGAAAGCATGGAAGGCCTCAAAATGCTATGTTGACATGCAGGATCAAGTCCAGGCTCTAACCGTAACGTTTGCTTTACAGCAGCAGTGCCTCTTGCCGAGGCACCAGCAAGCTCTGCTGACCCCTCCGCTCTGTCTCCCACCCACTTGCTTCGTTCAGCAGCCCCAGAACCTCTCCCCCAGAAGATCTCAGCTGTTTCATAAACCTTAATTATCCCTCAGCACTAAGGAATAGTGACAGCCTCCTCTTACCAAAAGCCAAAGTGGTAGGAGTGGAAGATAAGAGACCTTCAGCAATTTACTGCAGCACTACCGCTGTGTGCGGCTCCGCCAGATTGACAATGCTGGTTTGCGAGCTGCGTCTGTACGACAGCCCTGCTTCCCTGACCTACACCACGCTGGTCCCTGCCATCTACACTGCAAGATTGGTGGTAATGTGCATGTCCTGGGGAGTTTGACTAGAAAAAAAAATATTGACAGCTATAAATATTTTATTTGTTAATCTCAGCAGGGTCCATATATTTATAACTGGCTTCTGCCTCTCTGAGTTTTCAAGGTCTTTTGATTCCAGGAAAGGATGCACGTTTATTGGAAGTTACTCAGGACCAGAGCTGGCAATAACAGGCCCCTCTAATCTCACTAAGTTAATTAGATTCTCCTTTCCTTGCCCCTAAACTACCTTTTGTCCTCATGCGGGATAAGTTTCTTTGTTATTTCTTGATATTAAAAGGTTTTTTTCTCTTTTTTTTCCCCAGTGACATTACCCTATGTGCATGCATGCCTCAAACCACTTAAGAACCAGGAACTGCTACCTGATATCATTCATAAGGGGTTGCTGGTTATTATTCTTCACAGTAAAAGTCACAGAAGTGTTAAATAACCTGTTCTAGGTTATCAAAAAGTCATAGGGCACATGTGGACATAAAACTGAAGTCTCCCAAATCACAACACTTGCTTCCATCAGACAGAAAATCATTCCTTCTATCATAAAGACCTGACTTACCCTATTTAGAAAAGCTAATTTTGCTATTGAGAGTCCAAGAAAACTCACATTCTTTTTAAGGCAATACATGATATACAGAATTTTATATCTTGTTTTTCCTATTGTACCATCATCTATATCGTTCTTAATCTAATCTTGTATTTCAGAAGCAATCCAGAAATATGAAAGTTTGTGCCTTCACTCCATTTGGTCTGCTGTTTGTATGTTCTCCTGCAGTTTTTCCATCTATGGCACTTATTTTAGCACTCAGCATTTCAAGGAAGCCAGGAAAGATTTTAGTTCCTGGTATCTGGAAAAAATGTCTTCAGACGAACCCCTGGTAGCCTGCTCAGTCTCAGCTTTCTCTCTGTGAGCATCCGCAGCCAGCAGGGCATCCTGCAGCATCACCCAGCTGGCACACGAAGCATCAGACCAAGGGTTTTGAAAATTGTTTTCTCCTTTTTGTGGATAAAGACCTGCTCCTTCTCAGGAATAACCCAGGTAGTTTATTTTCAGAAGTGAATGCTTATAAGTGACAGAATTTTAATTTCAAAAAGTTTCATCCTAGAGCAAACAGACAGCTCCACTGTACTCTGTCTTCCTGCCCCTCAAATCAGGATGGCAGCATTCAAAACAGTCACCACCTGCCACACTGCTGCAGCGCTGGTCTGCAACTTTGTTCTCATGAAGTAATTGTCAAATAAAGGTCAGAAATGTAGTAATGGCTAAAATATGTACACTAAACATCGTAATCTTTCCTAGGCACTTAGGAACCCCTATTTTCTACTGATGTATTTTGATAGGCTTCTGCTAACAGCAGCTTGTATAAGCAGAGACCCTAACTCAAGAAGGAAATCATCCCTCCTCCAGAACAGCAATTCCCAGCACCAGATGCTGCAGATCAGAGTTGACAGAGTGGCCAGGTTGGAGCAGGAGGTGTCTACAGTGTTTTCCTCAGCATTGAACAAGGCAAACCTTTGTGAACTATACACAGAAAAAAAACATTTCAATACTGAGCACATTTTAAAAACAAGTAAACAAACAAAAAAAAATAACAAAGAACACCCCACCTAAATATGAATTGGTCGTCACAAACAAGCACAGAGTTGACCTTTGCTAATGAAAATCTTTCATGAAAGAATACATGAGGAGATGATGCATTTAGGAGAAACAGACAACCACAGCCACTGCCCAAGACACAGGCTAGTACATGGCAGGGCTGGGACTATTTGAGTTGGAAGTCTTTGGCTTCAGCAGTCTCCTGGGACAGAGCACAGGCAGGCAGCCGGGGCACTGACCAGCTGTGGCTGTGCAAGCCCAGGCAGGGAAGGAGCTGAAGGTCCCCAGTGCCAGCAGACAGCACGAGGCAGGCCTGGGCAGCCGAGCAAGGAAACGGCCTTGTGCTCATTTCCAGCATTTGAGGAAAAAGCACGTTGTGTACATTTCGGGGGGGGGGGGGGGGNCACGCTCCCGCCAGCATCTCGTACCAGAGCCTCTTGGGCTCCGACAAGAGCAAACACGCTGGAGCCCTGGCACCTTCACCTCCTCCTCGGCTAGCAGCATTTGTGAACACGATTATCCTCATCAGTTCTTGCTTTGCCAGAGCAGAACAAACTGTGTGCTTAATCAGCTAAGCACATCAAGCATAGATGCAAATGCAGATTTTTATTTTTATTGCAGACTGAAGTCAGATTTCAGTCTGAGTGGTTAACGTGCTCTAGTCAGCTGTTTGTTTTCTTTTCAGTTTTTTCTGACTGCTTTGCTAGTGGTGAGGTATTTGTGACTTTTCGTTGCTTTTATTATTTATATCAGACATAAACCAAAAACACTTTCCACCCTAACTAACAAAGCAGTCCAGTGTGCTGTTTCTCTTGCACAAAAATGGTCTCTGGAGGCGTGACAGCTATCTTTCCTCTCGCTATGTTAGCCCTTAAACGGGCAAGACTTTCTCCAAGCCTAACCGTCTAGATCCATCATCACAGACAGTGTCAGCAAGCTCATACCAGCATATCAACGTGACAAAAACAGTTCCCGTCTAACTTGTACTGCTCCCCCACAGCCACGTAGGGTTCAACATCCTCGGTAACACGAGGGGTCAAGCACAGCCAACAGCCCACCAGTCAATTTTTGTATCAGACATTATTCACTTAAGTGGGGGTAGAGGACCAAATTAGTAACTACCATAAACAAAGTTTACTGATCTAGCTGTGTGCTATCCTGGAGGTGTGACTCTGGAAACAGAGTATCACAGACTATTTCCACATCCAAAAGTTGTTTTGATGAAGAGGCAGGGAAGAAGGCTGCTGAAAGCTTTCTGATGGACTGAAAAACTGCTGAGCAGAAACGGCACCTGGCTTTACTTTCTGCTGTGTAAAAGGTGGCGGAAGCCTGTGATTCAGAGTTTGTTTCGAGCCCATGTTGGCAACTATTGTGGTTTTATCAACACTCCTCAATTTTGTCCTGGAAACTTGCTTCATAAAAGCCTCAGATTTCATTAAAAAAGAATAACTTCAGTTTCTAGATGTCCTTGCAGAGAAACATTGGTTAATTCTATAGTAACTGCTATGCAGATGAATGACCAGAAATCCATACCAACTTTAAGCCAGCTAGCATGGATAAGAACAACTTCTCTTCCCAGCATACACTTTGTCACGGGCTTCAAAAGCTACTACAGAAACTACATAAAGTAGTTTGCTCACTCTGAGCTTCATGTTGGGCATATCTGTGTTGAAAACACACTGCTGCCTAGATGTGTGCTTTCAAACCCCTGCACCACAATGCTTCAGCAACCTTAAGTGTATGCTCTCCAACTTAACGACTAGATTTTTAACAGATGTGATGGGAAGGCCAGACGTGTAGTGCTAAACACATGCCATATCCAACATGGCTTGAGAGTAGAAAGCAAGGAGGTGTTGTGGAAAGAAAAAAAGACAGGTCAGCAGAACATACATCTGGAAAAAGGGGAAATAAACCTAATTAAGAGCAGGAAAAGCTTAGGGAAGCAGTGAGGCACAAACAAATGGAGGGAACTGGTGCCATCCTATGAATGATGTGACAAACTCTCACAGCAAATTCAAACAAAAGCATTTTCCTTCTCCAGTTATCTGGGCTAAGACATTTCCACCGGGCCTCAGTGTTCCTGATGCTGGCTTTGGCTAATTCACCAATCCACAGCATGACAACAGTTCCCTGGAGCTGCAGCAAAGAATACATTTTGAACCTCTCCAAACCATCAGAATTTCCTTTCTTGTTAAAATAAAATCCTTTCAGCCTTCCATCCAACCACAGAGGGAAGAGGGGGTGGAGGTTGGGAGCTGCACAGGGTGTGGCAACTCCTCATGCGCACAAGTGCCCACAGCAAAGGAGATGAGTACAGTACTGTACAACATACTTGAGCATCCTTGATCTGCAACCTACTTTAAGTTCCCAGGTAGAGTAAACTTCATGACCAACAGGGATGGTTTGAAGATTATGCAGCTGCTTTAGATACCACCACTCCGTAACGCACTTGACCTTATACCCTACACACTACCAGATACAAGGGAACATTCTTAAAGCACCAGACATTAACACTAACAGTACAATAAGCCCAGTGCTAGGAGAAATTTGCTGAACAAAATGTACTCTTTCACATCAGCGTTTGCTTCTAGCAGTTATCTCAGAGTTGCTGTTAATGACCTTCTGTATCTTACTTGATCTGAGCTGCCTTGTCCAAGGCCAGGTAGTGTGCTTGCTAGACCTTGGGTTAGCAGCAACTGGACTGCTCAATACATGTTTATCTTATCCACGTTAGCACAGTAGAGATCTAAAAGCTCAGGACATAGCCTTGATTTTTATAAATCAGCATGCGTAAGAATTCTGCAAATTCCTGGCAGAAAACAAAATGCAAAGTCTCCAATATAAATTATAAAACAGACTCCTGAGAATAAGCTCAACAGCTTCAGAATCAATATTCCACAGAGCACTAGTTGTTGCAAGAAAGCTGTGTTGAAATTCTAGTGTCCCTGATGGGTTTCCAGCTTTCATTTTCAGCTGTAAACATTCAAGGAAATAATGTTCAAGTTCCCCGTTCTCCCTAGAGGAAAGAATATGTAGAGCTTTCCAAAGCTTTGTGAATTCCTTCAGCACCTCCTAATTGAGATCTGCCCTTGCCAAAGAATGAGTACTTTACCTTGCGGTTGGTCTGAAAAATGCAGTATGATGTACTAGACATTTTGTCAGCATTACATTCATTAGTCTGTTCTCATGTGCTTGACAGTGATTCTGTCCCCAGCTGAATGCTTTAGGTCAGTAATCATTTATACAAGGATATATGTAAAATAGAGTTACTGAGCACAATATCACAATGCCGAAATATTACAGGTATCCAAACTTCTGAAACTGTGGCCTTGGAGAAAAGACATACCACACTGCTCTACCAGGGAGGGCATTTGCACTGTGTGAGAATGACATGAAATGTGACCATGACAGGGAGGTTTTGGCAGAGGCTCTGTCAAGTAGGTTAGCTACGAGAAGTCTCAATACGGACCAACACAGAAGCTGGCTGGCCAGCTTCCAAGTAGGAAGGGCCTGGAGAAGGGATGTTTCTTCCTATCTTTTCTTTCTAATGTACTTGTTCTTAGGCACATGATTTAATCAGGGTTGGATAACCATCACCTTATCTGCTCATTACCTAGAATGAATAGAACTTCATGGGATAAACTGTGTTCAGGAGTACCGGGATAAATTAGAGCACTTGACAGAAATTTGCAAAATATGTCATACCAAAAGAGGAGTGCAGGTCGTTGCTTAAAGCACGGATCAACAGTGCCTGCCATCAAAGTGGGGAGCATGCAAAAAGTAGAAATACTATTCACAGGAGTAAAATGAAAGTTACCGATGCCGGTTTTAAGAAAGAGTGTTTAGCTTTAGAAACGGTACTGTTTTTCCTGATTAGCTACATCTGAAACGTAGCTCAGAGCATCGGCTCTCCACTAATCCTAACCATAAACTGCTTTAGAACCCTAACCCTCACCATAACCCTAACCATGACTGCCAAAGACTCTCAGTCACTGCCCACAGGAAAGACTTGTCAGGGAATTATTCAAGGTAAGGCCAAACCCTTCTTTTGGCAACTCTTTCACAGCGCAACTTCACTTTGACCTCAAGGGATTTTTTCTCTGCTATGCCTTTATAGTAAGTTCAAACTTAAAATTAGGAAGGAAAGAAAGCTTAAAGCCCCAACTGCAGTGGGATTTAAAAAGGGCTGCCAAAGCAAGTCGTGGGCTGCACAAGGATTTCAGCCACATCCTCTGGGCCATGCCTGGTGGCCATGGATTAAGACTCAGCTCTTACCTAGGGTTAGTAGAGAGACAAAACTTAGAGCTTCAGGTAGACTGGGGCTGCAAAGGGGCTATCAAAGGAAGATGTATGTCACAGAAGGAGTTCATCCTTGAATACTTCTTCCTCCTACCCAAGACTGGGAGATGATGGTTAAGCCTTATCTGACAGCTACAGTTAGAGCAGAGAAACAGTTAAGAGCTCCAGGTGGAGTGGGGCTGCAAAGGGGCTACCAAAACAAGGGGTGTACTCTACAAAGATTTCACCCCAAACAACTTCTCTTTGATCACATTTGGAGGTTGTGGGATGATGCTCAGCTCTTGTTCAGCATTAGGGTTTGGTTAGGGGTTAGGAGAGAGAGACAGCTCAGAGCTCCAGGTAGAGCCAAACTGCAAAGGGGCAGCCAAAAGAACAGGTCAGCTGCACAAAAAATTAACTGGGCCATAACTGGGCATTATTATATACCAATCAGCCAAAATCCGGGGTTAGTGTTAGGGATAGGGCGAGGACAAACAAGAATCCCTAGGGTTAGGAGCACCAGGTGGAGTGGGGCTCCTGGGGGCTGCCAAAGGGAAGGGAGGGCTGTGCGAATATTTGATCCCTGCCAGCTTATTCCTCTGGGCAACAGCCAAGGTGTCATGGGGTGCAGCCCATGACTAGGATTACAGTTCAGGTTTCAGTTAGTAGTTTCCTGTCCTTTGTCTCTCTCTTAACCCAAAAGCCAAGGCTAGGCATGGGCTGAGCTTTTTCCACATCCACTAGTCATTCCCTAGATTGTCAAGGGCAAAGTCCTTTTGGCAGCCCACCCCTTCCTTTGACAGCCACTTTGCACCACCACACCTCCTGGAGCCCTTGGCTTTTTTTGCTTCTTACCTTAAGTCTAGGCTTGGTTTTAGCCACATCTAAGATCACTGGAACTTTTTGAAGACCTGATTTTTACTGCTCTTTTTCACTATATCACTCTGGGAGTTTATTATCTTGTCCCTGAATATAGGCTGCATTTCCCCATCTTGACTACCCGGAAAGAAATGAGGAATTAGAATATCTGTTTGCTCACGAAGATAGACCAGCTTGCAGTCTGCCAGCACTGGAAGCTGTAAACACAGTGCTGTGGTAAACTATATTCACGGCCAATTTCCTGTCTTAGCACCAGTATTTTATGAAGTTAAAGCACAAATATTAATGCTGTACTACTTGAATTAACTATGTACTATGCATTAACTGCTTCCCACTGTCAACCCTCATTCTGGACCCTTGTCACTGATGCTGGAGTAGGGCTCCAGAGAATAAATAGCCTTGGAATGCTACAGTGCTTGCCGGAGTCCTAAAATAGGAAAGGAAAGTGGGTGAGATGGTGTTTCTGCATAACATCAGACTACTTGCACAAGGAAAGGGAACAAACAATATTGTTGATTGTGTCAACAGTTGCAGACCTGTAAACATTGAAATAACTAAGGCAGCTTGTGAAAACATCTTGAAGAAAAACTAAAGCCAACTTGTAACTCCAAAAGCAGAAATAGAGATCAGTTGGCACATACAGCATATTTTATGTTGGGAAGAAGTAGTCAAGATTCCTTGGGGGTTAGATACATTTTGCAACAAACAACACCTGCAAAAGTAACAAGGAGCCAAGGGATATAGGGGGTAGAACAGGAAAGGGATGATGATAGAAATCTTGCTAGCCAATCCCACCAATTTCAGGAAATATTACAATACCACATTCCAAAATGCCTGGGTTGTTTTTCTTGTCTTATCATTCAATTTTCCATATGGTTTAATAATTAAACACCTTGGTTCATGGTACCATTTAACATCTTTAGGAAATCTGTCTTATAAAACATTTCCTCAAAGTGTTTTGTAAACAGACAACAGAAGTTACAAAACACTGATTTTTTACGTACAGCAGCGACACAACCAATGTGATTCCTGGAGGTCTGCCACAAGGCAATGCTAGGCAGAAAAGGTCATATGGAAATACTGGCCCAAATGGCATGGTTGTACCAGTCTCTTGTAATTCCATCAACATCAAAAAGGTAGTAGGTAGCGATAGGACACAGATAGCAAAAAAACACATTTTTTGACTAAACAAGCCAGTTGTCATTAAATCAGATGTTGTGCCTAGGTTACTTTCCATTGTAGAGCAAAAGCATCTAGTGAGGTCAGGCCATTGCACAACACTGTCTGCATAAAGAGGGAGCAATTAGTTTTTCCAGACTTGGAGCTGTATCAGAGACAGCTCGGATGCATCTGCAGCTGGTTCTTTTTGGACCCAGCATTGACGTGAGTGAGCACTGAGCAGCAAGTGATCTGGTGCGTGTCTGTCAGTGGAACTCAGAGCCAACCAGGACACCACAGCCATATAAAAAGTGCCTCAGACACAGTTACAATTTGGCCTTTTAAAAGATAAAAATAATAATAAAAAAAAAGAAATCCAACACAGATTTAGTCATCTTAAAAAGCTTAAGCAACAATAAATAAATTTAGCAATGGCAATATTTGGCTGTGCTTCCTTATTGATATCTACAGCTAAATCTGATTTTGCATCAGGCTTTCTGCCAGCACTGTGTACCAATTCCCCTATTTTTTATTAAAATCAAGATCATGTCATAAATTAACCAAATTTGTGCTGCATTTGAATCACCCTTTGTCATTTTCCTCCTTTTTCAGACTTGATGATGTTAGACTGCCTCTGCATGCCTGTGCCAAAGCTAACAAATCTTAGCTTCTTCCTAAGTATTTCAGTATAGATCAGTATTTGTGATCCTGTGCTTTTTAGAAACACGGAAGAGTTTACTGAATAAATATATTTTCATATAATTTCAGGGTTGCAAAATGACAGAAGAATAGTTGTTAGAGCAAAACCTATTTGTGCTTGCCTGTATTAATTTCTTTCCTCCATTTACCTTTTCTCTTGAAGCCTCATTCAATGACCAGATAAACAACAAAGCATATCCAAAAGAAACAAGAGTAAGAGTCAAATAAAATCCTTAGGTCAGCAACTTTTTAAAACATCACTGTTTCAAACCACCAATATTTTAAACAAGCCAACATTTCTTAGATCTCAGCATTAGTAACGCATTTGTTCAAAGTTGCATTTTTTTTCCTCACTGAGTTGGCAATGTATATTTTCCTATATGTTAGCAACAATATCTCTGTTAGAAAGCCAGCTATCTTTCATGCTTTAAAATAAAATCATCACAGGTTCAGCCTTCCACCACTTGAAGTGAATGAGAAACCATTTCCACAGGCCCCTACTCGGTCCTAATAGGTCTACTGCAAAACTCTGGTCACCCCAGCCAGTGTTTGCAAGCCCACTGGAAATGCTTTGGCTGCTGAAAAGCAGAGAGCGGTCAGCACCAGCTGTGCTGTGTCCTGTCCCGCCTGTCAGCGTATTTCAGCATTTTTCCTCCTGAGCAATGACCCCGGCCTGCTCGGGCATCAGGGCACAGTGCTGTTCCTCTGCAGTGCTCCCGGGGAATTCCTCAGAGCTTGGAATCAGGAAAATGCAGATTTACGTATTAATATGAACTCTGAAGTAGTATAAAACCACAGGAAAATGGAGCCAGCCCTAAGCCCAAGCAGCTGGGCTCAGCTTGGAGAAGACAAGCTCAGTATCCGAGTACTGCCTGACGGCCGAGGAAAGGAGGAGCAGCATTACCTTGCTCCAAGGGCTCGCTTGCCCCCTCGCCAGCCTGCCACAGGCACACACACGATGTCCACAGGGCTGTACCCGGGTCCTACAGGACAGATGGCGCAAGCAGGATGGAAGTCAGTGTGACGATCACTTTTTAATGCCAGAAAAATGGAAGTGGACAGAAAATTAAACCAGAACTCAAGCTCCTGCTCCATAAAAAACAGTTTTGTAAACTTCAGAGACGATCATCCTGACACATGAATTTATTAAAGATTTTTACATTTCTTTCACTTTGCTTAACGTGCACATTTTTCCCCAGACAGTATACCCTCAGCCATCAAGCCATCCACCTCTTTTTGTGAGTAAAGAGACATATATTTTTCCCGAGTCTTAAGTGAAAATAAAGGAATGCAATGCTTATCTGACATTCTGTTTACTCTTATATATCACCATTGTGTAAAGCCTGTAAATATTTTCCATATGTTAGCTAAAGCAATCCCTCCACTTCACCATCTGAAAGATCTGTCCATACAGTCTCTCAAATCAGCATTAAAGCATTAAGTCTGAAAGAAGTTGAATAAACACAGTTCCAGGGTTCTTTTTTCTACCATTGCAGTACAGCATTTCTCTAACAAGCAAAATCACTGTAGGGCTAACATCCACTGTACCTCAGAAACTTTAAGTTCAAAAGCCCTGTTTCAAAAACAAAAATTCAACACATTAATTTTCTTAAGCTGGCTTACCTTTGCGTGCCAAGCTCAGAGCAGACTCTAACACCAGAGGCGGTGGGCTCCCTCCTCAGGCGCTGCACCAGGACTGGATCCCCAGCCCAGAGGTACACCTGCAAAGCACCGCAGCGCAGGCAGGCTCCTGGGGTGCAGGTGCAGGCGGTTGGCCCAGCCGTGCTCACGTGATGAATCCTGCAGCTCAGCTGGGGAAATAAGTTGTGCTCAGTTCTGCTAGCTGAAATAGGCATATAGGAGAAATCTAAATTAAGTAGTTTAAAAATAAAACACAGTTTTTGGAGAAAAAAAAAAAAAGCTCAAAGCAGTTCAGTGAGCTGACCTAATGAGGAAAGGGAAGCATTGGAATAATTTTGTGTAATCCTGTTCCACCAAAGTCACAGTTCAAATGAAGCAATGTGGCCTCCCTTCCGGTGGGAGTCCTGGCTCCAGGTACAGGTTGCTGCATCCAGTGGACTTTTGTGCAAAATAAATTCTTACTGTTGCAGTCAAAAATTAAAGTAAGATTTCTGAATATAATGTTCTGTGTAAACATACTGTAGTAAAAACCTAAATGTTAGTGTGTAATCAGTGTGAAAAGGTTAACTAGATTGAAAAAACAAACAAACATGAAACATACTCCTGTGCCTACTGACTAAACTGACTAAATGGATTTCTGTTAGGATAATACCAGGATGACTATATTGTAGGAAACTATTTATACAACCCCAAACATCCATAAATTGCAACATATCAGACATTCTGATTTTAATTCATCTTTCTCTTGCCCTCCACTTTTCCTTCCTTTGGTGTTTACTCATCTCCCCTGTAACCCTTATTTCAAGCTGGCTACACAGATGGGAAAATGTCTTCCTTTGCAAGTGAAGTCATTGTTAGGCTGAGAATAGGATGAGCAGATTTCTCTGAAAAGTTAAAACAGGAATCCCTCGGAGAGTTTGCTAAAGAAAACTCAAAGTCTTCTGCAATGATGCAGCCAACTTCTCTTGTTTCTTTCACCCCTCTGCGCCCAAGCAACGAGTGAGTCACCCCCCCGTAACGCATCCAGCATGCACTGATCAGATCACACAAAATAAATTTCTCAAAAAGCAATCTGTGCTTGATGTTGTAGTCCAAGAAATCTCCAAAACAGTTTGAGTTGCCCCTTGCCATTTCTCCGTTTCTCACCCCAGTTTCAACAAAGTCATCATGGATAAAGCACACACACACAATAAAATTCTGCCCATAGCTTTTTCACTATTAATCACGCTTGCTTATTTGAATGTACTTGCTTTCTAGGCTGAGTGGAGTGCCCAGCAGGAAGAATTCAAAATGGAGCAGAGGGTGTACTAAGTCTGGCCAGAGACGGAGAAAGGCGCCCGGGCAATCCTGGCCTCCTCCGAGCTGTGCCGCACACCTGTGTCCCGCGTGCTGGGCCACGTATCGGCGAGTGCGGCTGTGCAGCAGGGGAAGGGCTACAGCCTCAGCCTTCTTACTGAAGTCTCTCTCCACCTGCCTGTCCCCGAACACCAAATGCACCCTCAGAGCAGATCTGCTGTGTCCGGCACAGGTGTCCTTGCAGGAGCAAGGCAGCTGCTGCACAACGCTCCAGCCTGCTGCAGCGGCCGGAGTCCAACAAACCCCGAGAGGTCGGGCACCCCCGGTTCCTAGCAAGGCGAGAGCCCCATGGTGCAAAGTTTCCCCACGAAGGGAAGGGCAGACTTTGCAGCCAAATGTTCAGACTTTCTGCAGACAAAGGTTGAGGAAAGTAAACCTTTACAACCTAAATGGTGGTGCAGAAAAGGGAAACCGTTTATCCAAACTACAGAGCAGATAGAGGTTAAGGTAAGACTGAGGTTTCCCAGTTCCCAACCTGGTGGTCAGCCTCAGACTGGGAGCTGGGAAGAGTGGTTCTGACCCTCAGCCACCCTAGAGGCTTTGCCTGCAGTCACACAGGTCTGTAAATAGGAGGGTACTTGGTACTGACTGTCTCATTGGGTGGTGTGATTCATCCAGACATCAGACAGCATTCATCCTTTCAGCATGAGTAATTTTAAAATAAACTAGCTTTGGTGGAAGCGCGAGCTCCGGTGTACTCCAACATCCTTTAATCATCCACGATGATCATTAGACTAATTCTCTTGACCAACAAACACACTTTATTAAGCTGGGATATTTTCAATGTCCACCACCTACAGAACGTTCTTCTACGCAAGAGTGAAAAGCTGCGTTAAATGGTATAGTGCATGGCATTCATCTCTCAGAGCAAAAAGACCCACAGAACATGCAATTCGTTTTGAAACACAGAGTGAACAAAACGCGGTTGTTTTAAGTTTACCCTGGACAATATTTCCTCACCGCATGAACCCCTTTGTGATGCCTCCCATTCCTTGGAGTGTTTAGTTTAGACATTTAATACTTGTGCAGATTCATTCTTCCACAAATTATGTGTTGTGACAGATGTACCATACTGTAAATACACCAGATGCTAACTGGGAGCAGGTAAGAGGAGGAAGAGCCTCTCACATCCTAGGTACTATCCTTTAATGTAGTTTACATATTTACAAGTGCACAATATTTAGAAACCAACAAAAAAGTCAGCTTTGTCAGTAAAGGGATTGTGCTCATAAAATAACAGCTCCCAAGTTCCACTTCTTCACTGACATACCTGCTGTTAGTGATAAAATTGCCTCATTTATTTCTAATTTATGGTGTTATTTGCAGTAGGAAACAGTACTGAATATTTCACTGCTTTACTTTTGCAGATAGCATAGGGAAAATAAATTAACTGTAGGAACAAGAACTCTGTACTTCAAAAATTTAGGGAAACTTTCTTGATGTAATGCTTTAAAAAATATAGTGAAGGACTACAATTTTTTGCATCTGTCAAAATGTGCCTTTCAGCAAGAACAGTAAGATAGCACTTACAGCAAAGTGTTTTTAATCTTTAACAATTTACTGCAGACTGCTGAAGTAGTTAAAGTAGAACAGAGACCCCTGCTCTCAGAATGTGAGCTGTCAGGTATGCATCATCTTTAATGTACTGAAGTGGACATGAAAGCCTTATGTGAAAGAAAAGCTAGGCACAGAAAGTGAAATGCCTTAGTGGGGATACTGGCAGAGCTGGGAACACAGCTGGATCACTTGGCACAGAGGGCTCTGGGTTCACCACTGCTCTATGTCCTGCAGAGTGGTTGTAGTGCTCCATAGGAAGTAAAAGGATGTCATTCTTGGAACATCATTCTTCAGAACAGGTGCCTAAATGAAATAGAGCAGAGTTGCCCTCAAAGGCCTTAGAGTAGATTGTATGAATCTCAAGGAATATAACAAAAAGCCTCTGAGCCTCTGGATTTAGACCTATCAGGATCTGCTCCAAGCTTCCTGTGTCTGGATACCAGAGTCTGACTCAGGTAAGGTTCAGGAGCTGTACCACTCGAATCAGCACTAATTCTCTGCTATAACATCTGCGAGTCCTCCAGATGTCTCAGACCTGCAGGCAAGACGGCCTAAACAGATATTTTCTGCATCTAATTTACAATGTGTGAACCTTTTATTCTAAAGGTATTTCCACTGTACTAAGACTGTGTCACTGTGAGGACTCAAAAAGAAAGGAAATATGCATAAGCAGATTTTAATTTCAAAGTGAACTCAAATTGTGAGGAGGAAGATACAAATACAGAGATCAACAGGAAAGAGTTCAGCTGATCTACAGGAGAGAGATTTACATGTGAAATTCCCACTAGAGCTCAGACAATTTAACCCACGAGTGTTGCTTGGGAAACAAGCCTGTAACATTAGATGCTGCTGACACACTCATAGGCAACACCATTTCAGCTCTCTGGCATTTGCTTGCTCACAGTTGCCTGATGGGAGTGTCAAAGAAAAACCACTGCAACAGTGAAATTTTTTTCTTGATTAGCATCATCAGTTAAAAGCTTTTATTACTGTTATGGACAGTAAAACCTGATGTTTTTACCAGATTTATGAGCTAGATTTGATCAACCACTCTTCCTCAAGAAAAAAGACCAAGAATCATTTTGTTGTAAAATGGACAACCCTTCCCTCAGCATGCTTTTACTATTGCTGTGACATCCACATAAAGTTACAAAGCTCCTTTAGAAAAATAAAACAAAGGTGTGAATTTTCCACAACTAGATGCCAGTGTATGTCTGAATTCGTGTGACGTAATTCAATAAAACAATTCAAAATGGGCTTAATTTTAGCACTAGAAGTCCTCAAGAAAATAAAGCAAATTTCCAGGGAAGATGAGAGATTTCTTATGAAAGAACTGGTCAAGCGCCTGTTTGAACCACACATAACACGAACCTTTTGCAAGGGGTACACACCGGGTACATCTATGGCAGCTGGTGTGCGAAAGATGAGAAGTTCACAGAACATCCCTGCAGTGACGTAGTCCTGGACAATGAATCATGGAGTGAGTTGAAAGCACAGCCCATGACACATGAAGAGTGTACAATTCCCTTGAATTTGATGACTGATAAAAGAACTATTTTAATTCCTTTAGAAATGTTTTCAACGTTGTGCAACAGCTTCATATGTCTGTATTTATAGAACTGGGCAGTAATTTCTGTCCACAAACTTAAAATCTTACCCAAAGATTTCCACACAACCAATGTATTTAGCCCATACTGCTTTTTGTATCCTTCTTCCTACTTCCCACTTCTCTGAGAACAGCATGTGATTTTACTCTTGTGATTGCTATTCCAAGGCATTTGATGACTCCAGAACACAAGCTGTGGCCTATATGTTGTTTGCAGACTATTTTCTGGAAATATTTCTTTAATATTAAAGAGCTCATGCCATGTACTGGTTGACTTCACCACATGCTGCTACTTCATCTCCCGCAAGATCACCTAATTTACAAATTTACTTTACTTCCAGAAGACAAAGGTAAAAGTGCCAAGCTAAAGATATATTTGCTTGTCCAAAAAGTATGCTCAGAGGTGTGAGCAGATCACACGTGATGCAGGAAGGGCAAGGAGCTTAAGGGAAAAAAGAGAAAGAAACCTTCCTGAAAAGATGGATCAATTAAACAGTTTTTAAGCCTCACCGGTAAGAGAACTTAATCACATGCAATGCTAGCTAGCCCAGCCTCAGCCAGCATGGACATGCTTTAAAGTAGTTGCCAGTTAAAAACATCTGGAAACAGGCTCTGTGAGTAGGGTTGACAATGGGTGGGATAGTTACAGCTGATTCACGTGTGACTAATGCTAGCATTTTCTTTAGAAGCCAAACCACAATGTTGCTTCAAGAAGAGACACAAAAGCTGCAGTGCCCAGGGACTGCTTTGCCCTGTCAGGAGCAGTGCTGCCAGCAGCCTGGGCACCACTCGGCTCAGCAAGTTCAGAACTGACAGCATCGGGGCAAGGGCAGCCCCGTCACCCGCACATCAGCAGTGTTCCTCTCCGTGCGTGACAGTGACACACACACAGCTTGCCCCAGAAGGACGACCTGTCAAGTACGTCACAGCGCGTTTGGACTGGGGTGAAGAGATCTCAAGCGTCGACCTCTGTGCTGCAGCCAGGTCCAGAACTACCAAAGGCTCTGCAGTGTCAGACAGAGCCTGTGGCCTTGCTGTATAGCATCTCTGTGACTAATTAACATGTTATTCATATGCTTGCATGTACGTTGCCCAGAACATCTACTCCAACCTTCTTTTGGGGGTTTTATAGTAAAACTGACACAATTCATTGAAGCCAGAATAGCTCCAGCACATTGATACTTTGCAAACTCCATATGAAACACATACATTTTTAAAAAAGCACAGCATTTTGCATTGGCTAATATGAACTGTGAGACTTCTTGACTTGAAAGCAAACAGCAGGAGCAGCACTGCAGTTTTCAGAACTCCAGTTGGAAAGAAGAGCTTTTGTTGTTGATTAGAGTTGTGCAAAAAAGCTTTACTGCTGCAGAGCGAAGCTCAGATGCCTGGAGAAAGTGGGTAGCATGTTGCACTTGGGTTGTAAGAAGTATGACTTGAGAGACCAGGGAATAAGTCCTGTTTTCAATAGAAGTCTAAAGAGGGAGGGAAGAGCTGAGGTTCAAGGAGTCATCTTTGGATCTGAAGTACACTGGCAGCTGTTCAAACTGGATGCTTGCCAGATTATATTGCTGCTATTCGCTGCTAAAGAGCAGCTTATGCACTTGAGAGATTCTCTGCTGGTGTAAACAGACACAGTTTGACTGAAGTTAAAGGAGCTGGTTTATACCAGCTGAGAATCTGGCCCTTGATTTGCTTTAAAAATGAAGCAGTGACTCTCAATAACAATAAACTCGATTTTTCTTCAAATGTGGCACCGAGCCTGGGTACTGGCAGGTGTCTCCAGTTTTACACACATTGGTTTCTTTCAATGCTGTTAAAAATCTTCATAAAGCTTTGTAAGCCAGATGCAACACTTCCGTTACCCCAGCTAGAGACAGAAGCTGCCTACCTGTATGGCAGTTACCCTGATTGCCTCTAACCTCCTTCCATGTAACTATTACCTCCATTGATTGTGTCACAGGAAATTTACATCGTTGTATTCTTACACTGGCACCACCAGCACACACAAGCTCTGAGAATCTATCAGTTCATTCCCATTCAACTACAGGATTTTTGTAAGAACTGCTCCCCACACTGAGCAACACTGTCTAGAGAATACAGGCATCCAGATTCATCCCAGCTGACCTCAGGTGCACAGTTAGGAACTGAACTGCTCTAAGATCTCTCCTGTGCCCATACAGCAGACAGGCAAGGTGCACTGAGCTACCCTCCACAAGTGCCTGTCTCCAGTGACGACACAGGAAGCAAAGGCTGGTGGCTCTCCTACCTTCTTGAGCTAAGCAAAGACAATCCAGACCTTTGAGATTTGAAAAGTGAGCACAGTGAAGGGTCGTATCTTCCAGATGTAGAAAACTTGTTAGCAGGAGCTAGCCTGCAAACTCTAGATGCTTTCTGGACTATTCATATTCCCATGCATTTATCCTCTAAGATATGCATTGGTAGTTTCCCTTTTTGAGTTCTCCCATTACTGGATGGAATAATGCATGCTTGCATACCCACAGGCACTTATATTTAAAAACATAAATATATGAATAGCTAGTTTTTTGGTAACACAGTTTTGTCTTTGCTCAATAAAAGCAAAGGAAAACTGTAAAAATGTAGCTGGGGCCCACAAAACCATTTCATTTGTCATTACTCAAAACAAACAAACAAACAAAAAGACCCACAGTACTTAAGATTTGTTGCATCTTCTAACAGAGAAGATAGTAAATTTGTTCTTGGTTCAATGCTGTTTAACCAGATATTGACTAAGAAGTAAGCACTCTAGAAGTATGAGGTCTGACTTTCAATATCTTGTATTCTCAGCCTATGACACAATTTTTATTTAAGCTTTTTTTTTCCCTTGAATAAAACAGCAATGCCATAAATGAAAGTTTACAAAAGAAAGCAATGGAGCTATCTTCTGCAATTAGCTTGGCATAACCCTGCTCCTACCATTAAACCAGAAAACAAAATTAATTGCATACAATACTGTGCCAGAGCCAGACTGCTGATGAACTGTCACCTCCTCAGTAGGCTGTCCCGAGGTGCAGGTGATGCTCACAACTCAAGCCGGAAAAAATTGCTGTTGGCATGCAGCCAACAGGGACAAGGGAAAGGCCAGCCAGCCAGCCAGCAAAAGCCTCTTGGTTTACACAGACCCTTGTTGTCTAACATCTAATAAAACATGACTCACTTCAGGGACACACATTTGAGGGAAATCACAGAAAAATTAAGTTAGCAGTGCCAGCAAAAACATGGGTGTACTTACACTGGCTTTGTAATGGTACAAAGGGTGTCAGCAGGGTATACGCTTTCCAGTATAATCATCCCTCAAACCTCCCCAAACAAAACCAGCATTCTCCGCTTCTCATGCTACGATACTCGTAATCACAGCATTGATCCAGCTTTCTCTCTCAACTTGACAACAACCTCATTGCAGATTTCCTCCTTTTTCCATCTGTAATTAATGACACCCTCTCCTCACACCATCAGACCAAGGGCACCACCAGCTCAATCTGTATGAAGTAAAAATACAGTCTCAGCTTTCTTCTCATGTACACGTTCATGTCATCCTATACCTGCTCCTGTCGTTGGAGCTGCCCAATGACCCCCTTGTGTGGCACTAAGAGAGGAGTTTCACCAGAGCACCAAGACCCAAATCCACTGTTGGGTCTTCTCCCAACAGCGAGAAGTTTTGAAACAAAAGAGCGAGGGAAAGTCTGTTTTTTGACCAGAGCCCCAGACTGTGCAGGTGCCATCTGAGTGCCATGCACCACAGAGATGTGCAGAGAGAGGGAGAAGGGACCCTGACCAGTCCCCACACAGCAGTTTAGTCAGATGGCAATTTAATTATCGGGTTAAAAATACGAGCTCCCCTCCCTTCCCCATCAACACCCACACGTCTTTCAGCAACAGCAACATTCAGTCAAAAAACATTCACAACAGCTCCACCTTGCACCTCACATGCTCCCAGTTCACTTACCCAATCTGCCACGTTTGTCCTCTTTCAAAAATCTCTCGCTAACACTCACTTCCTCTGAGAAGTCATTGCCGAGCACTGCCATGCAGCCCTGGCCCTCATGCTGGCAAATATCTCCCCTCTCACTTTGTCCGAGCTCCACCACGAAGCCCTCTGGGGCAGCCCTGGGCCCCACGCCGCCATTTTGAGCCAGCCTGACAGACCCCAGGGGTCCGGCCAGAGGGACCCTGCCCAGGGCATTGCCCCAGGGGCTGCCTCTCCTGCTCCTGCAGGAGCGAGACACAGGCAGTGAGAAGCTTGTTCTCATTCATGACAGATTCTTGTTCTGGACTCCTAACCATGGTTTTTAGCAGTCAAGGAGTTACCTAGAAGGTAGGACTAGCGCTTTACCTGTTCTCCTCTCTGCAATGCGAACGCGTGCCATCTGGCTAACCTAAGCATTAGCACTTTGGTTTGTCATTTGAATTAGTGATTCCTAATGGGCATTATTTATACTTCACAGTCCTTTTTCCTGAAGCAAAAGCCACACAGAGCTGCTTGGCTTACATAGATAGCTTATTTGTCTGAAAAAGCAAGCATCTGTTAACAAAGAGCTTATTGCAAGGCTAGATGTATCCCGAAGTTAGTATTACAAGACCTGTCAACAATAATCCTGCTTGGTCTGCTGATGCCAAGCAATTCATAGACATGAATTTCTGGTGACGTGTAATGTGGCCTGCAGGCCAGGGCTCCCACCTTGCAGGCTGGGCGTGCTCGGTGCGGGTCACGGCCGCATCCTGCACGTGACAGCTGTGAGAGCCAGCAGCTCGCTTCAGACTGCAGCACGGCACCCATCTTCAGCGCCACGTTTCCAGATGCCTTCCAACTGCTTCCTTCAGGTTATTTTATAGCTTCCTGTCAGTGATTTAAACTTTCTATGACATGCTTTGGCACTCAAAAATTTTGTGAAATCCTAAATATGTCCGATGGATATGCTCTGTGTGCATGATCCTTTTAATCTCCCTGTTTATTTTCCATGCTTAACAGATAATGTTACTAATCACTTTTAGGATCACAGACTACTAAAAATACTGTGTAGAACAAAGACTTTTCCTACATCCTAATCCTTAGGCCTCCATGGGATATGCCTATTTGCACTAAAGGATAGACCAAGAACTTTTTCATCCTTTCACTCCATTTACAAAGAAAATCTGGAGGTTAAATGCTTAGAGAACTGGGGATGCAATAGTCCCTTACAGGAATTGCACTTTGATTTTAACTGGGACACCATAAAAAACTTGCACAGCTGACAAAACGCAGAGCAAGCTTGCTGAGGCACTTAAAGTATCTTTAAATACCATCAGCTTTCTCTGCTTAGTACTCAGTATTATGATCTTAAAAATATCAATTTAATTTTTTGCAAGTACTGTATGTTCTTTACTAGAACTGACACATACAGTTTACAAGCAGCAATAAGTAACAGCTGAGCCAAAAGGAGACTCCACCCAAACATTTTTTAACCAATTTTTCAGATATCCATGCCAAAATAATTGATGGAAAAAAAATTGTCATTTTAAAAAACTGCAAGAGTAACAGTTTTATGCTGCTTTTCTTTTTCAGCTATCTGTAAACCATCTCTTCTTTATGCTGTTTCTAAAGTAAAATTGCAGTGCTGTGCAGGACTAAACACCAGACAAGTGAGACTTGCTGCACAGCAGGCCTGAAGTCACCTCGGTATGTAACATCTTCTGTACATGTTGCAGTGAGTCCCTTACGGCTTCTAGCAAATGAGAATCTATAAAAATGTAATTTAAACTGCTACCTTCTATGGGTAGGTGAAGTGATGTAATCTGATCTTTCTTATGCAAAGAATTCAAATTGTAAATGCATATAGGTTCACAAGGTCTGCTCTTGGGCTGAAGAATTGGGAATACAGCATGAAATCTAAGCTGCAAACAGACTTCCAGCCTCATAAATATCTGTTTTACAATTACAAAGTGACAACTACGAAAATGTATCAAAATACTGGCTCCTTTTCCTTTTATATTGTCTTGGAAGGAATGCTGTGATAAATTTAATTCTGTTTAAAATAGAACAGATCTGGTCTGTGTTTTTCATGAAACTGGCACTTGGTATTTCTTGACTTTCCCAAATGTTTGTTTCACTCACAAAGGCCTGGCAGAAACAAATGCTTACAGCATCGATGCTTACTTTGTAACACAGCAGGACTCAATTCCTAATGTATAAAAATATTTGCAAATATCATGTCACAGTTTGTTGGCTATTAATTATATTTAAAATTAAATCCTTACCTAAGACATTGATGATGCTTTTGTACTGTGTTTCAGTCAAAATATAAATCTTAAAGATGAAGGTGAAGAACAGCTCCAGTATCTTTATGCTGAGTCAGCTTTAGATAACTCAGCTCCAATGGAAAAAAAAGCCTTAATGCAGAAACTGAAATATGGTTCCTAAGAAGCAATAAATCTATTGCACCTCTGTGAATTATAAGTCATAAGAAACCTGCAAGCTTATGATTGCTTCTAATTAATAGTCTTTTTTGTACTGAAGGAATCCTGATATTTTAAAATTAGCATTAAACATTTTGGATTCCTTTCTCAGGGAACTTCATTTTGTGAATAAATAACCACAACCTTTGAATAACCCACGGAAATACAGCTAAGGCTGGCTCCCCCAGACTGCTCATAAAGAATATTTTGCACATGAAATACAGGAAACAAAGCAATAAATAGGATAGTAAACATACAAATCCTTGCCCTGCTGGCACACAGCCAAGCTATCTGCTCTAGCAGAGCAAGACCCTTCTGTAATGAAAATACATCTCAGTCTTGCTCATGCATCTTCAGTGTACTTGTAAGTCAAGGGTACAACAGACCAAGGGAGCTCTGCTGCTTAAGATGGAGGACTATTAGCTGACCCTAAGTCTTAGCTGTGCTCAAGCCAGGCTTTGTGCAGGGTGGGAGTTACGTTGCTGTGTCGCTACATACAACAACTGAACACCTGCACAATGCGAACTTTGGACTTTAAATTAGAGTGAAGAATGGCAGCATTCAACTAAATATGCCTGCTGGCTTCTGCAAGCAGCCATAATATTGAGAAGCCAGCCAGAGCCACTGGATACAAGCACATAGAAAGGAGAAAATGAAAGATATCATGAAATCAAATCCTGCCTTAACACACTTCTCATTGAAGTTTATGAAGGAGGAGGACACAGTAAGACAGATCTCAATCTACTGCTTTTTGCAGTTTTTTGGTATCTTTACTACTTCAAATAAATGAACCACTTCATCAATTATTAATAAATTGATATATACTTTATTATGCACAAGAGACTAAGATGACATAACACTGTGGTTATCAAAACTGTACAACTAAGCACTTTCCACAAGTCTCTGAAATACTGAACATAACATGTAGTACAAATGGGGTGTTCAGACTGGCCACAGGTATCAGCAAGTAAATTTCTCCCATTCTTTGATTTAAAAGAATATCTGGCATTTGGATCTTAAAGAAATGTACTTAATTTAAAGGCGAGAATATTGTGTTTGGAACTGGTAGGAATATGGCAGCAAGGAATCGTTAACTCTATGAACATCCCCATGAATGACAAACAACAACATGGCAGAACAGTCACCTCACAGGAAGGGCTGTCAGCGCAACCAACAGTACAGTCTTCTTGTGAAGCATGAGGTAGATATATGTAACAGAAAGAATGGTACATACATAAGAGAAATGGTTAGAAAAGGGCAGGGGAAAGTTTACAATCATCAACATCTACAGACATTTTTGCAAAATCCATTTCCATGTGGAAAATGCTACAAAAACAGTCTAACACAGAAAGCTCTGACTTCTTGAAACATCAATATAGCAACGTCCAACACCAAAGGCTATAAAAGGTTAGTGATTAGGCAACGCATGACCACAGCAGTCTGCTTCGGAGTTTAAGTATGTTACTAATAGCTTTTAGAGACAGAAGACATCCCTTTTAACCCCAGTCCTCCCATTCTTACATAAAAAGTTCCTTTGGAGTCAATTTGGTTACATTGAGATTCTCCACCGAGCTGAGAGCTGGCGCTCGGCCAGCCCCTCAGAAGCCCTGTTTTAGAGGCTTATGCTGGGACATAAGCAGTACAGAGGCGTCCTGCTGGCCCTCCACACCAGGCAGGTATTTGCCACATAAAATTCAGTGTGGCAAGACCAGGTTTGACAGACTTGGGAACCAGTGGCTTTGCAGTTTACACCTTCAGATAGCTTTCCACACCAAATATAGAAACTTGCAGCAGATATGAATGGCTGTTATAAAAGTAGAGCTTATAGGTGTACCAGTACTCCGAATCGCAGGCAATAGCTGCTGGAAAGTACTATACATTTTTGTAATAAAGCTATTAACTGGCAATGCCCGTTTCAGTTCTCTCTCTCTCAAATCAGAAATTCTCTTCCATCTGCTAAACAATTACGTGTATTTTTGGTAACCTCCAATAGCCAATTAATTCACATTGATTAAAATTTCTGAATTAAACAGCTGAGTACAATAAGTTCAGTCAATTAAACTACTAGAAATAGAAGCCAATAAATTGAATCTTTGATCTTTATATATTTTTGGTTTATCCAACAGTAAATATAAATCTCTAAATTATTTTAAAATTAGAGTAAATTTTTGATAAAACCATTGATAATACAGCACGTTTCTCTCAAAAATATACAGTTATCTATTTTACATAAAAGTTTTCAACCTGTCCATCCCAACAACCAAATCTAATAACTTCCTATGAGAAACTACTTAAAATATCTGAGGAAGGAAAGGGTTAAAAACAGGGAAAAGAATTTACAGAGTACGTAAATTTCACAGTAATTGAAATTAAACATTTCATATAGAGTAACTTACATTTATCTAAAACATTTAAATATATCTTTATACACAAATTTAATGTAGTAAAATATAGCTATGATTGAACTTAAAGACTCTAGTCTTCTTTGAAGACATCTTTAAAGACTTTACACATAGAATATGCTTATACAATACATTCTGCTGAAGGTTAGGCAAAGCGCTTTCTTTTCAGCCACACAGGTAGCACGTTCATCCTCCTGACACCTCGTAACAGAGCCAATCCTGCATACCCTTATGCATGGGGATAACTACACTTACATGACAATTCTTGTCGATGTTATCAGGACTCCTCATTGGCCTGGTAACATAAAACACTTTTCACATGTGTAACTATGCACTGAATGTCTCCACTGACTCCAAGAATACTCATAACGTGTAGGGCTGAGCACGTGCTTGTACTAGCAAGATGATGCATGTAGTTACTCACATGCATAAATGTTTGCAGGATTAGTAACAAATTTGATTCAAACTGAGTAATATTCTCCTACCTGATCCTCGGCACTTACATCTATTGCATATCTTGCACTTTGACCACCCTGGCATCAGCAAGGCACAAGTGTAGAATCAGCAAAAGAAATCTGCAGCTCAGACTTCAGAGCAGATTATCACTCTAGTGTAATGAATTCCCTTCTCCTCTTGCAGAACACAGGCAACCTTTACTAAAATTAATGAAAGTTACTCATCTCTTTTTTTAGATGAAAACAATGTTCATTTTTCCTTAAAGGAGAAGGATCAGTAGGACACATTACAATTACAAAGTGGCAACATAACAGTCAAAGAATCACACATTAAAACTTACACGTTTTTCCTTTTCATTTGGCATCTAGTCAAAGGTCAAGATATGGCAACGACACTAAAAACATACTGTGACAATTAGTACCTTTTCGCCCTTCAAATATGCCAACGTTACTTTGGGACTATCCAATTGCAATGTTCATACAACAGTTCGGCACAAACAACTACACAGTTATCTGAAGAGAATAGCTCTGTTTTATAGGTGGTATTTTACAAAAACAATAGGCTTTACTGTACATTCTTTGTGCCCTCAAAACCATCTCTTATTTCAAAGGGAATTTGGGGGAGCTAAAGGAGTAGAACTGTGTCACCTTTTTTACTTATCTCCTCCATCTACCTATTATAAACCAAAGAGCCAGTTGTTTTATATATATATATATTTTATGTATGGAAGGAACACTGAGCTAATTTCCCAGTTGCTGAAGTAACAAGTTTGGCTCTATATTCTTAGGTATACATCTTATTTGCATAAAGACATTGCTATTAAATGTACACACACATCTACGCTAGTGCACAAGAACATTATTTGTCTTAATGTTTGTTTGTGTCTGTATTTGCTATAGTAGATTAAAAAAATCTCTTATTAAAGAGTTTGGCCTGGAAAACAGGAAGGGGAATGTCAGAGTGTGCTCTTCTCCAATTACCAAATCAATGCGCATTGCATTGAAACAGAAATACCTGGAACAAACCTGATGCTGCATACACAACAGAAAAGCGAATGAGATGCTGTAGCTGTAAGCTTAACAAAACAAAGGTTACTCAAAAGTGGCTAACATAGCTGAAGTAATAAAATGTTTTTAACCACAGAGATGTGACCTTGAGACTTTCTTGCTTAGACAAACAGAAGTCCTTTGACCTAAGATCATCTTTGTTCTGCTTATCTTGTTGAACTC
Organism: Chauna torquata; assembly: GCA_013399475.1. Classification (NCBI taxonomy): domain Eukaryota; kingdom Metazoa; phylum Chordata; class Aves; order Anseriformes; family Anhimidae; genus Chauna; species Chauna torquata. Next base: position 117,712 of record VXAL01004244.1, read on the forward strand.
CCTTAATGAATACCTTGTGTCAATGAGAAGGTTTAGGGAAAGAAAAAGTCGTATTAGACAAAGCAGCATTTTTCCAAACTGGCATAGATTTCACATTGAGGGCCCACAGACCCCTACAACAGGTTGCAGTACTGTAAAATTAGTAGCTTTGTCACATGTAGCATAACACGCTATAGAAGATCCAAAAGGCTGTGTTTACCGATGCACTGTGTGCACATACACACACACACACACACAGTGGCTTCCCCAGAAGAAAATTTTTTTTTTTTTTTTTTTTATAATAATCTTCCCACACTTTTTAAAAATAGA